>CAHIKZ030004103.1:3252500-3657500 GCA_903632075.3 Acanthosepion pharaonis | reverse complement strand
AATGAATTTACATAGCAAATTGATGCGCTCCCCCATTTATTAATTTTTTTTATATATTAATAATCTGGAGTGCTTAATCAAAAATTGAATAAAAATTTTGAAAAGTTTGGGAAAAAAAAAAAAAAAAAAAGATTTTTTTTTTTTTTTAAAAGTATTGTTTCTGTAAAAATGCCCCTAATTTTACTTCTGTACTAGAGAGAATAGACAAAGCCCAGTAAATCTCAATATTACACCTGTTAATTTCATGTCACAATTCTTGTATAAAATAACAAAAATCTTCAGATGTGAAAGCAGAAAAGTGTGAATTTAAATACAAGCATAGGAAAAATTAAATATAAAGCTTATCCTGTTAGTCATCACTAAGGAAAATTTGTATAAAAGAAGGATGCTGACCAAATACACATTATATATGAATAAAGACAAAGGGAAAACTTATCTTCGCCACTGCGTTTCAGCCTCTATGGGACTTTATCAAAGCAAATGCAAGCATTTTATTTTGTAACAAGTATTTATATACAAGAGCAAAAATGTTATTGGTTTTGCAAAATTTTTGAGTTAGGAATGGTCATCAATATTCATCAGGTAAGTTGAAATGTCAAGCAAACTATGGGGGATACATATTATATATATATATATATATATATATTTTATATGAGTATTCTTTTCTTTCTTATTAGTTCCACCAGAATTTTCTGAAGATGGCTTGGTTCCAGATCCAAAAGTAGTTGTGAACAACAGTCAAATTCTTTCTTGCTCAGTCAGTGGAATTCCTGAACCAACTCTAAAATGGCTTCGTAATGGACATCCGCTAAACCTTGCCTATTATGATCACCTTGAAGTCCATGATGAAGGCAAAAACTTAATCATTAAATCTGCCAAGGTGTCTGACACAGCCACTTACACTTGTGTAGCCACAAATGTTGCAGGAAAAAACAATAGACATTATGAACTTACTGTATGGGGTAAGTACAGTAAACTATTTTCTCACCTCCACCCTCTGTACATTGCTCAGTTTTTTTGGTATTTTTTTTTTTATTTTGGTTTCATTTAAATGGAATTTTACAAATAAAATCATTTACAAAATTATACAGAATTATGTATTTGAAAAATGTTCAGGATTTGCAGTTTAAAAGTATTGTTTTCTGAATTTTGGATCATTGTGAACAGAGACCCTTGTAAGGAAAAGAAATATTCCTATCAACAACTCTTACCTAGCATTAGTAAAGTGGATTGGCTGCACTAATACTGAAATAGAATAGTATGAATACTGATCGATTCATTTTCTACAGTTTATCAACTCTTTGTTGGTTCTTTAAAGTCAAAAAATATTTTTAGAGTGTAAGAATTTATTTTTGGAGATAATAATGATTTTAGCTATACAAATCTTACTACTTAAGCTATAACAGCGGGGAGAAGAGGGGGATTCATACACAATCTATTACACTCATCCAACTCAAAATTTGATAAACAAGAAATTATAATGTGGATATAAAGTTCAGGATCAGTTCTATATTGCAATCAGTATGTAAACTGATCCCTCATTTCGTGGCCACGGTAGTTTCTATACATTTATATTCTAGATCAGCTTTTCTCAACTGGGGCTCCCTGGGACCCTAAGGTTCTGCAAAAGTGCCCCAAGGGTTCCACAAGAACAGGTGAGATAAGCTAATGCACTTTTGATTTTTTATTTAATTTCATATACGTAATATTACTAAACACACACAATATATTCTTGGTTATTGCAATATAGACATCGTATCTAACCTACTAGGTTATTAAATATATAATTTTATTTAACATTACTGAAAAGTTTGACAAAGAATTAACCAGTTATTCAAAAATATATACTCTGATATTTAGATGAAAATAAAATGAGAAAGATATGGTATATAATTTTGTTTTTGCATAGGAGTTCCTTGAGACATGTAATTTATTTTAAGGGTTACGCAAGGGTAAAAAGACTGAGAAACGCTGTTCTAGACTGTCAATAAATCTAAAAGACATGCCTGTATAGCTAATCAGTATTTCATTGACTGACTTTTTTTTTTATAGTTTATCAACCCTTTACAGGTTATTTAAAGCCAGAAAATATTTTTAGGTTGTAAGAATTTTTTTGTTTTCTTTTAGATAATAATTATTAATGATAAAAGACTTACTAATTAACACATAACTGGGGAGTAGAAGAGGTGGATTCATGCCTTTCCCAAGAGTATTTGCCCATAAGTGAATAACAAACCCAAATGGAATTAGAACTCAGCTCTATAATTAACAATTCTAAGCCATTATCCATTATACCACCTGATATTCCCAAGTGGTTATCCATCTAAGTACTGACCAAACTCAATGTTGCTTAACCTCAGTAATTGAAAGGAACCAATGTTTTAACTTGATATGGCTGTAACATATTATGTGTGTAATACAACCTTTATATATACAAATATGCAAACATGAAATTCTTAGTAGTAGGTATACCCACAAACAAAACATTGCAAGTGTCTTGCTGCTCTATCCATGGAAAGCATTCAGACAAACTACATGGTGTTCCAAAAGTCACATAACAATTGTCAGCAAACATTCACTTTTAGAATAACAACCAGGGAAAATTTGCATGACATCATCTTCCATAATTTTACCAATAAAATTTCATAATATTTTGTCACATACAGAAACATGATTCCATTTGGTAAATAAATATTAAATTTACAAGGTTATCAATGGTAATGTGACTTTTGGAACACCCTGTACATTCCTTAATCCCACCAGTTCTAACCTTCATGCCATGCCACCCACATTGTAGTGAACCACCCTTATTCCCTACATATTCCATTGGTGAGATGTAAGTTCCACTCAAGCAGCTTCCCACAAACTGCTGCTTTGTGGATCCGACTAAGAAGATGCTTCTTTGATCACTAAAATCTTAATCTGTTCAAAACTAGGGTTAACCATTATCATCCCCACATATCCCCACGTAGCATGTTCCTTACTCTGTAACTCTCTACCACAAGTGGCTCTTAGGCCTTGTACAGAGTGAAGTTCATTGTAAAAAAAAATAAAATAAAATGAAGATACTAAACTTACACCTAACCTACATCCATTCACTCTTTGAGTCTAGTTTTGGTGGTATGAGGATCTTATCCTTTTCAATTCATCTTGCCCATGGACAAGAGATAAGTCTGAGACACTTGTTATCTCTTCAGTTTTTCTGTAGTGAGAGGATTTTTTTTTCTTTAGAGCCTGAAGGTATTACCACACAATGAACCTTTTAAATCCAAGTTTGGGACTAATATCAACAAAGTTTGATACTAAAATGCCAATTAACAATTTTTATTTCTTGATATTTATGAATCAAAAATGTTATTTTTACTGCTGAGCATAACATTTCCTATAACTTTTATATCCTAACAACTTTGCTTGTATTTCAGTTCCTCCAAAGATTGATCGACAAGACATCTCTCGAAAATACAAGATTATCAAGGGCCATTCAATCTCCCTTAACTGCCCAGTCTATGGAATCCCTCCTCCAGAAATTACTTGGTTGAAAGGTCATAAAACGCTAACCCTAGATCCTTATGATTCAAGGGTTAACATTCTTTCTAATGGAATGCAACTAAGAATCAATAATGCAACAGAGACTGACACCAATCAGTATACATGTTCAGTCAAGAATCCAGCTGGGAGAGATTCAGAAAAATTTGATCTTAGTGTTCTGGGTAAGTTTTATGCAATATCATTGTGACATTTTTTGGAGAGGTGAGAGGTTAAAACTTTCAATGATACTTGTATTTAAGTTACTGTGATGGTCAAATTTAGCTTAAATGTAGTAGAAATTGTTTAAGGGAACACTACTGATTCTGTCTAAATTTCTAGGATGAAGAGTTGTTATTTACAGACAGACTAATGTCTTCATGAAATATCTCATTAGAGATGAGGACATTTGAAAATACAAAAAGTAATTGGCAATATGAAAATAGGAGTAAGAAAAAGAAAAATACAAGAGGAAAAAATGTAATCATTCCTCACTTGCCAGAACTCAATGAAGAAAAGTAAATGGATTGAGCACATCAACTAAAAAGTAAACATGAAAAAGAAAATATATATATATATATATATATTTTCTACTAGTACTCAAAACAACACAAAAATAAAATACATCTCCAACAGTCAAAACATGAAGAGAAACTAACAAGACATCTAAAACAAAAACCCTCTTCAAAATCATTAAAGTGGGCGAAAGCACTTAGGACAATGGATGTCATGGAAAAATTTTTGTACTCTCTTACTCCCACCAAACATAAGAACACTGAAAAAATTAAATAAAAAATTAAATTTTCCTTGTCTACTATATTTAATGAAAGATGTTTAAAAGAAAGCTTACTGCCCAAATATACATGGAGTGATAGATAAATTGTCATCTAAATTATGCAAAAATGAAAATAACACTGACATCTCATATGATATATTGACAAAAATTACACAAAAATATCTTGAAATTACTAAAGAGTAAAATTATTCAATAAAATCACCATTGGCTTTGACCGCAGCCTCTAGATGACTTCAGAATCTCCTGCAACTCTTCTGGATGGTTGGTGAATGCTACCATAATCCTTGCCTTTAGTTCATCTTTGGTGTTACAAGTTTTGTTGGTCTTTTGCTCATCTGCAACCCACACATAATAATAAAGAATGTTGCAGTCTGCCGACTTAGGCGGCCAGATATAAGAGGTGATATGGTTACAGAAATTATCTGACAACCATCACAGGGTTCTCCTGCTTGTGTGGAATGGTGCAGAGTCCAGTTGTCATATCAGGTTTTCAAGCAGCCATTCTCTAAGCACTTGATATAAGCTTCTGTGTTGAGTTTGAGGCCCTCACCAAAAAATTTGGTAGGTCTTTTCTTATAAGAACAATCAGAGTGAGTTTTCTAAGCTGCCGTAACTTCGTAATCACAATTAAATTCATCCAACACTTTCCCAATCCTCTTCACTGCACTCAGATTGACACTCGGACACTCTGAAAAGTTTGTATAAGAACTTCCAGTGCAAATACCAAGCAGTACAGCATGCTGTTTCCAAATTTCGGGTATACTGAATTGCATCATGGTGCTCTTTTTCTTACAGATGGTGACCAACTGACCCTACTATACTGTGCAGCCTACAAAATAAAAACAATCAGGCATATATGAAATTAAAATTGCAACAGTTTACCCCTTGCACTGTGTATGTATATATATATATATATATATATATATATATATATATATATACACACACCATTCAAGTTATCTGAAGATCACATGATTGTGAAACTCTGGTTACAACTAAAGGCATCCTTTCGTAAGATTTAACATTGTTAAGCATATTTTGCTCCTTTGAGAACTGTTTTTATTTGAGACTGTATCTGGATAAGAGTTTTATGTTTTGGTATGTTGTCTATTGATTCCATCAATGGTTTTTTGTTTTTTTAATTATATATATATATATATATATATATATATATATATATATATATATATATAATAATTAATATGCATTTATTTTCTTTTTCTGGATTCCTTTTTAGTTGGTGTACACAATCATTTTGAGCAGTAACTGGTTAGCTCATTCTATTCTTTTGCTTTTTTTCTTTCCCCTATTTGTCAAAATATTTAGATTTTGGCATTAAATGACCCATAGAGGCATTGATATGCTGCTAAACAAAATCAACCAAAAATTCTTGACATTAGCATACTACAATGGTAAAACCCATTGTCAACCTTCAGCCAGAAAATGCAAGGTAGCTATCTTGTCAATATTAGACACAGATAAAAAAACAATCACTAATAACAGTTAGCTCAAATTCAGGACTTTCAACAACTGCAACAACTAAAATGGATAGCACATGTAACTCAAAGGGAAAATAGTGACATAATCTGATACTTTGATCTTCTTCCCCATCCTTCTCTGTATCCTTTCCCCAAACATGCCTCATTACTCTTGTTCTCAATCCTCTGTAACCCCTTGCATGCTAGGAGTGAATCATGTAAAAAAAAATAAATAAATAAATAAAATAATAATAATCAAGAAGTTGATGTTCCACACTACTTGAAACAAAAGCTTAGGAAAGTTAATATAACAGTGGACATCATTTCTTCATGATTAGAGTAAATGAGTAATTGACAACTCTAGGACTCATGAGGCTATGTTATTTCATGAAGTATTTGTTGGCAAATAAAGTTGGAAGAATAAACCAAAAACAGTGCTGTCTGCATGTAGATTCTTGAAGAGGAACAAGGCAAAAATTGATAACAATTTGGTGCAAAGAATGCACAATGCCATTGTGTTTGGAATGCTTCCAAGAGAATCATACTGTTAAAATACATTACATTTAGGAACCTAACATTTAATTTCCTCTTTTTCTCTATTTTTATAAAAATATTTAAAATATTTGTATATTTTTGTGTATAGTAAGTACCCGGGTTACAGCAGTCCTGACAATGACAATTTGTGGTTACAATTCAATCTCCATTAATCTTGTTTCGACTTATGCCATTTGACTCATATGCATGGTGCAGATGGCATGGCAGAAAAATGTGTTGTTTTGCCCTAGATTATTACTTTACTATTGCATTAGCATAAGTGAGTGATGTAAATAATTACTCACAGAAAATTGCAGTTATGTTCTAACTTACATGGAAAATCCTGTTAGGACACATTATAGGAATGGAACTTTGTAATAAGTTGAGGACCTCTCTATAATTAAAAATAAAATGAAATTGTTACCTTTCAAAAAAAAAAAAAAAAAATGTATTTTCTTGTTTTTTATCTGCTTCACATGCACATTTATAACTTTTCCTGCCATTTAAAGGTTAGGTTGTCATATTATGATAAAATAAAATCTATTCAAAGCAACTTTGAGTAACTAAATACATTTTTATTATTTCAAATGTTATTTTTAGTGGATACTCATATTTGCATAGCTGCCCACATCTTTTTTGACAATTTGTATTATGTCTATCAGACTGTACCCTTGAGAAAACTTAAACAAAATGTGTCCTCTCGTAGGGTACAAACCTGTGTCCTCCTTTGTAGGAGAAACCAGTGTGCTTTAAACTACTCAGCCATAGAGAACAACATGGTCTAATAAGGTTATACATACCAGATTAAAAATAAGTCCATTAAAAATTATTTTAGTTGTTGGAGATATGAAATCAAGCAGATATAGGCTTTAAGAAATCTTGAAAGAAGGAATGTATATTCCTTAAAAGGGTAAATCGCTCTTCACCGCTGAGCAGTTAAAAGAATGCTGGATCAGACAGTGGTTTCTCCGACAAAGGGGGATACAGGTTTGAACTCTACCAGAGAGTGTATTTAAGTTTTCTCAAGATCACAGGCCATTAGACAATACACACTGTTGAAAAAATATGGGTATCTACTCAAGTACGAATATCCATTAAAAATAATGTTTGAAGTAATAAAAATATCGGATTAAAAAATGTTACTGAATAATAACCAAAATGAAGGTTGAAATGGAATGATAATATTTATAACAGGAACAACATACAAGATTCGCAAGCAGCGTTTAGTAAGTAATCAACTGCTAGTGGTGAGCTAGAAATGAATCAAGGTGAATCGCAAGTGAAATCCCAAGTGGAAGATAACATACAGTATACCCGACTGTATTTATAGGAATTAGGACATACCCATTATTGTCCATAGATACGGTATAACAAAAATAAAGCCATTAATTTTTAGAAGTTAATATTGTATATATTACTTTCTTTCATAAGTCTTTTGTAAATGAAATGAAGAATTCATTGATTTTTAGAAATTAATAATATTGTATACGTGTTATACCATAATACCTATTCTATTGTAATAGACTCTCCCACAGATAATAAGTAGTAGTAGCAGTGGCCAGTTGGGCTCAGTGGTGTTGAGCGAGTCAGTCGATGTTGGACATTGAAGTATCAACCATCACAACTAGATTGCTGCATTATTAACTCTTATTTCAAGTTCCTAACGTTTTGTACGTCGGACCCTTTTTAGGACGACTTAGTGAAATACAAGCCTCCACTGTGAAAACTACTCTACAACAATACGTTACTTTCTTTCATAATTCTTTTGAAAATAAAATGAAGAATCCATTGATTTTTAGAAATTAATAATATACATTACATTCTTTCATAATTCTTTTGAAAATAAGATGAAGAAAAATATATAATTTTGTAAACTCATTTAATACTTCTTTCTTTGTGCAGTGCCACCAACAATTGATGAATCTAACATAGTCTACGATCCAAAAGTTGTCCAGAATCGGACATTGATTTTAGAATGCCCAGTTTCTGGGGTACCTCAACCACATATTCAGTGGTTGTTTGAATCAATTCCTTTTGAGCAGTTACCACATGGAGCAGAACTGAGAGATAGCTCCAAGATTCTGAGAATCAAGTCTGCAATGATTGAACACAGAGGCAAATATACATGCATTGCCAAAAATGAGGCAGGAGAGCTTCAAAGAAATTTCAATTTAGAAATATATGGTAAGTATTTTTTGTTTGTTTTTCTTTACTTATCTGTTTGCTTCTATTAAAATAAAATGGTAGATCAATAAGATGATAGCCTTATAGCATTATTACCTTAATACTAATCTGAAATTTTCATGATATAAATGTTCAATCTATGTGATTAATATTCAATATGGAATTGAGATTATGTTGAAAAAATTAATTTTTTGTCTAAGATAAATACTGTTTTCATCATTAGTATGCAAATATGTTGATGTACCTAAATAGGTATAACAAGTTCTGTCTGCCTTCTCATTGTAAATTTTGATTCCCTTAAAAACTGCAAAAGGCATGTAGAACAGTTCTATGCCGAGAAAGATAAAAAAAAAATTCTGTGAGGATGGAATTAGGAAGTTACCCGAAATATGATGGAAGTGAATAATGGAACAAAATAGCTTATTATTTATTATTATCATTCATATCTAAATTGATATTTATTGTTATTGATATCTGTTAAACAAAAATAATAAACTTGTCTTTTACAAAGATGAATCAATAAGTTCATAGTCTGATATGTCGCTGAATTTTTATCTGAAATTTTCATTGTATAAGTCTCTGTGAGTGGCATTCATCATAGACTTAAGTGCATTGACAAAGAAGGAGAGTATGTTGAAAAATGTTTGCAGCATAAAATATTTGATATTTTCATCAACAAGCTAAGGAGATACTGACTTACCTATGTAATATAAGTCTTATGATGTCATTTACTTATTACTTAGATGCTAATATCAATTATTGTTGATTATTTTTTACTTAAATTGAATGCCAGAAATTATCATCAGATGTAATCTAATCAAACTAAAAAACTGAACCAAAACTAAGTTGGAACCAACAAATGACTTATCCGTTGGATGCATATTTACCCTGAAGAAACAAAGTAAAAGGTGTTCCAATAACTTGGACCGATTTTAAATGTGAATTAATTTTAAGCGTCTAATGATTTTTTCTTTTTCTTTCAGATTTAACAACTTAAGTCTTTGGCAATTTCAACCATGGAAAGATTAACAATCAATATGTTAAAGTTATCAAAGCCTATTATAAAAATGGATGTTCAAACAGAAATGCATTTCACACACTTCGCAATTCTTTTGGTCAACATAATCGACCACCCAAGAGTGCAATTGGAAACAACATAATATTGTTGTGGAGAGGTTCAATTCCTGCATGTGATGACGAATAAAGGTGTCTGGATTTTCAGCCACATTCTCATGCATTGCAGCAATGTTTTCAGCTGAGTGGCATAAACAAGCATGCAATGGTGTTTTCACATCTGCCACCGACCCAGTTTTTTTGAATTTATGGACAATTTTTCCAATTGCACTCTTGAAACTTTAACACATCGTTTGATTGTTAATCTTTCCATGGTTGAAATTGCCAAAGACTAAAGTTGTTAAATCTGAAAGAAAAAGATAAACAATCATTAGATGCTTAAACTTAATCCACATTTAAAATTGGTCCAAGTTATTGGAATACCCTTTATTTTTAATACAATGCAAATTATTCCTTGTCACTGTCACATAATTAAAGAACTTTAAGACAGCTGTTCGAAATAAACCAAAAATAGAAAAACAGAAAAGTAAAAATATTCCACCTAGAAGAAACCTTGAGCAACAACTGTCCAATTTAAAAAAGATGAAAAGATTTATTTTTAATCTTCATTTTTATTACAGTACCACCAGTAATTAAGCAGGAAGGTCTTAAGAAAGAATTCGAAATTGTTGAAAACAAAACTCTTCATATTAACTGTCCAGTGGAAGGAGTTCCATTTCCCAGCATCCTCTGGCTTAAAGACCGAACACCATTATTGGATTTTCCATATGAAAATATCAAAGTTATCAATGAAGGTCAAAGACTTATGGTTATGCAAGCCAAAGTAAAAGACTCAACAAAATACACATGCCAAGCTACAAATATTGCAGGCCAAGTTAAAGAAACTTTTACTTTAAAAGTTTATGGTAAGTTTGTACATTTTGTTTCTTCATTCTTTGCTATTTCCTAAGTGTTAGAAGGTCACTTTATAAAGAATACTTTAATTATATGTATTTTTTTTTTTTGGTTGAATCTCTGCTTGCAACATCTCAGCATGTTGTCTCCAGTTGTCCCGATCCATCATAGCTCTTGAGTTCATCCGAATTTTCCATACCAGTATTTTGCATAAGTCTATCTCTGAACATCACAGCTTACCAGCTCCTGTGCTTTCATTCTATAGATGGTTGACATAAAATGAATTTTGATGTAATTTCTTCTGGATGAATAAAAAAAATTGTCCAGCAAGCTCCATCCATGTGAAAACTAACTTCTTCAAGGCTTCATGCCCTTCTTAAGAGCATAAATGCAAAAGTGAACTCAACAGACTAAGCTGAAATTTCCATTTCTACTTGAGTTGCTCATCAATTATAACAAACAAACATTAAAAAAGAATAAACTTAATGGAAGGTGATGTGATCTGTATAAAATAAATATGCAATGCATATTTAAACAGCTGTGACACCCACCAGTGGTCGCAGTCGCAGTGCCAATATGTGATGTTCTCTGGTCGCAACGCCAATATGTGACTGTGCTGTCAGCCCATGGTCAACTCCCAGTTGCAGCACAAAGCTGTAAGGTTTCTTCCACCAGCGTTTTGGGGTTGACTCTTTGTTGCTGCCACCAGCCTGTGTCCTGGTCGATCTGGTTGTTCCTGGTTTGATACCAGCTTTGTCATTCCCAGGTCACTTCCAACGTCTGGTTATGGAAGTAACTACTTTGATCTCAAGACTAACCTACCCACGTTGTGACTTTGATCTTAGGTAGCTGAAATCAATCAGGCGTTGGGCTGTAGTGCAAGCTGAATCTGGGGTAAAGGTGATATCACACAAGCGTAAGTAAAAGAAGCAATAAAACAAACTCAAGAGGTTCAAATATGTTGAGAAATAAATTATCTTTATCCATCTGTTGAATACAGGAGTGTGTTTCTCTCCCAGCCCATTTCTATGGATTCATGACACTTGCATTTCTTAAGCGAGTTTTGGTATCTTAAGTCGTTCGTCAGTATAACTTGCTTTTAGTAGGAAGGCTAAGTCGGAAGGACGTGGAATTTCTCGGTCAGCTTCTACGAGGCAATGGCCTGACTGCAACTACAAATCAACTGTTGGAACTCCTTAAACCAACTAACGGATCAGCTGCCTTGAGACGTTCGTTTATATGGATACTGACCAAAACCCAGTGTGGGGGCCTGACGTGGTTTGGGTTCCCGATAATTCTCAATTTCCAGCAAGAATTTTCTTTGTTCTTAGGCCAGGAAAATTAATTACTTCCCATTTATGGAAGATTAATCATTTTCCATTTCGAGGGTTTCTACCTCGTCTGTGAGGGAAGGTCGGAGGAGAATTATCCTCCTAGACTCTTCCTCTCTCACATTGTTATCTCATACCAATCCCCTCAGTGGTTGTTAACAACTTCTCTGTCTTTCTCATACATTTACCTCTGCCTATCACCCATGCTACCACTTGACCAATGATCTCTCGGCAGTGTGGGTGTGGCTAGACTGGCCCTCTTGAAATTATCCAGAATTTTGTTTACAAAATCCTTTTTTTCTTTTTTTTTTTTGGCCAAAATATTTACAAATCCCAGATTGCCAAATAATTCTTATCACATCTTTCTTTCGGAGACACCCAAAATTCACTTAGGTGGGTCTCTCTACCGACTCATCAATCACTGTCAAAACCTGACACCTGGTTTCTTCTGCTAAGTCAACTTTTAGCTGGGAGGTTCATATTTTACCTGAGAATCAAATTTTTTTTTCTCATGCCTTAAAATCTTCTTATCACCAAATGCCCATTTTCAACGATGCTGTGTCTGACGTCAACAGTTTGAATAAGCAATAATGATATGATTTTCTTCCTCATGCCAGAATTCTAACACACACTAGATGGCTCCCTTTGTTGGACCCAGAAATTAAAATTAAATGATATCTCTGAAAGATAACCAATATCTATTCTCCATAGTGGTCTCAAGCCGAAATTTTTTTTATGGCCGCATGTGTCAGTTGGCTTTATTCTTCTTTCTGAATTCTGTTTCCCTTGGTGCGTCACTCCCTTAACATGACATTAATCAGTTTTGACAGAATCTCATATCTCGCTTTTTCTTACAGATTTTCTGTCTTGTGTGAAAAGTATCTTTCTTCGTAAATAAAATAAAATCACCTTTTTTTAACGTCGATCAGTCTATCTTTCGATATAACTCTTTCTCGCCTTAAGTCATTTCTGTTTTTAATTTCTATGGTTAATTAGTTAGCCAATTACCATAGCTAAATAGTATCACACAGCAATCCTTCATTAATACATGTTTAATTAAAGGCCAC
Organism: Acanthosepion pharaonis; assembly: GCA_903632075.3. Taxonomy (NCBI): domain Eukaryota; kingdom Metazoa; phylum Mollusca; class Cephalopoda; order Sepiida; family Sepiidae; genus Acanthosepion; species Acanthosepion pharaonis. The sequence goes on along the minus strand of CAHIKZ030004103.1, from coordinate 3,644,617 downwards.
AGAAAATTTTTATACATAAAATTATCCATTTCTACTTGAGTGAATATAGTTACTGTCTGAATTTAAGTTGAGGAGTTATTATTTACATTTGGATTAATATCCTCATCTTGGTTGTTGTCATCACAACATTTCAGCTGCTATGCTATCTGGCCTTCTTTAAGTGTCTGTCAATCTGGGCAACCTTTTGGGAGTTTTGATTTGAAACAGTTTTTTAATATACAGAGACTGTTCTCATCTTATTGTCCATGTCTATAGATATAGAGAAAATAGGCAGCAATTTTTTTTTTTTTTACCAGGCACCTTCAGAACACTGACATTGTCCACAGCTCCCTTTTCATTATTAAGTTCTGTGCACTATTTACATTATTTGGACTATTGTCCTCATCTTTGTCACCATATCACAACGTTTCAGACCATGTACACTCTGGCCTTCTTCAGGTGGTTGGAATGTCAAACTGAACCCTTTATTTCGCTCGCTGGGGTAGACTGTTCTAGTTCCATGTGCCATATCTAATGGATGTCAGTTATCAGTTATCTCCTGTTAATTCCCCTCTCCAGGTTCTCCACTGCCTTAACCAGGTGTTGAACTCACAATTCTTTGGGTCCTGTCACTGGATCTAACCAATGCTGTGCCATGTGTCCTCAAGTTCTGTGAACTTTGAGGGATAGATAATAGTTTCCCATTATTTTTTTTTTATATGGTTTTGAATTCAGTGTAGTACTTCTAGGCTGGCTGCCAATCTTTTGGGATGTTTGATTTGAACCCATTTGATCAAGGTTAGAAAGCTCAGTCTACTCTGAGAGAGATGTGATGGATTCATGCCATTCTTAAGAGCATAAATGCAAAAGTGAACTCAGACTAAGCTGAAATTTGAACTCCGATTGCCAATTCCACTTTCTGTCCTGATAGCCATTACCTTATACACACATCCTCCCATTCTTAGCTTCAATTTTTTTCTGCACTAATAAAACAAAAATTTCTGGTACTAAGGAAAAAAATTGCTGCTTAAACAACAAATCTCTAATTTTTTATCTGAAATTTGTTTTAGCACTTGTGTTTGTTGTATATTTAGAATCAGAAAAATATTGCCAATAGTCAAGAATTAAAGGAAGCATTATCTGCAGAATATGTATGATTGCCATTTAAAAAGCATGAAATAGTTGATAAATATTGAATTAGAACAAAAGGATTGTCAAAAGTCAAGAATTCAAGCAAGTGTTACTGAGAGAATATAACTATGTCTGAAGTTATCTGTTAATTATAGCTGAAGGACAAAGGTTCAAAAATTAATGCAGTAAAATAAATTTTGTATAATCAAATTCTAATTTTAATGTCAAACAATTGACTAAATAAATGATTAAATAAAAAACATTTTTCGCTGCAGGCATTTTTTGAGCAATTTTACAACAGTGGTCAACCTTGCATATACTTGAAAATTATAAGAATAAAACATGGCAATATAATTTACCAGTTTTTTTTTTTTAATTAGCTAATTTTAAAAAAATGTTACAAATGGAGACAGAGTTAAACGCCCTTGAGGATTTAACATAAAACCTTTGCATTTTGCTTTCTCGCATCTTCTAGCTAATGTCATTGACATTGAAGAAAACACTGCAGGAAATGATCCTATTACATGTAACTCTAGATACGGATGTACTGCAAAGTGCCTTTTACAGTATTTAATTTGCTTACTAAAATGCTTGGAAGCCTTTCCTAATAAGAAATAGAATAAGGAATTAAAATGATACCAGATTTCCAGAACTGATGTGATTCATTTATTAATCCAAATAGGAAATTTATCTGTCCTTTAAAAAAAAAAAAAAAAAGAGTAGAAAAGCATTTGTAAAGTTTACAAATTTTCAAATTTATTATTATTAAATAGTCAAACCAGTTAAATTTATTAAGGTTGTCCTACATGTTTTTTATTTACTGAGAAAATCAGGAGATCAGGTGAATCTGTTACATGGTTTCAACCTTATGGTATCCCCAAGCAATTTTATTTATCATTTGATAAAATCGCCTAAGGATACCATAAGGTTGAAACCAAGGTAGTGAATTCATCTGATCTCCTGATTTTTAAAGTTAAAAAGCTCTACATGTTATTTTTACTTTTATTTTATTTTTTTTTTCACACATGTATCGAACACTTTTTAATACTTGTTTCCTGGTCTGATTCAACTATATATATATATATATATATATATATATATATATATATATATATATATATATATATATATATATATATATATTATATACATATTGACATCTACTTATTTTTTATACTGATCCTTTCCAGTTGTCTGTTTCTTGATGAGATGAAATTTAAGGAAGGCACCACAGTTTTTTTTTTTAAAACCCAGTACTCTCAACTTTTTTTTAAGATCATCTTTAGGGTTAAATTACAAAGACAAACTTTTATTGTAGTTACAATAAGTTTATCTCTGTAATTTATCCCTGAAGATGATCTTTGAAAAGGTAGAAAATACTTGGATAAAGAAAAAAAAACAAACTATGGCACCTTCCTTGATGAATTTCAACTTAACATCAAGAAACTGATTAGACAACTGGAAAGGATCAGTATAAAAATAAGTAGGCACAATATGTCTACAATATTTAATGAAACCTGAGATATATATTATCCTTTATAAGGTGTAGTCTAAAGCCCCTCAAGGTTTTATAAAGCAATGACTTTAATTTTCTAGATGTTATAACTTTTAAATAGTTTCATAAACTGAAATTATATCAATATGACAAACTCATATTTATTTTGAGTGTTTATCTGGTTATAAAAAATCTGGGTTTTTTTTGTTTTGTTTATTTTTACTATGGTTGTATTGAAATATATGCTAATTTAGTTTGCAATAAATAATAAAGAATATTTTTATTGACAAACAAAAGATAGTTATTCTAGTTTAAAATGTTTACAATAAGTTTACTTCGAGCTATAGAAATGTCGCTAAAGTATAAGCAAAAAATATTCAAGATGAGTGCAGGTGAGTTAATAGAGTGGGTCCAAAATTTCATTAGCCTAGGGGCTCAAAAGGTCATAATCCTGCCATATATTTTATAGGATATTAAAACAAAAAGCTGTTAAAAATTGCTACACAATTACAATTATGTTTTGACACTACAAATGTATCTCCTAAGGAGACACATTTGTGGTGTCAGAAGATAATTACAGTTACATATCCAAATGTAAACAAAGTAATTTTGTAAAGTAATGGATTTTTATTTATCAATTAAAACATTATTTATTTTTAGTGGATAGTCATATTTGAGTAAATGCTGTTTATTTATTAAACAATATATTTATTTTTATCTTTATATTTGAGAAATCTTATTAAAGAAAAGTATGCTTTACAGCAAGACTGCTCCATGGCCATCAGTTAAGGCATGTCAGATCTAATGACTGTTTACCTCTAACGAAAGAGATGCAGGTTCGAATCCTGCTAGAGTGCACATATTTTTCTATATATCTCAGCTCTAATTTCTTTGATGATTTCTTTCTAATTAATGAAGTCATCCACCTCTCCAAAAAGGACTCTTCAGTTCAACACTTATAAGCATGCACCTTTAAGTTTTACTATTCTTTAATAGATCCTTCTAAAATTATTTACATTGTTCAGACTGTTGTCCTCATCTTTATTATCATAGTCACGATGTTTCAGCCATTAGTATACTCCAGCCTTCTTCAGGCAATATATGTTGGAATTTTGAATCAAACCCATTATTTAGTCCACAAGGTTGGATTTTTCTAGTTCCACGACATGCCTTTTCTGGATATCTCAATTTCAGTTAATTCCCAAGTACACCTCTGCTGTGACCAAATATTGAGCTTACAACTCTTTGGGTCAAGTTACCAGATTACTTCAACTGATGCTTTTATCTACTGGGCCATGTGTCCTTGGAGACAATGGAGCATGCAATGGCTGAAATATTGTGAATATTGTTTAATATCTTTACCCTTAGTGACTGAACTTTCAGACACACACACAGATATTAAGGTTCCAGTTTATGTTGTCAATGCCATAGGGTAGAAGGGAAAGAGAGAAAAGAGAAAGACATTTCCTGTCTTAAGTGTCCTGTTTTTATAACTGTTTAACAGCGCCTTCTAACAGATGTCTTGGCAAAGCCAAGTGGAGGTAACCTATACCCCATAACATCATAGATTTTAATCTCCTCCACACTACTAGTTGATCATGTGACAGATATTAATGCAGTGTATTGAAACATAGTATCAAGCACTGCAGACTGTAAGCATGTGAAACTGGGAGTGCACTTGGGTGATTCCAAACTTAAAGGGCTAAAAGACAGTTACAAGTTTACATTTGATTATTAACCTCTGATCATGTGAAGCCAAGCAACTAATTCAAATATACTAACCTCAGACAATACCTCATCATTTTACAAAGAGGATACCTGCAATAAAATGGACAATTTACCATCCAGAATTGTGTGCTGTATCAAGTGTGCATAAAAATTCTCTAAACTAAAGCAATGACTGTGTCACATTTCATCATAGTAGCAAATATTATACTTTATTGTATATAAGCCAACACCCCACTCACACCCCTATATTGAAATTTCATAATTTTGTAATAAAAGAAGCTTGTTCTCAGACAACATTAAGGAAGCTCATCAATTGGGCCAAGTTGGGAACACAGATGAAATTCCAGGAACATTTAAGGTACAATCCAATAATTTTTTTTCTTAATATTTCCTGCTGAAATATGGAAGTGGTTTTTAAGTGCCATCAAACTGGACGGTACACTGAAATCACTAGATTAACATTTGAATCACTTTTATTTGCCAATTTTTAGTTTGTCATGCATTTTACTTCAGTGAATGGTTTGAAATGTTTTCATAAACTGGTTAATTATAGCATTAATTTTTTTTTTTTTTTTTTTACTCAAAAAGATGACTAAATTACACTAATAACTAAACAGCTGTAAAATTCTATTAGAAATTAAATCCTGTTTCATTTTGGCAATATAAGCAACAAACATGCGTAGCAATGGTTAAAAAAATAAGTTATTTTACACATTTTTATTTTTATGGGATGAAATACAAAGACTTTATATTACTTTAATCAGTATTTCAATGCAAAAGGTGCAGGAAAAACTATCATCACAAAAAAAAGTCAAGACTGTTTAGGTTTGTTCTAATGCCCTGAGAAAAGCCATTAATCTATTTTCACAAACAAACCCTTTTCCTCTCCTATTACAACCTTACCTGACTATTCAGTGGCAGTTACACCTGTTAAGCCTCTTGTTAACCTTTAACAGTATCCAGTCAGCTTCAACTTAGAAAAAAGACAAATTCTTTATTTTTTTTAAATTTAGAATACAATAAATAAAACTTTTATAGTAAAAGCATTGTAATCTCCCAAGAATAAGAGATGAAAGCCTCAACTCTTGCTGTCGGCTTATCTTTTTACTTCCAACCTGCACTGATTACTTATTGATCATCGAATAACAATCACAAAACTGAAATAAAGAACAACAAAAATAAAAAAAAGGATAAGTATAAAAAAAAAAATCAATAAATGACAATACTTTATCTAAGACATGCAATTGATGGATTTGTTTTCTACAGCTTATCATCCCTTTGTAAGTTATTTAAACCCAGAAAATATTTTTTGATTGTAAGAATGCCTTCTTTTTTTTTTTTTTGAGATAATAATTATTTTAGCAAAACAAGTTTTAATAATTAACTTATAGCTGGGGAGGAAGAGGTGGATTCATACCTTTCCCAAAGATATTTTATGCATAATTGAATATGATGAACTCAATTTTGCTCTCTGATTAAAAATTCCAAGCTGTTATTCATTACAGCATATGCACATCCAAGCTTACAGCACCTGGCATTCTCAAGCAGTCACCCATCTAGGTACTGACCAGTCTTGACATTGCTTAACTTCAGTGATTGTACAGAACTGCTGTTTCAATCTGATGTGTCCATAAGCCTTCATTTTAGAAGGCGAATAAATGAATAAAATTTTTATAGTAAAAGCATTGTAGGCTCCCAAGAATAAGAGGTGCAAGTTAAAGTTTTTTTTACTTCTAACCTGTAGTGATTACTTATTGATCATAGAATAACAATCAGAGAACTGAAATAAAAACAAGAGAACAAGTCAAAAATTAATAAATGACAATACTTTATCTAAGAAATGTGAATACTATTACATGAGTTAAAAATATGGATTGAATCTGACAGAATGATTAAATAAGGAACAAGTAGAAAAAGATTTATAGATTTAACATGTTTCACTATTTATTTTGCTTTTTATGGAAAGTGAAATAATGCAGAGTTATGTTTATATTCTTCCTAATTGTTCTTTATTTAATCATAATCTTCTTTTATGTGCCATGTCCCTTCAAGAGGTAGGCGATCATGGCCCTCCACATATTCATGTCCCTCATAGCTATTAATAAATTTTGTCTTTTTGTTATTTCTCCCAAACCCTGTTCTACCATACATTTACTCAAGCTCATCAAGTATGTTATTCACTGCTTTCCTCTGTCCCTCTATCTGTCCTGTGAGTATCAGATTTTCCAAGCCCTCCTTCTTCATTATGTGCCCAAGAAATTTCAACTGCCTCCTCTTGATGTTAAGTATGTTTTGTTTCTATTTTCTCTAAAACCTCATCATTGCTCACATGTTTGGTCAATGGTATCCCCACAGCATCTTTCTGCAGAACCACATTTCTGTTGCTTCAAGCCTCTTCATCTTCAAGGATATTGTCCAGCAAAATATGCCATACAGAAGGGCAGATATCACATAACAGTTGTGCTTGTCCCTCCCTTTATTAGTTCACCCAACTTTCTTTTTTTTTTTTTTTAAGCATTGCACCCCAAGCAAGGTAGAATGCAAGGGATTACAGAGAGTGAGAGCAAGAGTAAAGAGAGGTGTTTGAGGAAAGGACAGGGATCAGGATCAAGGCATCAGAAGATGTCGATTGACATTACATTTGAATATTTGAAGATTATAGCTATCAGGGAAGCCAGTAGAAGGGAGTTCTACTGGCGAGAAGTGCGATAGAAGAAGCTGTTGGAGTAGAAGAGGCGGTTACTTTTAACTGTTTTGACAGTGAAAGGGTGGGACCAAGACGCCAACCTAGTAGCACGCTTAAATTCATTCACTTGGTGTACCAATGAAAGTAGCTCATCAGAGCAGATGCCATGAAACTATTTGTACAAAAGACAGAGGGAAGCCACATCACATCTGTGAGAAAGTGACTGTAGACGAGATGCCAGATGAGGACCTATCACATTGCATATCCATCTCTGTATTTTGTCAAGGGTCTCGAGATGACCAACGGGGACACCAGACAATATATGGCAACATTATTCAATGCAAGGACAAATGGTAAATTTGAAGGATGGACTCAGATGTGAAAAACCTTCTGGAGTGACACAGAGAACCATTTTCCTTGCAGTAGAAGAAGCTATTGATTTAATGTAGTTGTTCCACCTCAGGTCAGTGGAAAACATGAGACCAAGAAGGTGCAGAGAGGCACTTTCACGGAGTGGAGCATCAGCCATGCTGATAAGCTCTGCCAATAACTCATAAGCATTGTATAGCATTTGGCAAAATAACTTTTCTTTTAATATATAAAATTCCTTAGGTATTTAAATTATTATGTATTTAAAGATGATAAAAGAAGTTTACTGATGATTTTAAAGAGAAATATTTATGAGAATTTAATGCATGTTACTTTCTCTAGAAAGAGCCCTGAAAGTTAACCAGAGTTGTTTTTTGTTGTTTTTTTTTTTAAATAATACATAAGAACATCCCATATTGAAATTTTAGATAAAAATTTCTATTTGTTAAGTACTGTGTCTAAAAAACACTAAATTCTTTGTTTACTTGTAGTTCCTCCAAGAATCCTGGATTCAAAAGTTCCTCAGAAGGTGGAAGTCACTGAATACAAATCCTTGCAATTGGAATGCATTACGTCAGGTATTCCAGAGCCAGAAGTTAACTGGATGAAGAATGACGACGTCATTGATTTCTCAGAGATCTCTCACATGAGATCAATCCATGATGGACACCGTTGGCTCTTGCAGGCAATTAGAGCAGAAGCAGAAGACACAGGCACTTATTCATGCCATGCTTCAAATCCTGCAGGGGAATCCATCAAAACATTTGATGTCAATGTCCATGGTAAGAACATCTGAATATTTCACACATTCAAAGTTAGAAATTAGGAAATAAAATGATTTTAAGGCTCTGTGTCTGTTTCAATAGATCAGTTTGGGATTGGGTAGCACTTGTTAAAAAAATAAAATAAATAGAATGAGGCATTTCATAAAATTTTGCATTAACTTTTCCAAATTTAATAATCAAAATCTATTTTTAATCAATTAATGTTTACTGTCCCATTTTTGAGATCATTAGCATTAATGAATAGGAGCTAGAATCTAAAACTAATAAATACCAGATTTTTTAGTCAGAAAACTTTAGAAAATACTAAATTTTTATTCAGAAACCTTTTTATCATATTGGTTTTTCATGAGGTTTAAGAAGAAAAGATTTCCCAATTTTCATTACACTTAACATTTAATATGGCAAGGAATATTTATTAAAGAAATATACTCAAAATATTCAGCTGATCATTCATCTGTTTATTTTTTTCTAATTATTTGTAATTGTATATATTTTATTCTAGGGCCATCAGGGGATTTGTGCACCAAACAGGAGTGTTTAGGTGTTAGTATTGGTAATACTATCAACAGGTTATAAAATGCAGTGATGTTTAGAAAGTTTTTTTTTCTTAAATGTGAGCCTTATATGGCAGGAAATACAATATAGAATTTCACATTATTTTGTGAACTCTTTTCTGACACAGAAAAAGTGTTATACACAATATATATATATATATATATATATATATATATATGTGTGTGTGTGTTTGTGTGTGTGTGAATAAAAACAAAAGGAAAACTTATCTGAACTAATGTATTTCCTCCTCTGATGGACTTTATCAAGGCAAATGTAAGGATTTTATTTTGAAAGCAGTATTAAAAAATGGAAGTAAAAACATCATTAGTTTTCAAAATTTTAACATATTTCAGGTTAACTGAAAGTCAAGGTAAACTATGGAGGATGCTATGCATTTTTTTTCAGTTTTGCTTTTGTCTTTATTCCTTTTGTCTTTTTACATATATTTTTAGTTATACATACAGGTTGCAGGAGAAATACCTCCCACATAATGGCAAAACATTAGTGGCAATGGTGTTTTCATCTAGCTATGTAGGAGATATTTCTCCCACAACTTATATGGGGAAAAATGATATATAAATGTTTATATACCACAACAATGTTAGAAAAATCAATGTATACACACAAAGGAGAGGGGGTGCTGAAATTTTAATCTTTTGAATTGATTATTTTTTTTTTTCAAATATGTGTTTGAATATTTATTTTCTTTTTCTTTGTTTTTATTTCTTTTTTGTTATACACAGGAGAAGCCTTGAGAAATTTAAATAAAAGATTATATGAACACAAGAGAGATATTTTTTTTACAAAACAACACAATGTTGCTCATTGTAATGAGTCTGAACATAATTTTGATTTAAAAAATGCTTTCCTGTCATGTAGTTTCCCTGTGCCTTTTCTATAAATGTTTTCACAGTAACTATTTCAATGAACTTTTCACTATTTATAATTTTAAGCACAATACTAGATTGGCAGCAAGATCTCATCAATTCAGTTGAATTGGATAGATATAACCATAAGTTCCATGTTAACAATTTCTTTTCTCACACTTCTCACTTGTGGAACTCTCTTCTGGCTCCATGCTTTCCAGCCAACTTTAAGCTTCAAAAATTTAAATGAAATATAAGTCATTATCTACTGTCATCTTGATTACTCTTCTATTGTTCTTGCTCCTTGATAATGTTTCTATTTTTTTCTTATTCTTTCCCACTCTGTAACCCCTTGTGTCTTAGTGTCTCTATTACCTTGCATGGGGTGAAATGATTTCTAAATAAATTAAATGAGAAAGAAATTTACTAAGATGAAAGTGTATCAAAAGTGCTTTAATCCCTAAATCATCCACAATAAATGTTCAACCAGCTTCTTACATTTCACCCTTCTTGGCAGATCTTCTATTATTACAGTGTGGGATACTTAATAACAAAAGTGATAAAAAAAAAAAAAAAAAAAAAAAAAAAAAATTAAATAGATTTGGGCAGATTATGTACCAAAATATACATTTTACAAAAATATTTTAAAAGATTAAAATTTCAATGTCCCCTCTCCTTTGTGTGCATATGTAGTTACATCAATGTAAAGCACAACTTTAGTCTGATGAAATCCTAAAGGACAAAATGTGTCACATGAAAAACTTTTTCCCACTTTGTCATTGATTTTCTTATATATATATATATATATATATATATGGTTATAAAAAACTAGGTAATCCGTATGGGTAAACCTAAGGAGGATAAAATCCAGAGAGCTCAATGTAAATCCAGAGCAAATAATTTAAATAAAACCGTTTAAATGTGTCAATATCTGCTAACTCACTCATGTCTTCTCTCTCCCACCTCACTTCCTCAATTTACATATGTTTAATACGGCCCGTCAAAAATGTGTAAATTTTCTTTTCATTTTTTGTTTGGAAGTAAAGTCTGATGATCCGCAGTCCTTTAAAAGGGCTGTGGTGAAATAATTTATTACATGGAACCTTAAAGTGGTCTTTTTTATTTTAAATATATATATATATATATATATATATATATATATATATATATATAGATAAATAATGTATTACAATGAATCATTCATGCAAAAAGTAAAAAGCTACCTAAATTTTACCAAAAACAAAATAATTTCCATGCCTGAAGATGACTGAATGTACAGTCGAAAGTACTTGCATATTTAAGAAAGACCTTATACAGCTTATAATTTAAAAAAAAAGATCATAACATTCATCGAGTGATTAGTAGGTTAATGCATCTTTAAAATTTTGTTAAAGGGATTTCACCATTTTATGTCATTAACTTTACTAAGTAACTTTTTGTATGGATGATTCATTGTAATATAAATTGAACTGCACTTCATATTTGATATATATGTACGTATGAAAAAAGCGTATGTGAATCTTTATCTTTTTTTATTTTAAGTTCCTCCTGAAATTGAAGACTCCCAAAGGATTCAACTGTTTGATGTATTAAGTGAAAAGAGACTCAGTCTTTTATGCCCAGTAACAGGAATTCCAACTCCAACTATCACTTGGTACAGAAACGATGTCATCATCCCAATATTTGGGAATCCCAAAAGACGTATCTTGAACCAAGGCAGGGAACTACTCCTGGCTAAAACCGACATGGATGATGCTGGCCAATATATGTGTGAAGCTGTCAACATTGCTGGAAAGGCACAGAAAAACTTTGTAGTCAATGTTTTTGGTGAGTGATAATATTTTTCAAATATTTTTTTAATCATTCATTTTTTTTTTTTTTTAATTTAATGAAGTAATAGTCTAGTACCACAATAATTTAATAGGTCATAAGATAATGTGATTGAAGTTGAAATCATCAATTTTCTCAACCAGTGTGCCCAGGTACACTAATGTGGCCTGAAAGGTAGCCAGGTGTGTCTCAAGTTAGCACTAAAGTAATGTATGGATTATTTGTATATTTTTATTATCTATAATCTATTTTTAAAAAGCTAGAGACACCAAGCACATGGCTTCTATGTCTAAGTAAAGTTCTTGTAATTTGATATTTCAAACTGGATGCTAAATTACTTAACAGAAGAAGAGTATCAGCTGATTGTGACTTACAAATCAAGCATAAAGAAGTGTCCATTGATCAATTTGAGATTTCCATTCGAGAAGAATATCCTTCAATATCTAGTAAATAATTTAATATTTTATTGCAAATTTCTACATCATACATGAATTAGGATTTTATGTACTTATCAACATTAAATGCAAAACTAGATCAAATATTAAAAGTATTGATGAGGAAATGAGAATATATATATATATATATATATATATATATATATATATATATATATATAGAGAGAGAGAGAGAGAGAGAGATAGATAGATAGATAGATAGATATTAGTGGTAAATATACACATACATATGCAAAATATATGAATATATATATACATAGGTGCATACACATACATGTATATTTTTGAATAAAAAATTCAAGAGGATAGAATCCAGGTAGAACTCAATGTCCAGGACAGAGTAAGGATATAATAAAAGGCTTAAACACTAATATTCCATGGTCATAATTTATTCCATTGGAATTGTAAATACTTATTTTACGTATTTACGATTCCAATGGAATAAATTATGACCATGGAATATTAGTGTTTAAGCCTTTATATATATATATATATATATATATATATATATATATATATATATATATATATATATCATATATAAGGCCAAGCATTCAAAAAATTGCCAAAACAAATCAAGCACAGGTTTCACACAAGCATACTTAAATATACAATATCTTAAAAATAAATGCTTATTTCAGGGGACGTCTTTATTATTTTCCTATTTTCAAATTTCCTGACTAATTTTTCCTTATCAAAATTTAAAGTGCACCCCAGAGTTTTTATTTTCTACAAGTATATCCTGAAATGGGAAAATTTCAAAAAACACTGTTCTAGACTAATATATTTCCATGAAATACAATGTCTGCATATAAGAAATAGTATGACATATGATACATTTGTATAGTATGGGAAATTTTATGAAAAATATACAGAAATTATGAGACACAGAGTAATTTTATATGCATCTCTAACCTCAAGATATAATTAGTAGATTAGAAAAAAAAAATTCTGCATAGGCAATTAAAATTTTCCATACAGGAAAAGAACTTAAGAAATATGAAGATTGCATTACATCAGTAAGATTCTGCCTTCAAAATTAGACTTTTAATAAATTTGCAAGTAGATTAATCATTGGTAATTAAAAAAACAATGGAAAATCTCGTATGTTACATATTTTGTTTTTCAAAAGGATATCTTCTGACTAATGGTTTTATCAATAGAGTTTAAATTCCTACTCAGGCACATTTGTGTTGTGCCAACACTCACAGAATCCATCTGTATTTTATACTGCAGCTAGATTGGGAGAAAGCAAATAATCTGTCTTGATCAGCAGTTTGAACACCACTAGTACAGTCAAACCCTCAGTCATGGTAACTTGTGACTTTGTGCTAACACAACCATTGACAGCTAGTGAATATTTCAGTCTACACAATTTCACTCACAAGGCTTGGGTCAACCAATGGCATGGTTTTCAGGCACTTTCATGCTTATACAGCACAGTACTGTGCTGTATAAACATTTTGAAATAAAATAAATATGCTACAAATGGTGCAAAAGTGACAAAGCTCTCTGAAGCTGGTTGACACAAACCTATTACATGCATAATATGTTTAAAATAGCAGTCAGGTACAATTTCTCACTTAGCAAACAGGTGAAGAGTGACTGTAAAAACCAATAATTATTCTGGATTTTATTTTGTTATTATAGTGTGAATAGAAGTTTATGAAATCACTTTTGTTGGTGGATTTTTTGATAGGCATTTAGTTTTAGATCATTATCTGTATGATTTAACATGATATTGAGGAAAGAAATTTGCTATAGACAGCTGATAATTCATCTACTTATTATATCTTGTTTATAGACTGATATTTTCGTTTCTATTACAGAAATTTTTGTCTTTTATGTTTTATTTTTTTTAGTGCCACCAAGAATTGAAAATGTTGGTTCAACAAACATTGCAGCAACACTGAATTCTCGTACTTTGCTCAGATGTGACACGTTTGGTATTCCCACACCAACAATCCTCTGGGAAAAGAATGGTTCTCCATTTCCCAAAGTTGGTGGCCATTACCGTATGCTGCATAGTGGAACTTTGGAGTTTATCCAAGTGCAGGTGGATGATTCCGGAGAGTACAAATGCATTGTGAAAAACCAGGCTGGAGAGGCATCCAGAAAGTACACACTTAATGTCCAAAGTTAGTAGAATGATTCATTTGTTTTTCATGACCTATCAACCCTTTGGGGATTATTTAAAGCCAAAAACACATTTTAGATTGTAAGAAGAATTTGTTTTTTTTTTTTGAAATAATGATTTTTCCAGATACAAGACCTACTCTTTAACACATAGCTGGGGGAGAAGAGGTGGTTTCATTCCTTTCTCAAGGGTATTTGTGCATAAGTGAATCTAATGAATTTAAATGAAATTTGAATTCAGCTTTCCAAGTTCTTCTTGCAACCCAATAGCTATTACACCACCTGCACATCTGATTCAAATGAAAAATGAATTAAAACAGCTGCATTTATTGATGAAATAAAAGAGGTGAAAATATTCATCTCAAGACACAAATGAGAAGTAATTTAAAGTTAGCTCTCCTAAAGTGGAGTTTGAGTAAAATTGGGGTGTGGAGGAGCAACTGAAAACTTTTTTTTTAATAATTTTATATTCTAAAAAGATCATTATTTGCTGATTTTTACAATTTTCCTAACAAAAAATAAAACCTTGCAGTTTTTCATTTTAAAATGTAAATAGATACACAAATATAAAATTTATAACCATAAAGAATTGCCTATTTAGCAATGAAAAAAAAAAATACAAAATTTAGTTCTCCTGAAAGAATAAATAAATATGTATTTTAAGACTTTTTTTTAAAAGAAGATGGATGAATTATCTCAATGGTGGAATTTTCTCAGGATAAAATTTTATAAGCAGTTTTATTTTTAAAGTAGATTTTTACACATCTGGTCTTCTGTAGTGAAAAATTGCTAATAGCTGATTTTTACTGGAAATATTTATTTACATAGATTGTAAAACATGTACATAAGATTCATGTAAATTGATTGATTTCTTATTTACAGCTTTTGCAGGTTATTTAAAACCAGAAAATATTTGTAGATTGTAAGAATTTTTTGAGATAATAATGATTTACTGATACAAGATCTACTAATAAAACCCACACCTGAAGGAAGAGATGGATTTATACCTTTCCCAAAGTTATTTGCACATAAGTGAAGATAATGAACCCGAGTGGAATTGAAACTTGGTGCTGTGATTTCCAATTCCAAGCAGTTATTAATTACACTACCTGCACATCCAAGTTTACAGCACCTGACCATGCTCAACACTGCTTAACTTCAATGGCTATACAGTAGGTATTTAGAAACAAAGGATATTCTCATTTGTTCAGTGAAAAATTCTAGCAAATTTCAGAGTCTGAAGACAGTCATTTCAAAAGAGAAATGATATGATTTTTAAAATGTTTTAATATATAAATCATACAGTATATCTTATTGATTTTATGATTTTTAAGAATTATTATTATTTTTACTATTTAGTTCCACCTCAAATTCTTCATGAAGGACCACTGCATCTTAAAGTGATTGAGAGACATGAAATTGCTTTGCCTTGCAATGTGTCAGGAACACCCAAACCAAAAATCATTTGGAGAAGAAAATCCAGTATTTTGCTTGGAGGTCCAGGTAAACTAGCAATATATTAAAAAAAAAACTGAAATATGCATGTAAACCATTTTTACCATTTAATCTGTTAAGAAACAACCTAAAATTAAACAAAAGCTAAATTCTATAATTGGCAAGGTTTTATCATTTTACAGTTGAAATGGTAAGATATAAGCTCTATACTAACAGTTTATTCTCTCACACTTCTTACCTGTGGAACTCTGACTTTTTGTTTCCCAGTCAACTTTGATCTTCAAAATTTTAAATGCAATGTCAATTGTTATCTTCTGCCTTCTTAATCCTTGTCCTTTTATATTTCTCGCTTCTTAATATTTTTTATTTTTCTCATATTCTCTAATACTCAATAACCCCTTCCACCTTAGTGGCTTTATTGCCTTGTTTGGAGTGAAATAATAAAAAAAAAAAAAAAAATGGTGAATTTCTAGTGAAGTAATATCCTTTATTATTCTGAAATGTTTTCAAAAGAAACTTTAAAATCTACCACTTCAAGTCTCTTCTTCATCTGTGAGTAAATTTCTGATATTTTGTTATATATATATATATATATATATATATATATATATATATATATATATATATATATATATATCAGGCATTAGTCTCTAAATAGAAAAAAGAATTTATTTTATGTAACAAATAGTTTTCAACATTATGTATGTATGTATGTATAATAATTATAATGGACAATTTGATTAATTAGATACAGAAATTTACATTTATTAAAAAAATATCAAAATATGCATTTACTATGGAAAGATTATAAATAAAATTTTCAGGTTAAGATACTAATGATTATGATAGGTTTGTAAAATTTCCAAAAATAGAAAATATACAAAACAAAGTTCTCTTAAAAAAATTAAATTAAAACTACAAGGACACCTGATTTAAACCCTATTAAAAATATATGGAATTTAGTGGATAAAAAAACAAGAAGGAAGACAAAGTCTTTAAAAATATTGGTGAATTAAAAGAACTTATAGATATAACATTGATAAAAATGTAATTTCTAAGAAGATTACCACATGGCAAACCAAAATTCTAAAGTTTTCATAAAACATTCAGATTAATAAATTTGATAATTCATAGCATTTTTATTGTATCATATATATCTTTAATGAAAAAGTACACAAATTAGAAATTAATTGTAAATGAGACTAAAATTTGAGGTACAAATTACATCATTTCCTATAAGTTTCACTTAATGTGTTTTCAATTAGTGCAGATCTTTTAATGTACACATTAGCCAAGGGATTATTCTACTATCAAAATGATAATGAGAATTTTGTGTTATGCTCTCATGTTTTTAATTACAGGATAAACATTTCTTTTTCAGGTTATACCATACAAGACAATGGAAATTTGGTACTACACAATCCATTATCCAAAGACTCGGGATCATATGCATGTATTGCTCAAAATAACGCAGGCAGCGTAGTTAACCAAGTCCATCTTCTTGTGCTTGGTTAGTTTTCATTTCTTGATAATTTACTTTTACCATTCAAAACAAACAGGAAAAATTGTTATAAGATAACTATTTTTGTTTTATTTTAAATTCAAATTGATTAAAATAAATGTAAAATTTTTAATAAACTATAAGTAATGTCTTTGATGAAATTTATGATAATTATATAAAGAAAAGTTTTTAACAGTTATTTTAAATAAAACTGGCAATATTTAAATCATTTAGTTCAATAAATAAAATGCAGTTTTGTAAGGTTTACAAATGAGTTTAACAATTATACAATGTGCGTGTGGACACAGGCATGAAACTTAATCACCATGTAGTAGTGGTTCATATGTCCACAATTTTATATATATATATATATATATATATATATATATATATATATATATATTCAATAGTGAGCACTCTTTCACAATATAAATTTAAACTCTAATAGATAGATAGAGTCAGTCACATTTACACACACAAGGGGATGTTGAAAAGTTATTGGTTCAACCAAGAAGCCTATCCACAAAACAAAAAAAAATAAAAATTATATCTAGTCATTTTGCATGATTTTAGGAAGTGGGTCAAGCCAAAAAATTTTTGGCAACCTCTGGTATACTTTTTGATTTCTCAGTGTATATAGTACAATAGTATGTGCACTTCAACATAGTAAGTTTCACTAGATCAATTATGACTGAGTAGTGAATTCGATCCTCACTGTGTGCCCCACACTTACAGTTTTGTGCCACAACTAATTTATGCTTAGTAAATCACTATATAGTGCAATAGCATTAGATTACAAAAATGATAATAAAAAATTAAATTCACAAACTTCAATTAGGATGTGATATAGAAACACAAAGAAAGAAAATGTGGTTGGCAAAAATGGTACTGAGTGAATTACTCATTGACCGAGTTGATTGGCACCACAAGCTTTCAATGTGTGTAAAAAAAAAAAAAAAAAAAAAAAAAAAAAGCACAATAAAATGAAATGCAAAAATATGAGCTAACCTTATGCATAGAATAAGAATCATAAATTATTAATATTAATTATATGCAAAAGTGATAAATTTAAACTAAAGAAAGACCTGTGAAAATGTCATGGTTTCCCATTTTAATTTTCTGATGAATCTTAATTGTTCAATTAAATGATTGAAAAAGCTGATGGCAAATTATACTACAATAAAACATCCATAGAAATTACCCTATCACATCAATAAATATTTGAGCTTAACAACTTTAATAAGATATTGCAACAACAATCATAAATATGAATGCTGGTCGTTATTTTATGAAGTAAGGGGGTACAAATGAAAAGATTTGAAATTGGCAACTTTTTTGATTTAACTGAAACAGCCATTAAACAGTTCTATCTTTCCCTCATTTTCTCACTGAAACCAAGCAGTATGTTATTTTTCTACACAATCAAAATAATATTGTTCATTATTTATAAGGTATTGGCAGGAGACATTAAACATGATTATCTTCACTTCTTTCTTTCTTTCTTCCAGTTACTTACTGAAATGAAGTCATATCTTTTCCCCTCTTCCACACAATCAAGCACAATTATAATATGTTTCTTTGAATTTTATTTCCCTGCATTATGACTCAATCCTCTTCAATGCATTGAATTTGGATTCATTAGTTATACAACTGATTTCTAATGAACATAAAAATAAGTAGAATAGATGTACACTCTAAAGAAATCAAACTATTTACTATGCTTTTAAACTATATCATTTTATTCTTGTATGTGTCGTGTACTGGCTCTCCTTGACTTTTTGTCCTTGTAGCTTAGCTATGTTCGTCTTTCTGCTATCTCTCAAAATCCCGATTCTGCCAACAATCTTGTTAGGTAGGTTATTCCCTAATTTCCCTCTGTCCTTCTTGCCTTCAATATGTCCTGTGAATGTTAAATTTTCCAAGCCTTCTTTCTTCATCATATGCCCTAGAAATTTGAACTTTTTCTTTCTGATTCTAAGTCTTTGATTCCATTTTCTTTAAAACCTCCTTGTTAATCACATGTTCAATCCATAAGATTCACAGCATCTTTCTGTAGAACCATATTTCTACTGCTTCAAGTCTCTTTATCTGTGAGAAGATTGTCCAACATTCACTGCCATATAGGACTGATATTACATAAGAGTCTAATAGTCTTTGTTTCTAATGAAATTTTTCTATTTCTTAATACTTGGCTTAACATTTGGAATGTATTTTTACTATTTTAACATGCCTTTGGATTTTGGTATCACATTTTTCATCCTCTGTTAAAACACTTCCCAGATATTTAAATTTTTGTACTTGCTTGATTTTAGTTTCTCCAGTTTGTAGTTTGCATTTTCTTAAAATTGAGGCTTAGTCCTTTCTTATTGCTTTCCTTTTTTACCATCTGTAGGAATTGCTGCAGTTTGCTTTCTAGGTCTGCTATCAACACCTGCATACCTCTTGTTAAGATTGTGGCCACCAATGATGAATCCTAGGGTTTCTTATTCTCTCAGAATCACTGTACTGTAAAGGTTGAACAAGTCCAGTGAAAAGAGACATCCTCATCTTATGCGCCTTTCTATTTTTGTATATTTACTGAATTTATTTTCTATTCTCATGCAGGCAGTTTGTTCCCAGTATAATTTCTAGATTATTCTAATATTTTTCCCCAAATAAAGCTTACCTAGCACTTCAAACAGTTCTTTGTGATATAAGTTTTGTTATGTGGATGATTGGTCAATGGTGTTTGCCTATATTTGCATTTGGTTTCTTAGAGAGTAATATGAAAATGGATCTACTTAGGTATTCTGGTATATTACCACTGTTGTAGATTTCATTTATTATGGCTGCAATTTCCTCAATGCTGAAATCATCTAAAGCTGCCAACATCTCAAATACAATTCCATTTTGCCCTGATGCTTTTTCTGTTCAATTTGGACAATATACTTTTAAACTGCATCGTTTTAGTTTAACTAAATATAAGTTTCTTTTTCTTTATTTTTTCAGTTCCTCCAACGCTTAAGGTAAAAAAATCCAAATATATTGCTCAACAGGATAAGAGTGTTATTCTTCAATGCCGTGCGCAAGGCATACCCAACCCAAACATCAGATGGCTTAAAAATGGACAAAACATATCAACAGACAATTACAAATATGTCTTCCTTCACCAAGGATGGCTTTCTTTACCATTCCCAAGGTAATGTAATTGTCTTCCGTTTTATTTTTGTGTTTTTTGCATTAACTGCTGAGATATACAAGAAAAATTCTAATCAGTATTGAACTTCAGCAAATACGAAATAATCAGAAACCTTTCTTCTTGAAATTAAAATGTTTTTTCCTCAATGTCTCTTTATTCTTAAAGCCAGTTGTTTTCTTACTCTTATTTTGCCAATAGATTCAATTTCTTTTTGGCTTGCACACTGAAATTTTTATGTAATAGTTATATGTGTATTAGATATCTTTTTACATAATCAATGCTCATTGTGCAGAATCTTTTCTCTTGAAACATTCCCCAGATATCTCCATATTCTGCAAAACTATTTTAAATTCTATCACTACCAATCAAGGGCTAAAATTGAAGTATACAGAGAGAGCACCTATGAAGAAAAAGTGCAATTTTTTTCTTACATTTCAAACATGGAAAGTAATGAAGATGATTCTTTGTTTAATGTTATCAGCTAAAAGACCCTATCCTAACAGGATAACAATAAATAGTTCTCTCTTTTATAACATGTTATGATGTTATATACACCCTCATCTCCACCCTGCTTACTACTACAAAAGTCAGATTTTTAGGTCTCCTTTTGTTAGTGAAAATCTAATTAATCATTTTCAGCAGGAATCTAAGGGGACTCTCTTCCCTTCTCTGCATATAGACTCGAAGAGAAGAGCCTTCTGTTATGCAAGTATTCTATTGTCACAAGCAGAAATGTGCAAATGTCAAAAAAATCCTCTTGGAAAAATATGCAGAGAAATTTTTAACAATTTTGCATCAGTTTCTAAGCACCAGAAATGTGCTTGCATACAAATAAAAAACACAGAACATTCCTCTTTGTATTTTTTTTTTATTATACTTTCTCACGGGAAAGGAAACCCAAAAGAAGAGTTAGTTGAGAAGGGTGAGACAATGTCATATATGAGGGGATACTGGAAGATAAAAAAAAAAAGTAAATGTCCAACACACTTTCCAAAACAACATTTAGTTTTTTTTGTTTTTTTTTTAGTCTTCTTTTTAGTCTTGCATACTTTTCAGCACCCTTTCATATATATTATAGTATTAATTTATAAATTAAAATAATTGGTCATACATCTTTTTGGCTAATAACTTCTTTTTTGACTCATGAATTTTATTTGTTTACACTCAGGGCTGATGATACAGGGACATATACATGCATAGCAGAAAATGAAGCTGGTAGCACAAGTTCTGATATTCAACTGAATGTACAAGGTAAGTAAAAGATTAATTACTGTTTTGAGTTAAAATATTCAATGTGTAAACATTAAAATAATTTTTTTATCATTATAAGTTATGTAATCTTTGCAAGGAAAAAATATTCCTTTAAAAAAAAAAAAAAAATAAGTAAATAACAATAATCTTAGAATAAGAAGTTTTTGAAAGCACAACAAAATGTGCAACACAATGGGTCCCTAGCCACGATTAGGACACACATGAAGTGGGTCCTAAATAATGTTATTTAGGCCTGGTTGTGACAAGCAACACTAAAATCTAGGAATGAGAACTTCAAAAGTAACTACCTGCTCTCCCAAGGAAAAAAAAATAGATGAATAAATATTTTTTTTTAATCATTCTTCCACCCTATGAAAAGGCAATAAAGCCACTATGATACAAAGGGTTACTGAATGTGAAAGAATAAGAAAACAGGGAAACATTATTAAGGAATGAGAACAACAGAAGAATAATCAAACTTTTGTAATAAAGTGCTATTCGGCCAAAACGTAAGGAGTTCTGGTTGTGAGCTTATATTAATAATGTCATGATTAAAGTAATTCAGTTATTAGCCACACATGGTAAGTGACAAGCTGCACATTGTGAAGATGAGCAGTAAGGTGGTAGGAGAGTGTTGACAGTCAGTGACAAGAGATATAGAACCAGACAGAGTTCTTGCTGGCCAAATGGAAAATCTTGTTCCTAAGACCATCATATCTTCCCTTACCAGACGAGGGATCAATGTGACATGGAAATCCAAAGGCACATTGGGAAAACAAAAGATACCTTCCAAGAGCTGAGCAAAACATTAAGGAACAGAATAATAGTAACAAAGAAAAGAGTATGGAACTCTTATACAATATCAATCCTTCTATATGGCAGTGACTGCTCAGAAATCTCATTACAGATGAAGAGATGTGAAGCAGAAATGTCGTTCTAAAGAAGGATGCTGAGAATACCATGGACCAAACATGTGAGCAATGACAAAGTCTCTAGAGACAATGGCAGCAAAAAGGATACTTATACTTAACATCAGGAAGAGACAGTTGAAGTTTCTGGAACACATAATGAGAAAAGAGAGCTTGGAAAATTTAATACTCACAGGACACAACCTATCTGCTGAGCTTGAGTGAATGAATAGCAGAGCAGGGTATGGGAGAGATGGCGAAAAGACAAAAGTTATTAAGAGCTACAAGGGACAGGAGATTATGAAGAGCCATGATTGTCAATGTCTTGAAGAGATATGGCACAAAGACAAAGTGTCATGAGAGAAGATAAAATAGCAGTGAAGATGCCATAACACATTCCTCAACAAAACTGTGCCAGATGATTCCATGAATGAATAACCCAATAGATTGGAAACAGGGTTTCTTTTCTCATAGTACCATTATTTCAACTTCCATTTCTTTGCAAACATACATCTGCCCTTTTATAGGTTTTGTTCATACCAATGCAAAAGAAAACTGAAACATATCACTGGGTGAAGCTATCTAGTTGGTGAAAGTTTATGTGAAGGCCCCTGGTTTTGGGTTTACAAATGAACATTTAGCAGTAAAAAGAATGAACCGTCCTGGGTAAGACGATGAACTATGTCCAACAGCAAGGCCTCTGATCAGGAGGTTTTGAGGAGCATGGAACCACCTCTTAATTGATGGTGTTCCCAGCCATATCAGAAATACTTTGTAAAAAAAATATTACCAGCAATACGTTTTTGAAAAAAAAAAAAAAAAAAAAAAAAAAAAAATTTACCAGCAAAGGAAAATTATTACCAGAAAAAAATATTACCAACAATGAAAGTTTTGTTGGCATTAAATAACCCATGGAAGTTGATATGCTATAAATCAAACCAAACCAAAAAGAATGAAGTAATGCCTTTATTTTAAATCTAATAGCTAACTAGTGTAAAATTTTAACTGATATAATTAATCTAAGTGGTATTCCCCAGGTTGAAATCTTTAAAGATGTTAGCTGAAATTTTGTCTTTATTTTAAAAAAAAAAAAAAAAAAAAAAAAAAGTTATAGGAAGTATAATTGATCATAAAACATGTGATGGACTCTTATCAAACCTGACAAGATACACATTGCAGCTTTTTTTTTTTTTTTTTTTTATCATTTCATTCTAAGCAAGTCACTAATTCACAAGAGGTTACTGAGTGTGAGAGAATAAGAAAATAAATATTATTAAGGAGAGAGAAAAATAAAAGAACAAGAATTAAGACAGCAGATAATGATTGGTGCTGCGTTTAAATTTTTGAAGATCAAAATTGACTGGAAAGCAAGTGGCTGGAAGAGAGTTCCACAAGCAAGAAGTGTAAGAGAAAAATCTGTTAGCATAGAACTTACCATTATATCTAGCCATTTCAACTGTAAAATGATGAGATTGTGCTGACAATCTTGTACTTCACTTAAATTCATAGTTTTGGTACCAAAGAGGAAAGCTCATCAGAACAATTACCATGAAAATATTTATAAAAAAATTACAAGGAAGCTATGTTACAGCAGTGACTGAAGCCAAGATGCCAGATCAGGACAAATAACATTACAGATTCTTCTTTGGATTTTATCAAGAATCTCTAAATATTTAGCAGGAGCACTGGACCATTTCTGGCAGCAAATATTCTAAGCATGGATGAATGATAGACTTATAAATATGAAGAAAAATATACGGAAAAAACAAACAAAAATCCTAATATGCAATTATGCTGTTTTAATGTTAATATAATGTCAACGTCAGACGTTTCAGTCTAATAGACCATCTTCAGGACATATTCATAAAACATAATTAACAGACCATATTCAATTCAACATGAAAAAGATGGACATAAAAGCAAGACCAATCCAAACAGATAACTGAAATCTTTTATAAGATCAGCGTTCCGTTTAAATATGATCACGTCGTCGTCACGTGGGCGATGTTGTGAAAACGTATTCCTAAAATTTGAGTATTTTGAAATAAATTACTTATAAATACGCAAGATAGTTTTGGACAAGAAAATTTGTTTAGCATGACACAAACCAAGTTTCCTAGCAGCAAACTTAGCAATTGAATCAATATAAGCTTTCCACTTCACGTCAGTGGAAAACATTAGCTTAAGGTGCAATGAGTCACTTTCCTGGATGGCTGATGGCAGACAAAAAATAGGTTCTCTCAGATGATTAACAGAGAGCAGTTTTGTTTTGGAGGTGTTAAAATTAACAAGCCATTCCTTTCCCCAGTTAACAGCAGATTGTAGGTCATTTTTGAGATCAGCTGCCAATTTGGCCATATTGAACTGGTAAAACTTTGTCCAGAAATAAGTTAACCTTTCAATTTATGAAGACCAGTATGCCAAACCCTGTCAAATTCCTTAAAGATATCCAAAGCAACAGCCCAAGCGTGATGAACTCTTTCAGCAATAATCATTAATACATCAGCAGTTGACCTAGAAAAGTGAAAGCCATATTGTTTACCTGAAAAAAAATCCTGTGAGATGAGATGCTTATCCAATTCAGAATTGATCAGAGCTTTTTGTATTTTGTGAAAAATGATAGAATGGTAAAAGTCAGATAGAAAGATTAGACCAGAGGTTCTCAACCTTGTTTGCTCCATGCATCCCTTTCACCATTTGTCAGAATGCCATTCCCCTCCTCCTTTTCAAGGTGACAGGTCAGATAGACCAAATTCTATAATTGCTCTCCTCACCCCCCTAAACTTACTGTGGTCACAATCCACCCCATGAAAATCCAAAATTCATACCCTGGGGGTGAATTTCACCCCTGTTGAGAACCCCTGGATTAGACTGTTCACCACAATTCTTAAAGGCTGGGACTACAAAAGCAGGAAAGCAAAAAATAACAAGGTATTTACTGGAGAGTTTAGAGAGAATAGGAACCAGTTCAGGAGTATATTTTTTAAGAACTATTGTAGAAATTACAATATGAATTTAAACAAGGTACCAGGCTGGCATCTCGGTTCCATCCTTTTCACTGTCAAAATGGTTAAATGTATCCGTCTCTTCTTCTCAAACAGCTTCTCCCCCACTTCGCATCTGTGGAACTCCCTTCCTTTTACTTGCTTCCTCGATGACTATGATCTTCAAATGTTCAAGTGTAATATCAATCAACATCTGACACCCTGAGCTTGTTCCCCCATCCTTCTCTGTATACTTTCCTCAAACACACCTCTTTACTCTTGTTGTCAATCCTCTGTAACCCCTTGTGTGCTAGTGGCGCTCCTGCCTTACTTGAGATGAATTGCCTTAAAAAAGTCCACATGCTTTGTGGGATTCAGTTTAGAGATAACAAAAACCATGGGAAACAACCAAGGGCGGGATTTCTTTCCCCCACCTCCAACAAAACTGATGTTAAACTTATTTAAAACAACAAAAGCTAATTTAATGCTCTTTCAATAAAAATGTAACAAAACTAAGATTTTTTTGTGTAAACTTATATTCTTGCTCTAATCTAAAGGTTTAGTAAAAGAAAGAAAAATCTTAAAGTCACTTTCAAAATTGATAACTGCTTTGACATCTGCACATATCCTTTACTAGGGTTGGAGGAGTTGTAGTGAGTGCAAAATAATAACTTTTTTCACCCACTCCCTTCAGAGGACTGAGGAAGAAGAAAAGAATTTGTGAGACTATGTGAAATTTTCTTTGGACCAATGAAAATCTTCTCTTCACAGAAATTGACTGGTGTGCTAAGAAAAAGGAAATTTGTGAGCCTATGTGAAATTTTTTTTGGGACCAATGAAAACCTTGCCTTTACAGAAATTAGGCAGTCAGCCAAGAAGAAGGAAAGAAAGTGGCAAGTCAACACAAAATTCTTTTTGATATAAAATGAGGAGAAAAATTAATAAGAAGAGTGTCTGAAGTTATTTGAAAGGTTTTGTTTCAGTTCCTCATGACCAGCTTTGAAGTACTTGCCCATGTAAAATTATATTGTTGGCCTCAACCTAGTATGTGGCACTTTAAAGAATTTTCTTTCAACAAAGAAAGCTATGTATTTCAAACTATCGTTTTTCATCTACTGTTGGACGTACGCAACCATATATCCCTTCAGTGAGCAACAATTTCTCTTGCCTTTGTCTTAAACATTTTTTAATATTATTTCATGTCAAATCATTTAATCTGTTCTATGAACATTTCCTCTTTACAGCAATATGTTAAAACTACAAATTTTAAGAATTCTGATTTATTTTCCTGCAACAAGCTACTGACACTACTACAAGCATGTAAATTTATAAATTCCTTATCATGACTTGTTTAAAAAATATCCATGTTTCCTTGTTATTATCCTCCTTCATTAATCTTCTTGGTATGGGTAAATCAACTGAACATTTTAACCCACAAGCCATACTAAAAAAAAAAAAAATAAATAAAAAACAAAAATATATTTAAGTAAATTCTTGAAACCTATGGAAATGAGAAGCAAAGACATCCTAGCAAAATAAAAATTACATTGCCTTGTCAGGATTCTTTTTTTTAAATGAGCTTTGGGTAAGTAAATAACAGTAAAGGCTAAAATAAAATTGCAAGTCACAGGTACAGTTAGAGTTGCCAACGCTGTCAAAGGACATACAGAAAAATATATAAAAAATAGTCATTTCAATTGAATTCCTATAGATACCAATATAATTGCAATTGACATTTTTTTTCTTTTTCAAAATAATATACCAAAAAATGTTTTAAAAAACTCAAAAAATTTCCAAAATATGCAAACATCAATGATGTTTGCATTTTTCAACTTAGCCTTTGTAAACAGTTATCCTAAGGTCAATAACTTTGTATAAGTCAAGGATTGATTTTTGAGACTCAATATTATGAAAAAAAGGTCCCCACTTCTTTTTTTGGTTTTGACAAGTGTCATAGCATGAGGAATGTTTAAGAGAATACTTATCTACAAAATTATTTCCCCACAAAATTTTCCCTATTTTTTTATGAATGTACCAGTCTACTTTGAAAATTTAAATTATCCTGGTTTTGAGCAATTTTGTATGATGAATGTTTGATTTTTTGTTTTTATTGCTTTGAATATTGCTGCCACGTCTGGTCTGGTACTCCTGCTATAAATCTTTAGAGATTATTGAAATAACCCAAAGAATCTGCAATGTTATTGGTCCTGACCAGGCATCTTGGCTTCAGTCACTTGTTATCTTCTGTCTTAATTCTTGTGTTTATTGTTCTCTCTCTTTAATAATAGTTTTCTCATATTCTCCCCTTGCATCTAAGTGGCTTTATTGCATTGCTTGGGGTGAACTGAGGTAAAAAAAAAAAAAAAAAAAATGAAGTTCTGTTAAAAAGTATATGAAAAGTTAAATTCTTTATTAGTTCTATAATGGAACATCTGTTTCTTCCATAAACGTTACAGTAAAAAAAAATCTCACAATGAGCAAGTTGACATACCAGAAATTGAAAACACAAATGAAACTATTTTGAAAATATTCACACACACATTTTAAAACACCGCTTTTAAATCAGGCGTCATTTGGTTAGCTGTCTAACAAGTTAAAAATTAAAATTTTTATCATCATCTATTATTCTAAAAATGCTGAAAGGTTTTAGGGACTGGGGAGTGAGTTTGTTTGTTTTTTTTAATAAAAAAAAAAAACAATTCTAGGTAGTGTAGCTATATTGTTGTAATACGACTAAGTAAGCTAAACATACACGATATTATTTTAAGAAAATCTTTGAATTACGACTTCCTGAAACAATGTTTCGTTGGGCTTTGCTTGATTGCTGAAGTAGTTGCATAATTCCCATCACTAAGTCAGTGTTCAAACCTTTATTTCAAATCAAACCGGGGGCGGAGGGAATCATATTTTTTTATGTTCTGTAATTGAATTCTTTTATGAATCTACGTATGCAAAGTTCAAAATTCTAAAAATACTAACTTAGTAACAGAAAGAAAATCATTTACTGTTTTGATTTAAAAATAAAAATCCTTACCTTAAATCAAGTTTTACTTTAAAAAAACATTTCAAAACGGATTGGTAGTTCCGAGTTTGAGAGCTTTGATAATCTGAAGACAATATTCTTAATCGGTGAAATTTCTTTTTCTTTCTTTTTGACTGGTGATACAAAGTAAAATGGGCACTCTTATTTCGTAACTAACAAAATTTTACTTTACTTTAAAAATCATAAAGATACTAAAACTATCTTCGAATTGTTAGTTATCCCATTAAAATTTAAGGGGATAATAGTTCGAAGATATCGATAAAATCAATTTAAGGCTTAAAAATTAAGGGTGTTGAACTGCTAATTAAATACGATTTCGAATTTCTTTTGTTTTTAAATCAACATAAAAATAACAATAACCAAACTTCGATTTGTTCTTTCCTTTGATTATTAATGGCATCATTTATTGATCATTGTTGTTACTTTCTTCGGTACACGGTCCACTACGAAGTAAAAGGCTTAAAAAAAAAAAATATAATCCAAAATGAGCATCATCAATGATTCAATTATCCTAAAACGCTCTACAAAATGGATGTTTTTTTTAATATTATTCTTTCCTCTCAACGGGTAATATGAGTCTTTCTTTACTCTTCCTGTTATCTATGCAAAAAAAGAAAAAAGTATTTCAATTTTAAAAGGTATCTTTCACTTCCAGTGAGCCATTAAAAGTTTAATGCCCGATGAATAACTACTTTGGAAACAAACAATTAGTTTTATTTAGAAATTAAGAAAAATAACTCCTACGATAAAGATTGCCAAACATTTTTGGTAAATTTGCTTTTTAAGCCCCGCGCTAAATATCTATTAAAATTTTCCCAAATCGTCATATTTCCGTGTAAATGTACATGCTGAACTCGAAATAACAATTAAATTTTGATAAAACCTACCGTTTTGGAGTTATTGACAATAAAAGTTCAAACTTAGTCGCATTCAGCCGTCGGCCATTACTAACATGGTTTAACTAAATTCAGTGCGGAACATTTTGCGCGCGGGAGCTTAATTAAGGCCTTTTTACTGCTCTTACCTGAACTTACTCGTCTAAAATTACTGCGCATTTAAGTTATGTGGTAAAGCGATGATAAGTGTTTTTTTTTTCAACTGAATGATTACTTTGCTACTTATCAGTATCAAATTGCAAAAGGTCGTACTTAGCAATAATATGAGAGATTGCAATAAAATGGCACTGTTGATTATTTATTAATCTAATTTATTTAAATCATTCATTGACTGCTGTTTGCGTCACATGGTAATAATTTTAAATAAATTTAAGTAAAATGATGCACTAAAATAAGTAAACAAGTAACCGTTTTAAGTTCTCTGAATATCGGTGCCTTTCTAAAATTGTCTTTTGCAGCTGTAATATTTTTTACATAAGATTTATGTCAATCCATTTTTAGGTGTTTAATTGTACTTTAATTTTAATTTAAAACATGAAAAATTTCCTTTTTTTTTAGAAGAAAATTAAAAATATGAATTAAGCTAGCATCTTTTTTGTATAAAAAAGATTGTGCTGATAAGCTTTTTTTCCCTCGTTCCCCAACTACATGAATTTAAGCTTGCTACTAGATTGGCATCTAGGTCCCACTCTTTTACTGTTGAATGCAATCGCCACTTCAACATTTTCTTTTCTCACACTTCAGTTTACTTGCTTCAAAAATTTAAATGCAACATCAATGGCCATCTTCAATCTTCTTGAATCCCGTACATCTTTTGTCCTTTCCTCAATCCTCCCTATACTCAATCATTTCTCTCACTTTCATTCTCTGTAACTCCTTGAGTACTAGTAGCATTCCTGCCTTGCTTGGAGTGAAATGATTAAAAATAAAATACAGCATGATATCAAACAATGAGGAACCTATGAAAGTATCTCTAAACTTCCACTTAAAACTTTTCAAATATGAAAAAAAAAATGTTTTTTACAGATGCAAGCACTATTCACAGTCTGAAGAATTGTTTCACAAGAAACAAACTTCACCTGTTTTGTGGAGGTTCTATCACTGGAGATGGTTAATGAAGTTGCAGATATTTTGGAGCCAGTTCCAGAAATGAACCCATACAACACTCTTAAAGCAGTGATAATAAAGAGAATGGGTAGATCTGAAGAAACCATGCTCCAAAAACTTTTTAACAACATAGAAATTGGAGATAGGACCACTTCATAACTCCTGTGAGAGATAGCAGGACAAACTGGGCCTTTTAGCTTTGCTTGGTAATCAGTCTAGAAGAAGGAAAACTCTGTATTTAAAACCTGAAGTTTTCTGTATTCAGTTCTTCCTAAAAATTTGGTTCTGCACAAGCCTTTAACACTATAATCAAATTATGTGGATAGTCTGGCTGTCAAGTTCCACGAACTAAGTTACTGTACCCTCAACATAAAAAACAATGATATATATATATATATATATATATATATATATATATATATATATGTAGATAGATAGATAGAGAGAGAGAGAGAGAGATAGATAATATTAGTGGTCAATATATATATTTCCAAGAGGATAAAATCCAGGTAGAGCTCTATGTACAAGACAGAGCAAGAATATAATATAAAAGGCTCAAATACTAATATTTCATATTATAACCAAGGAATATTAGAGTTTGAGCACCTTTTATATTGTGTGTGTGTGTGTGTGTGTGTGCGCGTGTGAATGGTTCCCAACATTTTTTGACCATACTGCATCTAACCCCTCCTAAGCATCTCTAATATACTGATGCCACCTCCTCCCATGACGTATAATTCTTAGTATTCAAAAAGTGAACTCCAGTTCATGCAGAGGAAGCCTAAAAGCGAGTAACTTAATTTTGATTAAGAACTTGTGACTGTATATATTCAATAGTATTATTATTTAATTTTAGAATTTTATAATTATAAAGATATTGTGTTACTAATATAAATATATATATTATATATAATTACACATGTAAATACATACATACAAATATCTTTATGCATGCATACTATATATACAACATATATATTAACTCACACATACACTCATTAGAAAAAATTCACTGTTAATAGCTCATTCTTGAATTGCTCCCTTAAAAATCAAATTACCACACATTGGGAATGTTCTGGGGAAGAGGTGTGGGTTTGTAAACAGTGACTATTATAGCTGATATAGTGAGACTCTTCTGCAAAAGTGAATTGAGTCACTGTCAGTCACTGTGTGTGTTTATCTAAAAAATAAATATGCTAAAATTCACCTTCATCCCTGCCGGGTGCCAACGACTTAGTGGTAGAATCTCCGACTGACACCAATTCAGTCAGGTTTCGATCCTAGCTAGAGGCAACCGGATGTCTAGCCTCACTGAAGAGCTGTGAAACAGCGAAACAGTCTGTCTGTGGATGACTTTATATATATATATATATATATATATATATATATATATATATATATATATATATACAAAATGAGAGAAAGAACGGATGGAGTAAAATTTCACTGTTCATATCATTTACTTTTAAAAAAGTGCTCAAAACAAAGTAGAGCAATATATTACTATTTTTATTATAAAAGATTATAATAAAAACATATTGAAATCGCTACACCAACGCCTTCATGTTTCAATACTTTGATTGTACTTCTTCAGGTAATGCTAAGTAACTGGTGATTAAACAATTTAATCACCAGTTACTTACCATCGGTTGGGATGCTCTTATTATTGGTTTTAAGTTGATTTTCTTCTCTTTTTGTGTGTGTGTGTTTTTGATATTTACTAAATTTAGTTACTCCGAGCCTAAAGATTAATTGGAAGAAAATGTTTACAGGAAGAGTGTTAAAATATATTCTGTGTTTACAAGACTGGCTTAGAAATCAGCATTCAAAATCCTGTGTTTGAATATTGGTTTACATATGCATGCAATGCAGCAAAAGGGTCTATTTATGTATAGACATATAAGTATTCATTTAACAATTTGCTTCTAATGTGTGCATTTAATATTAACAATTTTAACTGGATATTCAATATAAAATTATAAAACAAAACAGTATATTAAAAGCATAAATTTATTTTAACAGAACAAGATTCAATTTTGGCTATTTTTCCTTTCATTTGCAATAAAAAATATGAAAATAAGCATTTAGGCTTTGACTTATCCCCTGTGTTAGGTTGCATTAAAAGTATTTTAATTTTCAAGTTTTGATATTAGTAAATATATTTTGTGTCCATGTGCTACACAAAAGCCAATCTTAATAATTATGCATATTTTGAAGATATTTTGAAGCAAATGTTAGTTAATGTTTATATTTGGTGGCAAAAGACAAACCATCAATTGTAAAAAGACAGAACATATTGTAGTCAGCAAAAAAAAAGAAAGAGCCCAAAATGCAAAGTATGAATTGGAGAAGTCAAAATCAGAAAATTACAGAAGTTGAAATATCATGGAAGTGTTTTAACAGATGAAACAAAATGTGACAATGAAATCTAAAGGAGCATTGGAATAAGAAAAGATGCCTTCTAAAACCTAAACCAAGTATTAAGAAACAAGAAAATTTCATTAGAAACAAAGAAAAAACTACTGAGCTGCTATGTAATATCAGTCCTCCAATATGGTAGTGAATAATGTCTAGTTTCTTCATGGATGAAAAAGAGACTTGAGGCAACAGAAATGTGGTTCTACAGAAGGATGCTGAGAATACCATGGACTGAACTGCTATGTAATATTCATTTTCCTGTGAATGCAGAACAATCTCTTCACAGATTAAGTGATTTACAGCAACAGAAATGTGGCTCTATAGAAAGATGCTGAGAATATCACAGACTGAACTGCTTGGAATAAAGTTGTTCCATGCGAATACTCTACAATTTCTTCACAGATGAAGAAGAGATTGGCGGCAACAGAAATGTGGTTGCTTAGAATACATTAAACTGAACTGCTATGCAATATCAGTCCTCCAATATGGTAGTGAATGGTGGACAATTTCTTCACAGATGAAAAAGAGACTTGAGGCAACAGAAATGGGGTTGTAAAAAAGATGCTTAGAATACATTAAACTGAACTGTTATGTAATATCAGTCCTCCAATATAGTAGTGAATGGTGGACAATTTCTTCATGGATGAAAAAGAGACTTGAGGCAGTTACCACCTAAGGCTATAGAACCCAGTCCTGCTATTTATGCATAGCTGGGGGAGAAGAGAAGGATTCATACCTTTCCCAAGGGTATTAGCACTTATGTGAATTTAATGGATCCAATTAGAATTTGAACTCAGCTTTCCGATTCCTCAATCAGAGCTGCTATCTATTACTCCACTGTGCCATTAAATTTAAATATCAAACAGAGTGAAGGATTTAAAAAACAATTCTTTACTTTTGCTTTTTGGTTGCAATTGATATCATCTAATTAAACCATAATTAAAACTTAAGTGGGTCACAGTATATTGCTCATATGGTTTTTTCTTTTTCTAGCATGCATACTATGACATATTCAAAATATTACATAGTTCAGGTTCCCTAATGTCTTTTAAGAGTGACTTTATGCTCACAAAATAAATGTAAACAAACTACAGAGATCAGTTACTGTTATGATGTTGATTTGGGGGTTAGTAGAGACAAACACCAAATAACACGTAACAATAAAAAGGGTTTTAATAGGTTGGTAAAAAGGTACAGAAATCGCCTGAGTAGTCAATAACTAGCTCAGCTAAGAACTTCTCTGTCTATCCGTCTTCTCCCATGTCAACTGACATGCCACTATTTAAAGTCTTTGTTCACAGACAAGTTCATCTTCAAGAAGGGTGGTAGGTTTCCGACACAACAGTTACATATACAAAGAAAAATTATGGTGAATTAAAGTGTCGAATAAAAATATAATAATTTTATTATTCTAAATTCTTATAATTTTAATGTACATAGGATGCTAAAGGTAAAAGGCAAAAGACTCAAAAGCCCTCCAGAGGAGGTAGTCTAAAGCCTGCCTAAAAGATGGCTTCTAGGCTAGTAATAAATAGTTTAAATAAACAATCTAATAAATAAATAGTGTTTATTTATTTTTGTTCTCAATTCTCAAGAACAAAGAAAATGTATAAATTCACTTTCATATGTTTAGGTTCTATTAAAATTCTAATCATTGCTTTTTAAAACAATTAACATTGCCAAGGCATTTTAAAAGTAATTAATGTAATAGTGGTGTCAATAGAAAAAAAATGTTCTTTTGACACTGTTTTTTTGCAGGCATGAAAGTCCAATGTTGCCAACCACTTTTAGTAAATACCTATGAGCCATGTTATACTCCCTTTAAAATTAAACTGTTATTACATATTACTGTCATATTTTTTATTTCTAGTTCCTCCAATGATACAGGAAACAAGTCGTTTAACAACTGCCACTGTTGGTAGTACAGTGCAGATTCCATGTAATGTTACTGGCTTCCCAATACCTGATGTAATCTGGAAAAAAGATGGCCGAAAGATACTCTTGGATGGAGATAAATATGGCTATGAAGATGGAATGCTCAGCATCTATGATATTGTGGTTAGTATCTACACTATAAATCATTTTGTTGTACTCTGAGAAACATCTTAAATTTTAAGTAGATTTCCAGCTTCTGACTTCAAATTACAGTTTATCATCTTGCACTGTAAGCGATAAATATATCTTAATTGGTAATTTAATCTTAATGATTATATTTAAGAACTTTCCTCATGAATCTGTTAAACTTGTTAATCTTCATCAATAAATATTAGATTTGAAGTTAACTACTTCCTTATATTATTGGGCTTACGGCCATATCACTTTGAAACACTGGTTTCTTGTACAATCACCAATGTTAAACAACGTTGAGCCTGGTCAGTACCTAGATGACTGACTACTTTGGAATGCTAGGTGCTGTAAATGTGGATGTGTGTGTGGTGTAATGGATAACAGCTCAGAATTGGAAATTGGAGGGCCGTGTTCCAATTCCAGTCAGATTTGTTATATTCATTTATGCACAAATATATATCTTCAGAAAGGTATGAATGCACCTCTTCTCCCCTCAGCTATGGGTTAATTAGTAGGACTTGTATCTGTAAATCATTATTATTTTTTTTTAAATTCTTACCCTCTACAAAATATTTTCTGGCTATTTAAAGCCAGAAAATATTTTTAAAATGTAAGAATTTTTTTTTTGCAAAATGATTGATAAACCGTAAAAAAAACAAATCAATCAAATGAAATCCTTGTATTATTCTAACAATCCCAAATATTTTTCAGCTTTAAATAACCCACAAAGGGTTGATAAACCATGAAAAACAAATTGATTCTTGTATTATCTGAAGAGTTTCTTTCCCAAATATAAAAATAATTGTGTCAAGATATACAAGATTGCTTACTCAAAAAAGTCCATGATGGATCATAGCAAGTCAACTGAGACATTAAAATAGTATTTTAATAAGTTAATGCTGATTTTAATTTTTAAGAAATCCAAATTTTAAGAAATCCAAATTTTAAGAAATCCAAATTTTAAGAAATCCAAATTTTAAGAAATCCAAATTTTAAGAAATCCAAATTTTAAGATATCCAAATTTTAAGAAATCCAAATTTTAAGAAATCCAAATTTTAAGAAATCCAAATTTTAAGAAATTTAATCTAAAAGTATTATCAGTATGATTTTAAACTGTACAGAATTAAAAAAAATTGTTCATTTTGTTCCCATTGTGTTATATTTCTGTCTGGAATGGGGAATTATCATTATCTACATTATTTATATCTAGACTAAGATCCTCATCTTTGTTATTATTATCTTCAGGTGTTTGTTGATCTAGGTAACCTTTGGGGAATTTTGAACTAAACACTTTATTTAATTTACAGGGGTTGAGTGTTTCCATTTTGCTGTTCATGTCTAGAGATATCTCATCTAAAACTGTACTATCCAACCCAGAAATTGAACTCACATTTGCTATGTCACCAAATTTGCAAACCACTTGACAATTATCTGATGGGATTATCCTGAAGCTAGAACTTTAAGCTTTAAACCTAATGTTTTTCTAACCTTCCTGCAATTGTCATGATTGATCTCCTTCACTGCCTGAGTTTGTGTATGTGACTTATTTGAAAGGTTACTGGACTAAGTTGTTTCCCTCTGTGATTAGAATTGCCATTGTCATTTTGGTGCTATTAAATGCGTGTGCAATGAAATGTCTTAATACTATGTTAAATACTAGTAACTTTGAACCACTAAAATTATTATTGCCACTTCTCTTTTCTTACTGTTGCTTCTCTTGCAGAAGACTTGCTGTTGATTCTGTTTCTTTCTTTCTTAACAACAAGAAGGCTGGAGAGTACAACAGCCAAAACATTGTAATAACAACAACAAAGATGAACGCATTGTAATATAGTTCTGTATTGGAATTCTCTACTACATAGTCTCAAGACTAATTCTTGACTCCAGCTTATGGCCATATCAAATTGAAACATTGGTTCCCATACAATCACTGAAATTAAACAATGTTGAGCCTTGTAAGTACCTATATGAGTGACCATTTGGGAATACCAAATGCTGTAAGCTGGGATGTTAAGGTGGTATAACAGATAATGGTTTGGAATTGTTAATTGGACAGCCAGTTCCTTTCCCTATTGTATTAATTATATTCACTTAGACACAAATACTCTTGGGGAAGGTATGAATCCATTTCTTCTCCCCCAGCTATGGGTTAATTAGTAAGACGTGTATAATTGCAGGTGGTGTAATGGATAATGACTTGGAATTGTTAATCAGAGAGTAGAGTTCCAATTCCCATTGGGTTCATTATATTCACTTAGGGTTGATAAGTCATAGAAAACAAATCAATCAATCAATAATTCTTGATTCTCAATAAGTGCTTTTTACAAAAAAAAGTGGACCCAAATGTATCATTATTCTGCCAAACCGAAACCCAGTGCTAAAAGAAAAAACTTTTTAAACAATAAGTTCTTACTCCATTAAGCAAGCCTACATTTTTTACCAGAGCTCATATTACAATTTTTGTTATTGATGGGCTAAATAAAGGGTTTGTTTTAAAATTCAAACATATATTACCTGAAAAATGCTGAAGCATACAACAGCCAAAACATTGTGAATCTGACAATAAAGATGAGAATAACAAGCTGAACAATGTAAATAGTGTAAATAGTTCAAACATCACTGTCTAGCACCATACATCTGTCTTTTT
Source organism: Acanthosepion pharaonis (assembly GCA_903632075.3). NCBI lineage: Eukaryota > Metazoa > Mollusca > Cephalopoda > Sepiida > Sepiidae > Acanthosepion > Acanthosepion pharaonis. Next base: position 3,607,146 of record CAHIKZ030004103.1, on the reverse strand, counting down.
GTTCTATCAATCTGTTTACATGGTGGCAGTGGTAAAAAACCTGAAAACAATGCATAGCCCAACAAGGGCAGGAATGAGACAAGAATGAAAACAGCACTTAAAAGAAGGCCATAAGAAAAAAAAAGGAGAAATAGTCGATGCAGTGGATAATAAAAATGAGGTTCACAATGTACAAAAAAAATCCTTCACTGAAAGAGATCCTTACTGACAAACTGAATACAATATTATTGTTATGTGTCATTGTATTATTTAGGGCAAACCAATCTGTTGTTCAAAAAATAAAAGTAATAATCAAAAAATAAATGCATAAGAGATCAAAATGTCCAGATTAGTGATTGAACTGGTCATGTCATGGATGACAACTGACAATATGGTTGAATCTGCAAGCTGTATTTCTCTATACAGAATATACCGGAGGAAAAACAAGTCAACCACATATTGTTGCTGTTGGGTGAAGATAGCCTTTGACATTTTAATTTGTGGAAGTTCAAGAATGATGCTGACAAATTGAATCTGTCTGTGGTATGGGAAAATTTCCTAGAACAATTAGAGCCCAGAATAAACTTCAGAATCACTCATTTTTGCTTACAGAAATATATTTAGGAGGATTCTGAGAATATTGACAACTTTTTGGCAATCTGCCATTTACAGGCAAAGAAATGTAACTTTTGAGATGAAAAAGAAATGAAGGAGTGACTAATCAAACAGATTATCATTAGGATGAAACACCTTGAGCTACAAAAACAACTCCTCTCAAAAGACCAGACATTGCCTGAACAGGATTACACACAGCTTTGATACATTATATGTGCTAGCTAGCTGATACACAAGACCATAAAGGAAAAAAAGGTATTGTCACTATCACACACACAGCCAAAGTTATACCAAATGCAGATGATAGGGAGGGACATAACCCCACACCAAACAAGGATCCCCAGCAGAGGTACAATATGCTCAGCATGCAGCTGAAAGAATCTCTGGGCTAAAGCATGCATAAATAAATCAAAAGGGAACATAGAGAACATGCAACTTAGACCACACATGACACTAAGGTTTCCAGTAACAAGAAGGCATCAAGGGCCATGATCAAAAACCAATTGGGCTCATAGCAATCTCCTAGATGCACTAAACCAGATCCCAAGTGATAAGCTAGATGAACATTTTGATCAAATGTCTTTCTACTTGATTGAACAATAGAATAGGAGAGATACCTGAACTGAAGCTTTTGCAAGTTTAAAACATAACACTCCCCAACAGACCAGGGATCAAGAAGCTAAAGGCAAAAGTTGACACTAGAGCAATGTATTTTTCAGAAAATGTTCCCCCAAAAAGTCAACCTAGATGGATTGCCACTTCTTGGTTTCACACATCAGGAAACAGATATACTTACTGCATACAATGTCACAACCATACCCCAACATTAGTCTGTGAATATACAATGTACATACAACCATAAATGGAAAAATATCAAATTCAGTGTAGTTACCTCAGAAGGCCCAGCTATATTGGAACTTCCTACACTCAGAGAGTTGAAGCTAGTAACTGTATATTGTTCCATATAGCAAATAAAATGCCCAATTGACTCCACAGAAGACCTCATGAAAATGTATCCTGATTTTTTTTATAAAGTTGGCGAAATTGCTGGAGAATACCACATCATATTGAAAACAGACAGTAACCCAGTTATCCATGCATCCAGGAAATATCTCATCCACCTTAAGAACAACATCAAAGCAGAACTAGAAGATATAATGACCCAATGAATATTTAGAAAGATTGTTGACCCAGTCAATAGGCTCATCAATCTTTCTAAATATAAAAAAAAGAAAGAAAAAATGCTAAGACACTATGGGCCAAATGGTATCTGTTGCACATATGTCCCTCCTCCTAGAGCTAAGTAATAGCTATTTAAAAAATGGCCATCCTCTCTGCTTCACTCTGCATATCTTCCAATATATCCAAAGTATATATCTAAACTGTAAATATACACAAGATACATAACATCATATATATATGTATACACACATGTAGTTATAAAGACACACATAAATATAAACATCCATCCTATATAAAATAAATGACAATATATACAAAATATATATTACTAATATGTATTTAATATATTTTTCATTTAATATGATATTAGTAAAAGAACATAAACATATATGCGAGTAAATAGTAAATACTGAGAATTATGCCACAGCGGTTTCTTCTTGGGTTAAAGCCAGCATTGATGCTTTTTAGATTCTTGGAAATACCAGGTGGAACCACAATATTCTCCTTGGTTCACAGTAGCCTGTTCAGCCACTATATCCATCAGGAAACACTTTTTCCAAATGTACCAGCATGATAACTCTGATCACAATTGATGCCTGTTTGTGTCTGCTTGAAATAATTGTAAACGTATCTTCAAAGATGCTAAGTCTTTGTTTGCTGATAGAATGACGTGCTATATAGTCTCAAACAGATTTGGTTATTGTGAATACTGGCGGTTCTGTAATAGTGTGTAAAATAAGAGTAAGTTTTCTATCCCTTCTCTCTTCACTGAATTTGAGATGTTATCATCTAATCTGCTAATAAAGCAGAATGTTTTGCTTGTACATTATCTCCCAATTATGTCCTTGAGATAAGTCCATTGAACATTTATTGATTTATTGAACATATATATATATATATATATATATATATATATATAGAGAGAGAGAGAGAGAGAGATTAGTAAAATCAATGACCAAGTCAAAAAAACGTTTCATGTGATGTGTTTCATCATTTAGGACTTCATTGGACTAAAGGGACATTGATGTTGATGTAACTACATATAAGCACATACAGAGGATATTAAAATTTTTTTCTTTTAAATTTTTGTGTATAATTACATCAGTGTAAATATTACTTTAGTCTGATGAAGTCTTAAAGGCTGAAATACATCCCTCAAAAAATAGTTTGTACTTTTGTCTTTAATATTCCTAACTTTGTTCTGGTATGCAAACATTTAAATATCATTTTCTCATATATATATATATATATATATATATATATATATCAAAAATATATATAAATCAAAGTAAAATTTTACAGGTGGTTGGTCCCTAAACCAGCTTCCCCACTAGCTTTTCTGCTGAAGAGACGAGTCTGTCAAAGGTGAATGAGCTTCTGATAGGAACCAATGCCCAGCATATATATATATATATATATATATATATATATATATATATATATACACATATGTCTCAGGAAGAGCAACTGGACTTGTAAAAACCTTACCTCAAATCATTATGACAAATCTTGTCAGGCAGGACCCACTTTGCTTTGTGTGAGTTTAATTCCAGTCCTATCTCAACAAAAAAACATGGCTATGTATGTATGTATGTGTTGCTATCATTCTCTCTTCTTTTCTTCTTTCCAGTGATTATATAAATCACAATAAAGTCAATATTCAAAATATTACATTAGTGACCTCTGCACTTCAATACTTCTCACACAAAGAATTTACTTAAATGTTCACTTTCTTACCCATGTACTAAATTTAGAAAACAGTATTAACAGTATAATACGCAGGTACAGCAATAAATCTATAATAGGCAGGTACAGCAATGAGTTTATAATGGGAAGGTACAACAATAATTCTATAATAGGTAGGTGCAGCAATAAGTCTATAATAGGAAGATACAGCAATAAGTCTATAATAGGTAGATACAGCAATCAGTTATTAATAGGCAGGTACATCAATGTCTATAACTTTACAATAAAAGAAGCATTTATTTTTCACATTAACTATTTATTTTTCAACATAATCTCCTTCCTTTTAAATGCTCTTAATCCAATGCTCCTTTAATGACATAGACTGAATGTTATACAGCGAAGATTTCACATCAATATTAAGCCAATAACTGTATCAGAATATAAACTTATTGATTCATCCTCATATATATATTTTTGTCAATATTTTCCATTTTCATTTGTGTCATTAATAATTACAGGCAAAAGACACAGGCAGCTATATCTGCATAGCATCCAACACAGCAGGAGAAGATTCACAAGAAGTTTTATTGCGTATACAAGGTAATTTTTTTAAAAATTGTTTAATATTAACCTTTTTAAATTGTTTAATTCTTAGAATCAGAAAGAGACAAAATTTCTATGGCAGATAATGAGGAAAAAAGGCTTGGAGAATTTGACACTGATAGGACATATTGAAAGCAAGCGTGATGGGAAAGCACAAATAACCTGCCTAACAACCTTGTGTAATTGGTTGGCAAAAGATGTATTTGAAGAGATAGCAAAAAAACAAGTCTTATTAAGGAACGCAAAGGACACTATGGAGAGCCATGATCACCCATGATCTGAAGGGAAACAGCACATAGAAGAATAAGAATATTAGCTTTTTTAAATTGTTTAATATTAGCCTTTCCAATTTTAAAAAATCTTAACCAGTTTTTTAATTTTGTAATTGTTTAACATTAAAAGTCATCATCATCATCATCATCATCATCATCATCATCTTCATCAGTATTCCCATGTCTGGGTGTGGTTGTAGGGTTGCTGTTCACCTGAGCACATGACCAACTCCCTTCACATGTATTGGTTGTATGCCAATGTCTGAGTCTCTGTGAATGATATTTCAGTGATGTCAGATCCTTTTTTTCACCAAAATTTTCCTTCATGTTTGATAAACTACTTCCGACTGTAAGGCCTCCGATTGGGAGATTGGAAGTTTTAAAGAGTGTGGAACCACCTCTTAATTGCTGTTGTTTCCAAGTGCACTCTGAACCCTGTTAGGGTTTCAGCTATGAGCAAATAATGAACCCCTAAACAAAATACTATGAAAGTATAAGAATACATTTTTATAGTAAAAAACCCAGCAATACATTTTTATGTAAAAAAAAGTAGCAACAATACATTTTCAAAGCAAAATGACCAACAATACATTTTATCTGTAGTCGAAAGCATACAATTGTGTTCAAAATATATTTAACTGAAGCCATAAAATTGTTCAAATTATTTACATTTTGGCATTAAATAACCTATAAAGGTTGATAAATAGTTAAACAAAATCAACCAACATGAAAGAACTCTTTCATGACATTAAGTCATATAATATCCAACAATTTTTTAAATCAAACTATATTTCAAAATATAACTTCAACAAAACTACAACATAAAACATACATATCACCACCTCTAATAATCATGTCCACACAAACATGTATATGCACAAAAGCTGAGTATCATCTACCATGTAGTCACTTGTGAAAGTAGAATAACATGGTTTTATTACTTCAAAACTCCCAAGAAAATTAAAGTTTGGTATTAAATGACACATAAAGGAGTTGATATACGATTAAACAAAGAAATCAATCATATTCGATAGTGGTCATGAGATTTTCCAATGGACATGTTTTTTATCTAATGGTGTCTTGCACTGCATCAGTTATGACATGCTCTACATAAGAAATTACTTTAATGGTTCTATAGCAACTCATTTCTAATGCTTAGATTATTCACTGTAATTCTGCTATTAATGTCCAAGATTCACTGGTATACAGGAATATTAAGGATGCTAAAGGATGCAGCAGTCTGATCTTTGATTGCAGACAGATATTCTTGTCTTTTCAGATGGTTTTTACCTATTATCAATTCAGTCTTTAAAAAGTAATACTTAACACATTTCTAGATTCCTAGAAATTCAAAGAATGAGTAAAAAAAAAAGCCTGTGAGGGTTATCTTAATAATGATAATAATAATAATAATAATAATATTATTTTGAATGATGGCCACAGTAAAAGTTCAAAACTAATAATGGGTTTACAATGTTTCATCTAATAAAAATAAAGCCAGATAATATTACTGTTAATAACAACAATGGTGTATATAAAAACAAAAATGGTGCCACTCAATTGCAGGAAAAATGAAAGGTAAGTTTGTATGGCTAAACCTGATCTTTGGCAAGCCATAGAATTCTCATAGTTCAGTTGGCAGTGCAGCTGATACAATTAACTAATCTTTCTCAGGCAAATGGGATGTGGAGTCTTTGAAATATTTTCTGGCAACATGGGCAGTCGTCAGATTCACAGAATATGAAAGAACATTGTCTTGCATGAAAATATTCTTTAGTATAAGGTTTCTTTTTTATAGTGATTGACTAAGTGCAACTTTGATGTAGCACAAGCCCAAAAGTATAGAGCACTCAGTGAGGATCAAACTCACTAGTCAGTCATAATTGATCTAGTGAGATAAGCTTGCTTCCCATTACACTACATCGGAGTGCCCAAGTTTTCTTTTTTATAACCTGTACCACTTAAATAATATTTTATCCTAGAACTTACAATAATTCTATCTATCTTGACACTGACATCAAATTAGAAGGGATCTATTATTCTACTGCCAACCATACTAGTCCAAAACATTACACCACCTCCCCACTGTTGTCTTTCTTTAATATATTTTCAGTTCCCCCAACTTTCACCAACCTACCAAGGAATAAGGAAGTCCTTGTGAATTCTCGTTTTGTACTGAGATGTGCTGCAGAAGGAATCCCTGTTCCTTCAATTACTTGGCTTCGGAATAGAATGATTCTTCCAGGTAAGTTGTTTTTTTTTGTGTTGTGTTATTTATTGTTATCTCACAAGGAATTTGTTCAATCTTTTCTTACTCTGGTAATGAATCTGATAGTGATTCAAGACAATTTGTTGTTAGTGCTAAAAGCAGTGAATGTCTTGTAACAGCTGATGAAATCTTTCATCAATAAGATATGACACAGAAATATCCTAGTCTTAAGTGGTTAAAGACAGAAATTTTAAACAGCAGTCACTGTTCTACATCACCTATGAACATTAATTATATGAAATTAAATTCTGCATAGTTACAGCCAATAATGGCATCCCAAATTTCCAGGAATCAGTTCTATAAAGACAGGTAATCTTTAGGGATCTATTCTGTTTATTTTCTTTTCCATCTGAGAATAGAAACAAATCACTTTATATAGTGTTGTAGGCATATGATCGAGTGTTTAAGCTGGAAAACACATGTCTCTTGGTATATTTATTACACAACAAAAATGGCGAACTCCATATGTGAGTCCGGGTAATTAATGTATAATGTAACAAGGGCAAAACTATATATATAAAAAAATGATAAGTATGCATTAACAAAACAAAGTGTGTTAATTATTATCAAAATAGGAATTATTTTACCACAATATGTTGATATGAATTTTCAATGGTTCCATTTGTCAGTATAACTTTCATTCTTAATTATCTTCACAAAGTCATTTTCCATTATATTTCAGTTCCACCAAGTGTAAATGGACGAAGTAATTTGATAGTTAAAAATGCTGGTCGAGAAGATGGTGGTCAGTATACATGTATTGCAAAAAATCCAGCTGGTAAACGAGAATCTCATTCCACTGTTGTGGTGAAAGGTAATATAGCAAAATATTTTATAATTCTTTGCATTCTTACATGTCTTTTACAGATTATATTATTGACAGAAAATAAACAAAAGAATTTAATCAATGACATAAGGTAGCAAAATCTTTATGAAAATTCTGTTTGTTCAAGTTTTTCTCTTCCTTTGTTAATTTTGACATGTTTAATAGGAAAATCACATTACACTAGTGGATGTTATTAAGGTTGTGGGTTTTGTGCCTATTTTTAGATGGAGGTGTGTGTTTTATATATAATCAAAGATGATAGAAGAAGCATACAAAAAAGATTGAGTTCCTCCTATGGACATTTATTTCTTTTAATTCAAAGTTAATTGTCTCTTTTATTTTTTTTATGTTGATTGTATTGAAACAAAATTAATTGTCTCTTGAGTATGTTCATTTTCCTTTTTGGTTCAGAAATAATTTATGGGAAATAAGGATAAGAATAGGTAAAGATGGTTGAGCTCAAGTCAGCCTCAAGCTGAGATGGGATAGCCGGATCTGTACTTCATGAAAAGGGCTGCTGAAAACATATCCAAATGATCTCCTCGGAAAGAAGAAAAAGAAAGATTCTGTCCTTTCCATAAGTGGTGTTATAAAATTGCACATGTAACCAGAAATCCTTTCATTATAGGAAAATTAATTAATTAATTTTTTTTTATTCTTTATTATTATTTTATTTATTGATTTTATTTCATTTTCCCACACACTAACAAGCATATGAATAAAGTCTTGAAAGTTTAATACTTATTGTAGTATTACAATATAATGAGATTGTTGGGGAAAGATGAGTTACTGTTTGTTGAATAAAAAATGAGAGAAAGAGTTGCTGCATATTCAAGTAAAATGATAAATTTTATTTAAAGTAAAATACATAATTTCTTAACTGTAACTACTGTCATGAAATAAAAGTTTGTATTTAGAAAGTTCTTCTCTCTGACTGAAAAAGAAATGAACATAGTCTTTCAGTGTGGAAGAGAGAAAGTAGAGTTGGGAGACAAGATCAAAGAGAGTCTGCTGTTGATTTGGTGAGAAAGATTGGACAACACAGTTGACTCATATCTCTTTACTGCTGTCAGTCTTTCTCTTGAGTTGAATGGATATCTGGATTATATTGCTTTGTGTAGGCTTCAGAAGCCTATGTTTGTTTATTGGTGAGAGCTGATTTTATTGACTATTCTTTATTTTTATTGATTTGAAAATCTGAAATATGTTTGAAACTGGAAGGCTGTATGGTGTGTTTATTTTTGTCATTTGATTTTTTGATTTGGAACAGTTCTGTTTACTCTACAAGATATTATATAATAATAAAATGAAATTTTATATGATAATTCTGAAAAAGGAGATTCCACTATTTTCTTACAGATTGTACATTAAAGAAGGCAATAGAATGTGTCACTGTGTCACACTTTTTCAATCAAAGGGACACAACTCCATAACTTTCAATAGCTCATTCCCAAGTTTTCATTACTACAATTGTTTTCAATGAATTTTTATATGATTTTTTGCAACAATATTTTTTTTGTATGGTAACAATTTTTATAACTCGGAAATAAATTTGGGTATAATGAAAATTAATTGTAAAATCTGGCAAAAATCACCTATGAAATAAAAATAATTATTTGTATAAAAAGTAAGGACTTACGTACATCAAATTGTCTTTAAGTGGCAGCAGAAGAATTATCGTTAAACTTTTAAAGGTAAGTTTAAATATTAATGGAATAGTTAAATGCAGCAATCAATTTTGAGTTCTTCTGTAGTTTATTGTTGTTTATCACATACAGCAGCAGTATGCCTCACAAAAAGAAATCTCCCCCAACAAAGGAAAAGTTTGCAAGGTTGCAGGGAGGAAAAGAAAGTCCCATGCAAATGAAGACACAGATCAAACAGCAGCCAGGAGAGCTTCCAATGCTGAGAATATGCAAAGACTTAGAAACTCTGAAACTCCTAAACCAGCCAAAAGCACAATCAAGAACCTTCTGCAGGAGTTAGCTTAAATGCCACCTGATAGGGTGGCTTTTAAACTAGTAAATGAATAAATGCTATAGAATAAACTACTCTTGGATTTATAATAACTCTTTTAAAAATTATAGAAATAATTCTGGATTAAATATACATTGTTAAAATAACAAATATTTCTTTCATTAGCTGAAGTAAAATATAAGTTGTACAGTCATTTTTGATAAAATATCATTTTCATAAAAACAATTTTGTTTTTTTTTCTAGTTCCTCCTCAAGTTTTGGTTCCACCAGGAAGCCGTGCAGTAACAGTTGCAGAAAAAGTGATTCTTTCTTGTTCTGTGGGAGGGGATCCAGCACCACAGATTTTGTGGATCAAGAACAACCATCCAGTAGAATTCAGTGATCGAATCAAACAACTTGACAATGGTTCTTTGGTCATCTATGATTCAACAGTGAGTTCAGAATTCTTTCACAATATTATAACTTTGAAATCTCTGGGAATAGATTAGATGACTGAATGGTAAAAATACTAGGAATTATGAACTGTGATTCATTGTAACATGCAAAGTACGTGTATTAGCCAAAGCAATGCATGTTTTAATCCAACTTAATCTTGTTATAGGATAATCTGTTCTAGTCTTGTTAAAGGCTGCCCATTGCTGTTAGAAAAAGATCTTCAATCTCTGTGTCAGCAACTCTAATCGATAGGTAGTCTGGGTGTTCCATGACTGAAAGTGTTTTACCTCATCCAAATTAGTTCCTATTCTTTCCTTTGCAGCAACCCCATTTTCAAGTATGTTCTTGTGTCTTTGACACATAAGTGGCCCACTTACAAGAACAGACCAACAGCCCCCAAGACTATCCCAATGCTAAAGGATATTCATAGTTTTAAGTTGGGTTATGTTAAGGTGTATATAATTCAAAGGAATAATTATAAAATATATAAAGAAGCAAAACAGAGAGAACAAGTCATAATTATTTCCAAGTAAACACATTAGTTTCTTGGTCATTGGTTCTAGCATTATAAAATGATCCTACAAAGTGGATTAAGTGCCACAAACATTTAAAAAATGCAGAAATGTAAAACCAGTTAAAAAAAAAATGAAAAAAAAAAAATGGAAGGTCCAAATTTGATGATCTCAAGACAAATATTCCTACTCACTCCTATTTTGATTGTTAGTGTCACCAAATTTTTCATGATCTGATTTTCATCCAAGAGTTAGTCTTAACTGTATTTTAATATCATTGAAATGAACATTTTTTATTATTATCTATTGTAATTTTCTTGCATTTAACTTGATTTTTTTGCCTGTTTTTTTTTCTCTTATTTGTCCTTTTCACTTTTCTATGCCATCCTATTTCCAAATGTTATTCTATATGTTCTTTTTTTTTCTTCCTTCATTGTTTTAATTTTCTCTTAATACTTGCCTCAGTACATGAATACATGTACATGATATATAGTGCTTATTATTTATATATATACATATATATATATATATATATATATATATGACGATATTAGCTCCCAAAAAATAAATCAATTCGGTTGAGCACTGTGGGGGAAAAGCGTGTATTTGTAAACAGTGACAATTACTGCTAGTAATGAAAGACTCTCCCAACAGATTGAGTCCTTTAGGTCACTGGCATGTTTGTGAAAAAAATAAATATGCAAAATTTTGCCTTTCTCTCTGCTGATCATCAATGGCCTTGGGGTTAGAATCTCCGACTGATAAAAAATTGGTTGGGTTTCAGTCCCGGCTTGAAGCAATCGGATGTCTAGCCACACTGAAAAGCTGTGATACAGCAAAACAGTCTGTCTGTGGATGAATATATATATATATATATATATATATATATATATATATATATATATATATGCTTATGGGACTTATTAATTCTGCCCTCTCTGAACCAGTTCAATTTAGAATATTCTTACTGTTATTTATCAATGCTAAAAAATTCAGTTTTATCATCAGGACTTATACTAAGTCATTACTTAATATGAATTCTTTCCCAATTTTTGTTTTTTTTTACCAAATAATAGGAGTAGATAGACTCACCTATCATCTGGTTAACACTCCTTCCATGAGTATTGAACAGGAGTAGAGCTTCATCCCTTGTTCCCTGTTCAGGATATGGCTTACCGGTTCTCTTTCTTTCTTCTACCAGGGCCACAATGATTTAACTGTCTTAACTCTTTGGTGATCAAACTAACCAATGGCTGTGACTTTTCATTATGAGAGCAACAGGTTGGCAGTTTGTTGGCTGCTGCTTTCAACTGGTTGTTAAGAGCCCAAACTCTTTGGTAGCGCATAGAAAGGCTGCTCTGATCAACAATTGCATAATATCAGAGTATCTGTAGTGCCATGTCACACATGGGTAGATGCCCCAGATATATTTCCAGTGGGCATCCCTGAGGCCACATGCTCTGCTCTCAGCTATACACTGGCTGGTTTGTGTTGCCATTGATGACAGTGACAATTATGGTGTTTTTTTGTTTTTTTTCTCTCTCCTCAAAATATATTTCATGGAAATCAAAACAAAAAGAAATAAAACTAAACCAGCCTACAAAAAATCCCACCTACTCCACCACCTCAATTTTTCTTTCTTCAATATTCATGGTATCCATTCCAACTTCTGCTGTGTAGAATCTTTTCTCCTGGAAAAGTTGCCAGATAACTTTGCCCTCTCTAAAACCAACATGAATTCTTCCATTTCTACTAATGAATTCTTTGTTCCAGGGTATCTTCCCCTTTACTAAAAAGATTCCAGCATTCCCATGCATGGCCTCATTCTCAGTAGTGGATGCGCACTGCTAATGAGTTCCAAATATAAGACAAAATGGCCGTCCAGTACTTTCTGCATTCTGTTGAGGTTTCTTCTAGACTCGATGAATCACTTAAATATATATATATATATATATATATATATACATACATACATACATACATACATACATATATATATATATATATATATATATATATATATAAAGGTTACTTTTCTTAATTTCTTTTTTAAAGAGTTCTGATGCTGGAGAATACAAATGCGTAGCAACAAATGATGCCGGCAGTTCAGAAGGAGTTGCAATGCTGACAGTTCGAAGTAAGATCACAAATTTTGATTACCCTCTTTTACAATACATATTTTTTTTAATTTCTTCATTGATTTTTCAACTTTAACATATTTCATAGCATTTCTTGACTTTAAGTTTAGCTAAAAATTACACTGCTTAGTTAATGCAAAACTTTGCCAAGGAAACAAATAATTATTGCCTCAGAAATAATTAAAAAAACTTATGCATCAGTAAAGTAAATAAAAACCTTAAAAAATACTTATATCTTAAATACAGATGTGTGCGTAGATTATATATTTATAGCATTGATAATGTTAAATGTGTCCATTTAGTATCTTTATTTAATTGCTAACAAAAACCCGAAAGTCCAAATTAAAATTCATTTTTAAAATTAATTTGCACATTCTATGTTTAAACAAGAATTTAAGCATACTCAATGAATACAGTATTTGTCATTTTAAAATTTAAGTTTAATCAAAATCTATATATTTCTCAGAAATCTTTTTTTCTTTTTGTCAAATTTGCTTAAATGCTGCCCTCAGCAATCTCTGCTTAGTGTCATGTTATTTCGTATTTATAAAATTTATATTATAGTTATTCACAAATGCTACTCATCAATAAACTTCTTCTCTCTTTATTCTTCTGATGATTTTGTATTAAGAAAAAGAGAAACAATTCTATAATTAACAGTTAATAAACCTTGGACAGATATTTTGTTGTAAAATTAAACTTAATTAAAAATTACACAGAAACCAGTGTCTTGATTTCACTGGAAGTTGCTTTATTCTTCAGAGTAGAATATTTTAATGGTATTCTGCTTATAACTATTGTGCTACAATGTGTATAAAAGTATAAAAATACTGAAACAAACTCATTATTTTATTATAGTTTCCAATTGATGAAGTATTGCATTACTCATAATCTGACTTGACTGGATACAGAAACATGTACATTTCTGCATTAAAACAACTCATCTTTTTTCAGTGCCTCCAACTTTTGAGTTACAGCCTAAAAATACCAGAGTGGATGAAGGCCATATGGTAACATTTGATTGTGTGGCTGAAGGAGAACCAACACCAGAAGTCTCTTGGATGAAAAATTTTACACCAGTTCCATCAAAAGGACGTTTTGCCAAACTTGCAAACAATTCCTTAAGGTAATCATTTTTATAATTACCTGAGAAATAATTTAAACAGCGATTTTCTTAAAAGTAAATTATTGCTGCTTTTATGTGCTAGTGTTTACACAATAAAAGGCCCAAGAGCCATTTAAGGTTACAGTGTGGTGTTTTATAAGCATAAGAAAGGACAAGAAGTAAGTTTTTTGGGCTATGCAAGAAAGATAACGGTTAACCCTAGACTCAAAGAGGTTGAGATTGTAGCAATCAATAAAACATTCTGCCAGGTGTCTATTCCACAAACTTGATTGGCAACTAAATTATCATTTTACTGTTGAAATAGCTGTAATAGATGTAACTGTAAATTTTATATTCTGAAGGGATATGGAACATAGAAAATTTATTTTATCTTTATTAGGGTTTCTCTCCCTCACAAGTCTTAGTCTATCATTTTGAGGAGCAACTGAAATGAACTAAAAGACATCACCATGGCTTGAGTTTAGGGTGCCTCATCATGATGTAATGGGCACCAAGCTGGACTTGTAGATGATTAGTAATAAGTCTGGTTTAAAATAGGTGCTCTATACATGTGGCTTAGTGCCAAAAGTAAGTTAGGGCTAGGCTTGGCCGATAATATGATGCAAACAAGGATTCTAGAAAGGATTGTACATATGCCATAGTAACTTTCAAAGTCCATTCAAGGCAGACTGTCTTTTCTGCAGTGTACACAGGAGTAATACTAGTGGAAACAGCAATTTTCTGATACTGTCTTTATCCTCTGCTCTGGTTGAACAATGGATTATAATTGGTGATTCTTCATGTAAGAAATAAAATAATATCACTACTAATTCTTGATTAATTGATTTGTTTTCTATGATTTATCAACCCTTTGCAGGTTATATTTAAAACTAGAAAATATATTTAAATTGTAAGAATTTGGGGTGGGGAGAAAATATTGGTTTAGTGATACAAGTCTTACTAATTAACCCATAGCTGGTGGAAGAAGAAGTGGATTCATACTTTTCCCAAGGGTATTTGCAAATAATTGAATATAATGAACCCAACTGGAATTGGAACTTGGTTCACCTATTAACAAATCTGAGCCATTATCCAATACACCACCTGCACATCCTAGCTTACTGTACCTAGTATTCCCAAGTGGTCATTCATCTAGGTACTGACCAGACTCAACATTGATTAACTTTGGTGTTTGTACGAGAACTGTTGCTTCAACAGGATGTGGCTGTAAGCCACTACTAATGTTTCTCATATATACAAAAAGATATGGTGATATTGTTAGATGGTCAGCGTGGATAAAAAAATGATTATATGTTTAAATTGTATCCAGAAAACCCTGTAGTCTAATCAGTAAAGCAGTTGTCATGGGCCCCAAGTAAAAGAAATGAAAATTCTAGTCTCACCAGTTATTTTATTTTTCTGATTTGAATTACTTACTCCTGGCTGTATAATGACAGTCTGAAAACTGTTATACAAAGAACTAATTTTAAACTTTATTATTTACTAGCTTAAAAGCCACCCTATTGGGCAGCATTTAAGCTAGCTCCTGTGGAGGGCTCTTGATTGGGCCTTCAACCCAACAATGACACTTCATGCATTGAGTATATATTAAATTTTATTAAAATTGAACAATATTTTCAAATAACAGTTTTCATCAAAACAGTGATATGATTTGTTTATTTGGAACTTATTGCAAAGCTGCATGATAAGCAATATTTTTGGTTTTCCCAATAGGAGTCAATACAAATAGCTTGTTTCCATTCCCAAACCCTTGAACAACCAACATAGAGCTGGCCATGAGAAAAGCAGGATTCCATCAGATGAAGACCAGTTACTTTGAGTAATTGTCCTTGAGACTTATTGATTGACATTGTATAGCTCACTCTCACTGAAAACTGAAGTCTTTTGAACTCAAAAGGAATATATAGAGCAATTAAAAGGAATCTTGGAATTAAATCTATTTCCTCCTTTCCTGGACCAATAAGCATTTCTGCTTCCAAGAGATGTAGAAGCATCTTCTTGATAATTAATCTTGTTCCATTACAAACCTTTGGAGGATCCAAATTTCTTAATAGCATAACTGACACATTTTCTTTTAATTCTAGCTTTTGTGATGGAATTCCAAGATGATTCAGTGAGTTCAGGAACTCAATTGAATAAGTCACTGCCTGCTTTCATTCAACCACAGTGTCAATGGAAAAGTACATCATGCTTTCTTTTGGAATTTCTTGGAGAAGTTTCCAGTTGATTCTATCCACAGTTTGATTCTTGGAAGCTAATATGACAATCTCACAAAGCCAGTTTGAATCCATGAACTGGTGTTTAATGTTTGGATAAACATGGTTAATCAAATCTTGGATACTTGAGACTTAAACTCCACAACCATTTGGGAATTGAAATATCTCCATTTTGGTCCATTTTGATGGTTCCATTGCCAAGCTGCAACAACAAAGCAGCAAATCTTCCTACTTCAAGGTCATCTGTGATTCTAACTTGCATGTTTGTTTACACATGGCTCCAGATGTAAGAATTTTTCAGGCAAGCATTGATTTCATCAGCTGAAGTTTTCTCTTGCAATGACTGGTAATGTTTGTCTAAAATCACCAGAGAATAGCACAGTGATACCGCCTATGATCTACACATTCTGTATAATGTCTTGGAGTGTTTTGTCCAGGGCCTCAAATGCTCACTTGTGTGCCATGATACATTCATTCCAGACAATGAAGCTTGTCTCCTCCAGTAGCTTAGACAAGTTGGTTCTTCTCTTGATGGTTCAAATAGGGGTTTCATTGTAGCTCAAATCTAATGGAAGTTTGAAGGTGATGTGTGCTGTATGTTCTCCAGGAAAGAGGGTGACAACAATTCCAGATGATGCTACTGCTAAAGCTACTTTTCTTTGGAATCTCGCTGTAAATAAAAAAATGGTTAGTTAGAAAAGTTTTACTAGTATCTCCAGGTGTATCCAAGAAGAAAATCCCCCTGATGTTACCTTCTGATACACTTACTGTTGGTCTTGGCTCAACAGGGGCTCATTGTTTTGAACATATTGTCTCAGTTCTTTTGTATCTTGTTTCTCTCAAGATTTCTCTGTTGATTTGTCCAGATTCTCTGTTTGGATTTGGCAGACCAAAATTGCTGAGATCTCTTTGAGCCAAGTTCATCACTTTGTCTTTAATTTCACAGAAAACTAAATTTGCAATCTGAGGATTCAATTCCAGTTCTGGATGAGCAAGTCTTATTTCATGAAGAATATCCTTTTTGAGATCCTCCTGGTATTTTTCCCAAAGAGTAAGTGGGTTGGGAAATTTTCAGGTGGCAATCATTATTGCAAACAAATCTTTGACTTGTTTTGGAGAATTTGTTGCAACTGCTTCCTCCAGAGTCATATCCTAATGACAATCATCTTCTGTAAGGCCAAGCTCGATACATACCTGTCTGTAATTCTCTATGACAACTCCATCAATTGTTCTCAAGTCTTGAAATGATGTTGGGTGCCTTATGTGATGAAACAACAGTCTTAGAAAGAAGCATTCAGGATTTTTTGGATGGACTGTATAAACATTTCCAAGAACATGTCATGTTTTGATTCCAAGTGCAATCGGATGAGGTTCTCCTTGCTTTTGCCTCTAAAATTTTCCAGCCTTGTAGGTTTAGTATTTTTAAACTTTAGAGCACAGGATTGTTCTTGCAAAGTCACCATTTTGACACAGTTCTAAAAATGCAATTAGTGTTGTCTTCTTAGGAGTTTCAGCAAGTTGTCTTGTATTTTCTTGAAGTAAACTCTTTGTCCATTTTCCAAGTGAACAGACAGGTGCTGAACTGAAGAACTTCAGTCATGAATTGAAAAGCTAATGATCCTCAAGGCAGCCTCATTGAAAGAGATGTATCAGCCCATTAAAAAATTGTGAACTTAATTTTGATTTTGCAGAGCAAATACTGCTTGGTCACTTCCCTTGTTAATGTATTTACATACATATTTAATTGACTTGATGCTGATGCAGTACTCTATATTTATGTGAGCACCAAATGCTTTGCTGAGCAGTGGGCAAAAACAAACAACCCACCGACTGTAAATAACAATTTCTTGTCCTCTTTTGTGAAAGTGTGACCTCCATCTTCTGGCTTACTTCTTTTATATTTTAGCTAGCCATCAAGATCAGAATGAGTCTGTTTAGTAAACTGCTTTGGAAAGTCTTTGCTGCAATTATGCAAGGAGATTCAGGATTGAGAGAACCACATGGGCCATTAATCATGTTTCTTTATGGTTTCAAAAAAACTGATTTTCAGTGGGATTTGGCAGCTCAGAACTTACAATAGCATCAGTTTGATTTGGATTGATTTTCTCCTTGTTTCCAACCAATAGATGACAATAAGACGTCCTCTTTTCTGCCACTCAGTTGTACATATGTGAACCCTGATTGCTCCAAAAACTTCTCCTTTCCTAATGAGATTCAACAGTTTGGCAACTTTCATCTTAAATACTTGAGATACAATGTCATGAAAGTCGGTTGCAAATTGACCTTCTACCAAATTATTAATTATTTCATGTTATAATGTGTTGCAGGTAAAAGTAATGAAGATGTCAAGCTTCACAAAATTTCTGACATTTGTAATTCTATCTGGAGTGTTCTCATGCATGTACCTGTCACCTCCTATAAATGATGATGAAAAAGTGACTTTCTTTCCAATGTTGAATAGATAGCCATCACTTTGAACAGCATCTTGAAGGTGAATGTAGCTTTTCACTCAAAGTTCTCGTTGGTGGAGAGCAACGTCTCTCTTTTGATTTTTGCATACATATCAACCAAGAACTGGCTGAAGAGCTGCTTGTATCACAGTTGGTGATTAAAATTGTTGGCTCTTAACATGATTCTGAAGTAATAGAAGTCTTGTGCTGAATATTTCTTTCCTGTAGTTTCCCCAGTTTCAGGGTCAGTTTGTTTCAGAAGGAAGTGATAACCATCCTGCCCTTGCCAGAAAATAAGTGAATACTGAAGAGCATCATAATTCCTGTGTGTTTCAGCAACTTTCTTTAGGGATCCATTTTGTTTCTCTATCACTATGTCTCCTTTTTTTTAATTTCTGACCTGCAATGAGTACTGTTACTTCATTGGTAGATGGTGCACTGAATCTTCTTTCATACTCTCCAACTGATGTCTTATTACCTCTAATGACTAATCTCAAGTTCTCCAGTTCATCTCTCTGGAGAGTAGATTTGAACTCTTGAACATATGGATTTGTTTAGTGAAGAAATTTCTGTAAATTCAGAATTGTCCTTAGTTTCAAATCCCAAAAGAGAGTATTCCTTGTCTCAGTTTCTGGGGTTCACTTGGCAGAGGCTGCAGACTGCCAATCCAGTGGTATACTTGTCCTTGGATTCTGAATGTGTTCTGCCATTCAAGCAGAGTTGCATAATGTGCTCCAAAAGAAGTCATTGCAAATGTAAGCTCTAATCTTCTTCAGGAAGTCCTGGGATTCATGGGTGGATCCAGCTAACAATAATTTGAGTGTTTCTGGTGGAGCTGGAAAGTCCTGGGGTTTGATCTTTCCATTGTAGCAACAGAGGCCTTGGGATTCATCCTTGAACTTCAATGCTCTACAATAGTTGCATTCTTTGTTTAATGCTTCAGCAATCACAATAGGTAGGGAGGAGCAGTCTTGCTTGACTTCATATTGACTTTATTGAAAACAAGTTTCTCAAGTTGGACTGCATTCTGTCTTGATCTTCTTTGCTGTACAACATTGGAAACTCTCCTGGTTTTTGATTGCTCTTGTGATTTTGAATCCCTTACTCTTTTCATATTGGCTACATTGGAAGCTCTCCTAGATTCAGCTTGTTCATGTGGTTCTAATGTCATTTCTCTCTTCTTGGTAAGAGCATTTGATGCTCTCCTTGGTAAGGAGTTTAAGAGTCTGTAAGTCTTTGCATATTCACAGCATTGGAAGCTCTCCTGGCTGCTGTTTGATCTGGGTTTTCATTTGCACTGGACTTTCTTTTCTTTGCTGCAGCCTTAGATCTTTTGATTGCAACCTGGTCCTCTGTTGATGGAGATTCCTTTTTTCCAAAATATACTGCTACCGTATGCTACAGGTAACAATAAACTATAGAACTCAAAATTGATTGTGGCATCTAACTATTGAATTAATATTTAAGCTTACCTTTTAAAAGTTCAATGATAATTCTTATGCCACCACTTTATTTGAAGACAGTTTGATGTGTGTAGGTCCTTACTTTCTGTAAAAACAATTATTTTTATTTCATGGGTGACTTTCACAATTAATTTTGATTATTCCCAAATTTATTTCCTAGTTATAAAAATTGTTATGGTACAAATGAAAAAAATAAAAATTTTGTTGCAAAAAATCACAGTAATAAAAAATTGGGAATTCAAAATTTCTGTAACATGAGCTATTGAAAGTTGGAGAGTTGTGTCCCTTTAATTGTTTTTAGCAGTAGAAGCCAATATGGCAGAATAAACAGATCTGGGTTCACATTTGCATGGGACTTTCTTTTCCTTGCTGCAACCTTGGTTCTTTTGATTGCAATCTGGTCCTCTGTTGCTAGTGATTTCTTTTCGTGAGGTATACTGCTGCCGTATGCAATAGGCAATAATAGACTACAGAAGAACTCAAAATTGATCACTACATTTAAGTATTGCATTAATATTTAAGCTTACCTTTTAAAAGTTCAATGATAATTCTTCTGATACCACAATTTGCACTCTATTGAAAGTTAGAGAATTGTGTCCCTTTAATTGAAAACAATCCCATTAATGAAAACTTGGGAATCTAAAATTTCAGGATTATGGGTCTGGATCTAGCCCAGAATGTTTTTAATTTGCTCACAGAGTCAGCCTGATTCCAAAATGGTATGATATTTTGGGCTATGGCTTTTGGAGTAAAGTTGAAAAAGTGTGACACAGTGACACACTGACATTCACATTTATTATATAGGTAATTATATCATTGACAGAGAAAATGAAAAACAAAGTATTGGTGTACATAAAAAAAAATAATCACAATCACAAAACCCAATGTTTGAAATAATGATTAAATATTTTTAAAATATTTTACTTTATATATGTTTAATATATGACATTTACTTGTTTCTTTGATTTTTAGGATTGTTGCAACTCAGTTTTCTGATTCTGGACTTTACCGATGCTTTGCAAGTAATTTCCTTGGAGAATCATATGTGGAAGCTAATCTCACTGTAGTTGGTAAGAACATAACTCTGTTTTTTTAAGTGTAATGTATTAATAAATACAGAGTTAATTCCCTTGCTTGTAACTATTTATAAAGACCAATCACATTTCAATAAAGTGTAGCACCTGTGGCTACTAGCAGCCAGAGTTAGCCAAGTCATGGTTTGATACAGATACTTTTTGTCTTGTCATTCACTATTACAGTTGTCCAGCATGGCACAACATTAACATAATATATAACATCAAGACATCATAATTGACTTAAAGGTATGTATTTTTAAACAACAGGAGCTATACCCAATCTACAATGCATGTTTAAGATCTTTCCGCTCCATACACTTGCAAAAGAAAACTCTTTTAGGTTGTTTTTGTGTATTTGGCCAATAATTAACATGAAAGCTATATCCAATCTGCAATCCATGTTTAAGAAGATTGTTTTTTGTGTATTTAGTCAATAATCAGCATGAAAGTTTAAATGAAGCTTTTTAAAGCTTCAGAATCTTACAGGAAATATTAAATTTTTTTTTGATTAATTTGTAAAATGTTGTATAAATATTGTGTAAAGAAATATCTAAAAGTAGAAAATTTTTAACATTTTCAATAAAGAACTCCTAAAACTGTACATTTGTACTTATTTTAATGTATTTAGCTTGAAGAAATATGAACCAAAACCCAACAATAAAGCCATAACATTCTTTTCAGGTCTTTTTGTATGCATCTCATCAAAAGATATTGGTTTTTATTTCTTTGGGATTCAGAATTTGAAATAAAGTCTTTTTAACATAGGTATTTTAAAACTGGATGGATGTGCAATGTGGCGGAATGGATAATGGTAAGAAATGAGAAACCGAAGAGCTGAGTTTGAATTCCAGTTGGGTTCATTGCATTTACTTACATGTAAATATTCTTGAGAAAGGTATGAATTCATCTTTTCTCTCTCTGGCTGTTGGTTGAATAGCACAACAGACTGGGTCCTATAGTCATAGGTGGCAACCAGTCTACTGCAGGAAGAAATAGCAGCCTACTGTAGGAAAATCTACTGCCTTGTCAGTCATAAATAAAAAACAAAAACATGATTGCCCAAGCATTTATGTATGGCACTTAACTGACTGACTGACTTAAAAAATTTCCCTGTGGCATATTCCTTTAATGGGCATGTAGGAGACTGTCTTCATGTAATAAAATAAATTTTGATGGACATGTACCAATGCTAATATA
The DNA here is from genome assembly GCA_903632075.3 of Acanthosepion pharaonis. Taxonomy (NCBI): domain Eukaryota; kingdom Metazoa; phylum Mollusca; class Cephalopoda; order Sepiida; family Sepiidae; genus Acanthosepion; species Acanthosepion pharaonis. The sequence goes on along the minus strand of CAHIKZ030004103.1, from coordinate 3,585,124 downwards.
AACAATTTTGCAATAACCAATGATCTTTTTTGCAGCAGTTGAAAAGCACAATACAACTTAATCAGCTGCAGTTATGAGCCCTTGTTTTATTTGGATGTAGAATAGACAGAAAAACAAAATTTGAAAGAAGATACAAGGTTTTCTTATTTCAAATTGTCTAATCATGATGAACAAGTGTTCTCAGAGACAGACCCTATTGGGACTTACTCAACCCAGACCTCAAGTTGAACTTGTATATACTATCCATCACTAAAGACGCTGGAAAAATGGTCAGTTCTCTATACTGCTACAGTAATCACCTGACTCATCCTCTACCTTTACAAGAGCCAGATGAAACTGAAAATGAAGTACTGCTGCCATATATGAGCAGGAGCATTCCAGTCTTCAATTTCCAGTTTTGATAGAATCCAAAAGCGTCACCATGTCCTTGTGAATGATGAATTATTTTCCACCATACAACCCCCTTCCCTACAGATAAAACTATACAAGTCAATCACTATCTACTGTCTTCCTGATTTCACTTTTGCTCATTATTAATGTTTCTGTTCCTAATTCTTTCACATCCTATAACTCCTTGTGCTATAATGGCTTTACTAGCTTGCATGGAATGATACCAATTAAAAAAAAAAAAAGAAAAAAAAAAAAAGATACCAAAAAGAAAGTGTAAGTTGGTGCCTACATAATCATGGGCAAGTGGATTCCCTATCTATCTAGGCAAAATGGCTTTTATATCCATATATACAAGCCTTTCACTGTTTTTTTGCTATTTCCATGGAAAGTGTTCTGATGAGCAACATTCCTTAGTTTCACCACTTTCTAACCTTTACAGCTAAGGCCCACCACACCATACACATTGTAGCAAACCACTCTCATTCCCATCATATTCCACTGGTGAGATGTAAGTTCCACTTGAGCAGCTTCTTCCCATGAACTATTGCCTTGTGGAACTGACTCCCAAGAGGATTCTTCCACAATCACTACAAGCTTAACCCATTCAAGTCTAGGGTTAATTGCTGTCTTCCCCACATATCCCTATAAACTGTGTCTCTTACTCTGTGAACTCTTGGGCCTTGTACAGGGTGAACATTACTCTAAGAAAAAATTACTTGCAAATACAGAGAAAATAATTTGAGCTGGAATACTCTTTCAATAATATTCTATAAACACTATACTGATAACATTTATATATGTGGTCTCTGGTCAAAATCTACACCTGCATATAATGTGTACTTAGTTGGTCACATGATTCTGTAATGTGTACTTACTCATATGATTAATGACATGTCATGCTTTATCTAATTACATCATGTGACTGAATATAACAGATGTGTTCTTTTATTATACCAACTATGATTCTCTTTAGTTAAACTACATTACTAAATATATTATTTCTGAACTTTCTTTCAATCATAGATATATTTATTTTAGATTTGATTTGTTTTTTAAAATAGAAATAAATATTGTTTCACTTCTTATCCAGTTCATGGTGGTTGGTCAGAGTGGAGTGCTTGGGATACGTGCAGCACCTCCTGTGGTCAGGGCCTGAAATATCGCAGACGCAGCTGTAACAACCCAGTACCAGCTAATGGAGGAAATCCTTGTGTGGGTGAATATAAAGAATCAGTTACTTGCAGCAACTCTTTTGAATGTCCAGGTATGCTTATCAACAATTTTTTGTATTTTTATCGTCATTATTCTACAATGAACCAGTGATGTTTATAAAATGTAGATAAAAAGAAATAACACTATTTACATTATTTGGACTATTGTCCTCATCTTTGTCACCATGTTTATCACAACATTTCGCCCGTTGTATGCTCCGGCCTTCTTCAGGTGGTTGGAATGTTGAACTTGTAATGTTCTGCGCAAGAAGCTATCGATGCTTGCTAGGCGTCGATTAATGCCTTGCTAGGATTTTAGGATGGTTCTTGATTGTCCCTCCGGTGATGGTAGCCTCCTATTCCCTCTTGCTGCTAAGCTGCTGATTAAGATTCACCAGATGTCTGGAGGGGACCTAACTCTTGTGTCTCTATGGGTTATCTCCCTTCTGTTGCTGGGATATTACAATGCTTTCTTTTTTTTTTTTTTTTTTTTTGAGAGGGTTTTTTTTGGGGGTCCGGCCACAGCCATTCTAAAGCCAAATCTTCGGATGAGCTATTTTCCAAGCCATCTTCGGACTTTCCAAAGCTGCGAGAATCAAGCAAATCAAAATTGGAATCATCAGAATGAAGATCTTCATCACCCTGCAATGTGAGATTCTGAGTGGAAGAAATAGTTATGTTCTGGTTTGGGGAAGAATCAAGGTCTTGGTCAGATGAAGTGTTGGACATTTTCGAACGGCTGGCATCAGTTCTAGAGGTTTTGTCATGAATTTTTCTTGCGTGACTGTCTAGGGTGTAGCATTTTCTGGATGGAGTTGAGGGGAGACATGACTGGTGGCTCTGGCACAGACGGTTGTGGACAAGGTGCTGACTTACATTTTGTTGACATCTGTTGGACATTTGAAGAGGAGTACAATGGATTTTGAAAATCTGTTGAAGCAACTGTTGTTGGACGTTTCTTAACTTTTTGATAAAACTTGAGAGCGTCTTTATAAACATCATTTTGAGGACGCAAATATGTTGCATTTTGTGACAATCTCTTGCTTTGTTGGAAACTGCTAGAAGCAGTTGATGAATGAGTGGCAGGAAAAATTCTGTTGACAACATTTAAGCTTCAATTCATTTATTTCATGTGACATTCTCTTCGTTTCTGTGCACAGCATTTCTTGCATTTGGATGAAGTGTCTCTCCAAAGACAAATGGGATTTTAAATATATTCATTATCCAAAAGAGATGATAACTGGTGAATATTGGTGTGAGCGGTCATCAATTCTTGTTTATAAAGAGCGTTTTCAGCTTCAAGTTTCTGGACTATGGAATTGATTTTGTGGAGAGTTTGTGATTGTTCATCAAGTTGCCCTTTTATTTGGTTGGTAAGCCCCCAAAATAAAGATGAACTCCTGTTTGCTGGAGTATCCATTTCAATTGGAGGTGGCAAGTTCCGAGCCCCAGCTGTGTGGAACACGTATTCTGTATCACTACCACTGCTATGTGGGTTCCGTTGGTCGTTTTCAATGCGGTTCACTGAGTGTCGATTGGTCTGTGTTCGTGGGGGACGATTTGTTTCCCGTTGTCTGTTTCCGTCGTTTAATCTTCTGAAACAGGCAGAGGTGAAGTGTCCCCACCTTCCACAATATGTGCACTGGGTATGAAATGCCGGGCAAGATGGCTGTCCCCGCTCATGAGGGTATTTTCCGTTGCAATTCCTGCAGCGGTATTGCGAGATAGTTGCTTGGTTGGCGCTGTTAAATCCGCCGACTTTGTTTATTGGGGCGGTTGTAGCAGTAGCAGTGTTGTTGTCTTCCAGTCGCATTGTTTGTAGGTGCAACGCTATCGTCTCCGTTGTCCTTGCGTAGTTTATTAAGTCATGTAGTGACATATCCGAGTTCATGAGTCCCTTCTGGCGGACTTTTTCCGACAGGCAGCCTGTAATTAGTTGGGACTTCACTTCGGAATCCATGTTGGAAAAACGGCACATAGACGCAGCTTCCTTTAGTTTGTAGTAGAATTCTTCGATGCCTGGGCTATTTTGTTTAATTTTCCGGAACACAAATCGGTTGTATTCCGTGTCATTTTCCGGGTTGAAGTGCACCGCTGAGACAAGCTTGTCGAAATGTGTTTCATTTTTTTCTGGTGTGACTCGCTCCTGTGGTATCTCATCGATGATGTAATGTTCTGCGCAAGAAGCTATCGATGCTTGCTAGGCGTCGATTAATGCCTTGCTAGGATTTTAGGATGGTTCTTGGTTGTCCCTCCGGTGATGGTAGCCTCCTATTCCCTCTTGCTGCTAAGCTGCTGATTAAGATTCACCAGATGTCTGGAGGGGACCTAACTCTTGTGTCTCTATGGGTTATCTCCCTTCTGTTGCTGGGATATTACAGAACTGAACCCTTTATTTCACTCACTGGGGTAGACTGTTCTAGTTCCATGTGCCATGTCTAATGGATGTCAGTTATCTCCTGTTAATTTCCCTCTGAAAGTTCTCCACTGCCTTAATCAGGTATTGAAATCACACTCTCTTGGGTCCTGTTACTGGATCTAACTAACTTTATCCACTGTGCCATGTGTCCTTGAGGACATCTGTGTATGAATTTCTGAGTATTATGAACCTAATGTCTTCAGCAACCATTTTTTACCAGTGCTCATATTGCAATTTTTGCTGTTATCATAATATGATATGTTTTTTACCAGAGCTGATATTGCAATTTTTGTTGTTATCATCGCTTTTCTCTGGCACTCCTTATCACTGGCTCCCATATTGTATTCAAAGGGGAATTAATTTTCTCTTCTTCTTTTCTATTAACCTATTGGAATTGATCTCTTTTTAACTTCTTTTTAATTATTTCTGTCCTGTTATAATTGACTTTAAATTATTTTTCATTGATTGTATTCATGTCTTTCAATATATATGACTTTCTCATATTTATTTATATGAAGAGGATCTAATATGACATTAACCTTTTAATAACATTTAACATATTTAACAATACACATTTTATATAAATTCTCTTTTGATATACTAAGGCCTTTAATTAGACATAAATTTCCTTATTAACTTAGTTTAAAAATAACATATAACTCTACAAAAAATATTCTGAACAGATTTCTCTCTAGCTGAACTAATGCCTTTTCATTTTGCAGTTGATGGCCACTGGGGCCCTTGGCTTTCTTGGGAGGAATGTAGTAAGACTTGTGGAGCAGGTGAACGTGTCCGTTATCGCCAGTGTAATAATCCTCCAGCTCAGTTTGGAGGTCTTCCTTGTCAAGGAGAAATGGCACAGAAAGATGTTTGCAACAAAAAAAATTGCCCATGTAAGTTCCTCTATCATTTTTAAATGTGTAAACATAAAGATGACCATGAACAGATACGGTTTTTAAAAAACTAAACAAACTTGAAAATCTCTGGCACAGAGTTGGCAGACATGAGATAAATGCATTTTATTATCATTAGTTTTATTTTTGTGAATGTGTGCATGTCTTTTCAGCCCACCAGCTGACTTTTACACTTGTCTACAAGTGTGACATAAATTGTTAATATTTGATGCCATTTTGTAGTTGGCCAATATTCTAATATCACATATAATTCAATTTTCCTGCTTTACTCAAACAAAACCTACCAAAAACATGCCTGTTATCTCTACAGTCTGTATATAAACACTGTATATTTGTGTATATTTTGAGGAAGCACAGTGGAATAATGGATAGCAGCTTGGATTGAGGAATCGGAGAGCTGAGTTCGAATTCCAATGGAATCCATTACATTCACTTACATGCTAATACCCTTGGGAAAGGTATGAATCCTCTTCTTCTCCCTCCAGCTATGGGTAAATAGTAGTACAGACTGGGTTCTATAGACTTGAATGGCAACTGGTCTATCGCAGAAAGAAATGGCAACCTAATGCGGGAAAAATCTGCCTCATCAGTCATGTATTGAAAAATACATGACCGCCTAAGCATGTATCACACATGGCATATAACTGATATTTGAGTTTAAACTGATTTTTGTTTCTAGTGGATGGTGGTTGGGGTCAGTGGACAAGATGGCAACCTTGCAACAAAATTTGTGGAACTGGACAAAAGATCAGACACCGCCAGTGTAATAACCCTAAACCTGTTTATGGTGGAAAGGAATGTATTGGAAGATCTACAGACTCAGAAGTTTGTATTGTCAATAAATGCGCCGGTAATATTTATGTTTTATTTCTATTTTCTTTTCCTTTCTGTTATCTATATGCTTTGCTTTAATAAAATAATCTATATTTTTCCTTTAATAAAATAGAATAAAATAATCTATATGCTTTTTTTCCTTTAATAAAATAAAATGAATAATAACTTTTATAAATAACAATAAAAACTTTTATAAGCCTCATAATGAAGATTGATTTTTTTATATTACAAAATGATTGCTTGATTGATTCATTTTCTACAACTTATCAACCTGTGGCAGGTTATTTAAAGCCAAAAAATATTTTTAGATTGTAAGAAATTTTTTTTGAGATAATAATGATTTAATGATAGAAGTCTTACTAATTAACCCATAACTGAGGGAGAAGAGGTGGATTCATACCTTCCCCAAGAGTATTTGCATCTAAGTGAATATAATTAATACAATGGGAAATGGAACTTGGCTCTCCGATTAACAATTCCAAGATGTTATCTGTTACACCACCTGCACATCCAAGCTTACAGTACCTGGTATTATTAAGTAGTCACGCCTCTAGGTACTGACAAGGTTCAACATACATCAGTGTTTCAATATAATGTATGGCCATAAACCTAGCAAAATTTAATTTCTATATAAAAAAATCCAGACAGACAATATTAATGAAAAAATAGCTCACTTAACGGAATGACAATTTAGATTTTTTTTTTCAAAGTATCTCCTTTAGATGCCACACACTTACCATAATGTTTCCTCCACTTTTTATAAGTTGGCAAAATCCCCATTTTAGGATTGCCATTATCTGCCTTATTCCATTCTCTTTAATGTCATCCACATCATGAAATCTCTTCTAATTTTAACTTTGGGAAAATTGAGGGAGCCAAACCTGGACTATAGATGGCTGATAGTTTTGGGTGATGCAATGTTTTAGCCAAAGACCCTGCATGAGAATGCAAATCATACGCTATATAAGCTTACTCAGTGATATCTCATTACCAATTGTGTAATCACTAGAGAGAATGTGTTTAAGCATCAGTCTCCTCTGATTTGTTGACAAGTTACATTAACATTCCCGCTACTGTGAACATACTTATACATCTTTACAAAACTTACATTGCCTGCTGCTGATGTTTATGTAGGTTTTCTAGATAACAAGGACCAGTTTTCAAGACACAAAGTATGGACTTAACAGATATGCTATCAATTTTGACAGCAGGATTAAACTATTAATATAAGATTCTACTGAATATAAAATGGCAGACTAATTTTTTATTGTTATTAAGAACTATACTGACCCCACTAGAATTAAGACATAATAATTGGAAAATTACATATTTAAAGACTTATATGTGAAAGCCTTCAAATAATAGTAAAGATTTAACAAAATATGCTGTTATTTTTTAAACATCAGTAAGTGGATTGGAGGTCCATTGTGGTGCAATTGTTAACAGCTTGGAATTAGAAATCGGAGAGCTGAGTTCAAATACCAGTTGGGTTCATTACATTCATTTATGTGCAAATACCCTTAGGAAAGGTATGAATCCATCTCTTCTCCCCCCAGGTATGGGTTGAATAGCAGGACAGACTGGGTTCTATATCCTTGGTTGGCAATCAGTCTACTGCAGAAAGAAACTGCAACCTATTGCAGGAAAATCTTCTGCCTATTCAGTCATGAACTGAAAGAGACATGATCACACAAGTGTGTATCATGTATCACACTTAACTGACTGACTGAATGTATGTGTATGTTTTCAAGATAAGACGGACCAGTTTTCAAGACACAAAGTAACAACTTAACAAAATATGCTATCAGTTTTGACAGCAGCACTAAACTATTAATATAAGATTATTGCTTGTTCTCCTTAATAATATTTTTCTTTTTCTCATATTCTTTCACTCAGTAACCCCCTTGCATCTTAATGGCTTTATTGCTTTGCTTGGGGTGAAATGATTAGAAAAAATATTAAGAGAAATTTACTGAATATAAAGTGGGAGACTAGTTTTTTTTGTTATTAAGTACTGATCCGCTCTAAAATTACAACATATTTATATAATAATTAGAAAAATGTATATGTAAAAGCCTTCTAATAATAAAAATAAGGATTTAACAAAATATGCTGGCATTTTTTACAACATAATTAAACATTAAAATTTTAACCAAATTATCTCAGCAGCTGTATTGATGTGTTACTTGCCTACTTATATGTAGGTAAAAATCAAAATAAGTGTTCATAATATTTTATATATCTATTTGCTTTAGCATTGTAAAACCAGTGTCTGTCTATATTTCTGAGATGAGCTATTATGTACATTATTTACATTATTTGGACTATTGTTCTCATCTTTGTCACCATATTTATTACAACGTTTTGGCCATTGTACACTCCAGCCTTCTTCAGGTGGTTGGAATGTCGAACTGTCCACAGTGGATAAAGGCGTTGGTTAGATCCAGTGACAGGACCCAAGAGAGTGTGAGTTCAATACCCAGTTAAGGCAGTGGAGAACTTTTAGAGGGAAATTAACAGGAGATAACTGATAACTGACATCCATTAAACATGGCACATGGAACTAGAACAGTCTACCCCAGTGAGCAAAATAAAGGGTTCAGTTTGACATTCCAACCACCTGAAGAAGGCCGGAGTGTACAACAGCCAAAATGTTGTAATAAATATGGCAACAAAGATGAAGACAATAGTCTGAATAATGTAAATAATTATAAAACCAATCAAAAACATGATCATCTCTCAGTTTTTCTGATGATAGACATGTATCATAATTATCAGGATCAGTCCAATGACTGGGTGTGGCCATCGAGTTGCTAGGCAGCTAAGCACTTGACCAGCTCCCTCTATATGTCTTGGTGGAATGCAAATGTCTGAGTTTCTATTCTTACACTTCTTGCCAGTGAAAATCCCTTCAGATTGCTTACTTCCCTGTCAATCCCTATTTTCTGTCTTCCTGATTCATCTTTTATTGTTCTTTCTCCTCTGTAAAGTTTTCTCATTATCTTTCATTTCCAATAACCCCTTTCATCCTAGTGGCATTATCATCTTGCTTGGGATGAAAAGATTAAAAAAAAAATGTCCCTGTAAATGATTTTTCAAGTCTCCTCAATGATATTGTCAGCCCATTTTTTCCTCTGTCTTCCTCTTCTTTTGACATCAGATGGTCCCTTGTAGGAATGCATACATATAGTCATTTGTTAAGAAAGATGTTCCACTCAGACAGCTTTTACACAAGGATTGGCATTTTGTGGAACAGATTCCCATGTGGATACTTCTCCAAACACTACAATATTAATGTTTTCAAATTCATGGTTAATCATTATCTATATCCTCATAATCTTCCCATCCTATGTTTATATCCTGCATCTCATTTAGTAACCCTCTCTTGAGGTGCTCTTGAGTCTTGAACTGGGTGAAAAAAATGAAAACTGATAGACACTAAGATGTTTATGTCAGTAAGTTGAGAGATGAGAATGAATGGATCATTTAATAAACAATCAGTGATGCTTGAATCTATTGTCCTTATTTTTTTTTTTATATATATATAGTTGATGGTGCTTGGGGAAGCTGGATGCCCTGGAGCCATTGTAGCCAATCATGTGGTGGTGGAAAACGGCAACGTCAGAGGACATGTGATTCTCCTCCACCAGAAAATGGTGGTGCTTACTGCGCCGGCAGAAGTACCATCACAGACTACTGCAACAATGAACTCTGTCCACGCAAGTTGAATCTTTTTAATGATTAACAGAAGATTTTTTTTCTTAGTAATTTTCCACAATAAATCATGTGTACTGGATGTGGCAGAAATACCTCCCACATAATAATAGGACATTAGTAGCAATGATGTCTTCATCTAGCTAATGTCTAACCATTATATGAGAGGTATTTCTGCCACATCCTGTATATTACTTGAATTCAAAATTGAATGCAAAAGCAACTTCCAATGAGATGTATTCGATATTAGAGGCAATGTTGTCTTCATCTATCTAATATCTAACCTTTATGTGAGAGGTATTTCTGCCACATCCTGTATATTACTTGAATTCAAAGAATCTTAAATTAATTCGGCTCTGAAATGAAGCATTTGCATTATTCAGTTTTTGACAGATATTTTTTCCTCATGTTTTTATCAAAACTTTCTTGATCAAATTTCTTTTGATCATTCTTTTGTCATTACAAATTTTTAGTTTATTTTTATCTAAGTTTTTATAAAGTTTCAATTGATGAATTGTTTTGTTGTATACAAATGAGAAATGTGACAATTTTGAGTCCAATACTTTTGAGAAAGACACGAATCAACCTTTGTCTGCACACTTCTATTATCTGTCATTTTGACACTGTCTTGCCATAATAGAAGATTGGCTTCAGTCACTTTCACACCACCATAACATTGCCTCTTTGTGCCTTTTCTATAAATACTTTCAAGGTAATTGATCAGATGAGCTCTTTTCTATGATACCTACACTTTTTGAATTTAAGTACAGTATTAGATTGGCATTGAGTTTCATCAATTTACAGATGAGCTGGCAAGATGTAACCATAAATTCTATGCTAACAGTTTCTTTTCTCACACTTCTCACTTGTGGAACTCCTTTCTGGCTCCATACTTTCCAGCCATGTTTAATCTGCAAAAATTTAAATGCAATGTCAATCATTATCTACTGTCTTCCTGATTACCTTAAGGGAAAACAATCCCAAACCAATTTTTATATTCTGATCATTAAAGTGTATATAATAATAAGATTTTGTTGGTTTATTCTTTTTATAGGTCATGGAAGCTGGTCTCCATGGGGGCATTGGGGTGTTTGTTCATTGACTTGTGGAGAAGGTCAACGGAAACGCTTTAGAACATGTACAAGTCCATCACCTGCAAATGGAGGTCGAGCTTGTTCAGGTGCTGCAGAAATTATGGAATCTTGTAATACTCAAGATTGTCCTTGTAAGTTTATTTTGTTTTTTCTTTCCTGAAAATAATAGAGGCAAAATATCCATCAAATGTAATGAGAACGAAAATAATATAAATTCTAATGTTCACAGCATTAATTCAAAAGAGGGCTCAATACCAAGTGTAGAGCAATAATTATTTATTATAGATTTTTACATGTGGACAAAACAATTACTCACTACTAAGTGAGTAATTTGTAGTGAGTAATTGTTTTTTGTCCACATGTAAAATTCTATAATAATAATAATAATATATATATATATATATATATATATATATATATATATATATATATATATATATATATATATATATATATACACATTAAATTTTGTACATTGTATATTTGTAGTGACAGATTTCTCTTCACAAGAGGTTCCCCTTCTTCTATATGCCCTGTCCCTTCAGGACATTGCCAAACATGACTCTCCACGATTTCCTGTCATTTGTAGCTCTTCATAAATTTTATCTATTTGCTATCTCTCCTAAGCCTTGTTCCACCATCCATTTACTCAAGTTCTCCAGATAGAATATACATTGTTTTCTCACTACCCGTCTTGTCTCCATATTGCCCCAATCACTCACCCACTGACTACCACCGTTTCAATTTTTAAGCCAAAATACATCCCGTTACAAAGACAATACAGAAACAGTATTCAAAGATTTCTTGGTATCTAAACCTTTAGAGTTTTATTGTAAAGGCATAAATAGCCTTGTAACTCAATGGCAGAAATATATAGATGTTCAATGTTCCTATTTTGACTGATTTAGACACAGTTTAAATACATTAATTCAGAAATAAAATTGATTCTAAATTCGGACATTATTTTACAAACAACCTAATAATATACATGTAAAATAAGCAGTCATTTTTATACGATGTTCATATGCAAATTTGAGTATTATATAAGAGAAAATAATTATTTAAAATTAATTTTCTTAAAAGTCTGAAGTTTACATTCACATATATGGTGGGCATGGGGGGATCTGAAAGTTCTTGCTCTGATCTACTTCCCAAAATATATCAAAATGACCAAATATTAAAATTTATTTCTGAGTTCTTCTTGGTCAGACTCATAACTTATCATCATCATACTTTCATATGTAATACTTGTTCTATGTGCAATGTTCTGAAGAGACCTGGGCAGTCATAACTCTTCACTCCACAACTTTCTATTCTTAGAAAGGTTTATCCCATCAATCTCTGTTCTTCCAACCATTTACACAGGATAAGTGACTTTTTTGACACCCTTGCCTACAGTAGATCATGTCAGTATCAAATTTTCCAAACCCTCTCTCCTCATTATGTATCCTCAAAATTTCAATTTTCTCTTTCTGATTCTAAGAACAAACATCTGTTTGTAAAATCAAAGTTATGACCAATTTTGTACTTGTGTATTACAAGCAAGTTTAAATGGTTATCTAAATGTAAATCTCTCTTAAGTTCATAGATATGGGCAACATGTTGTAATGGTATGTTCCACTCTCCCTATCGCCTATTATGGACTGACTATATCAGTAGATATATATGCTCAGGATATACCTGGGACTTGCTTTGGGAATTACTTGCTTGCTAACCTATTCCCTGTCTTTCAGTACTGTATTCTCTTTTACAGTAAACTTCTCTTTCTTTCATCTATTCCCGTATTACTGTTCCTTTCACTCGAGTATCACCTTTGTTTGTTTGTAACCTTCTTAAAGGATACAACACAAGATATCTCACAAGAAATTTCTTTGTTCCTGAATATTTTTACTCTGGCAGCGAACTGAATGACTATTCAAAAAAAATCATAAATAGTAATGAAAGCAATATTTGTCCTGAAATAGTTGACAAGATATCCTGAGAAATTTCTTTGTCCTAGCACTTCTTATTCTGGGAGTGAATTGAATATTGATTCAAGACAATTCATAGATGATAATGAAAGCAGTGACTGCCCTGGAGTAGGTGATGGGATATTCTGTCAATACAATAACATGCAAAAATATCCCATTTCCAAGTCATTAATTAATGACCTTATTGCAGTACAGATATTATTTATCAATCAAATATCATTTTGAATTTTGCATCATTTTCACTTTCTTTATTCCAGTGGATGGTAAATGGTCTGAATGGGCTCAGTGGTCATCTTGTACCAAGACCTGTGGTAGAGGGACACGTGAAAGGAAAAGAGAGTGTGAGGAGCCAAAATTTGGTGGTCTCTCCTGCCGTGGAAACAAAAAGCAAACTCAGAAATGCAATATGAAAAGTTGTCTAAGTAAATATCTTTTTCTTGATTTTTTTAATGGTCTAAAGTCACATTATGGAATTTACAAAGGTTGTCTTTGGGTGTGTATTATATGTAGGGTGTGTGTTTTCATGTAAGAAGAAGCAAACAAAGGACTCTTTTTTTTATAGTGACTGTAGTGAAACAAAGTTCTCAGTGTTTCTTGGGTATGTACCTTTTCTTTTTTGGTTCACAAGTAAGTTAGGATAACAATGGTTAAAATGGTCTAGCTCAAATCAGCTTTGTGCTGAGATGGAATGACCAATTCACTTGCTTCATGAGTAGGGTTACAAGGCACGTCCAAATAATGTCATTGGAAAATGGGAAAAAAAAAGCCTCTGTCCATACTGGAAATGGTGGCATAAAATTGCACAGGTGACCAAAACCCTTTCTGCTCTCTTTATTACTTGCATCATGGGAAAATCAATTTCTTTTTCTTTTTTATTATTCATTATTATTATTATTATTATTATTTACCAATTTTATTTCATTTTCCCAAAGCATTACTTAAATTATACACAAATAAAGGTAGCAGAGAATTCAACTGACATACAAATTATTCATCCTAAAATTTGGAAAATCTGTAATTGCAAATATATGACATCAACACAAACCACCACACTACTTAAACACAAGTGATCTTGATGATTATTTGACAATGTATGAAACACCTGATAACATTTATAGCAATAACATTATATAACAAAGTTCCCTAATCTAACTCTAGTAAAACAATCCACTGAGATAAAATTCTTGACATTTTAGAGTCGGGAGGCTTTTCAAAAAGCTTTTAGTGGAATCAACATTTTATGTTGAAGGGATTATTATAAATTGTTGAAGGGATATATTACTTGGAAACTGGATATTTATGTGAGAGAAATAGTATTGTGAACAGATTGCACATTTTTCTCAAACAGGAGATAGGAAAGAAATTACAAACAATATTCTGCATCTAACTAACCTTTTATTGCCTTAGCAAAACTAAATAGGAAGAATATAAAACAAGGTAAATGAAAGTAGTATGTATATTGATATATCGTTATTCATATGTCCAGTGATTTGACAAATGAAGAAATTTTTTAAGCAATAGAAACTACAATGAAATGATTAGGTAACAATCAACAAGAAGTAAATTTTTTTAAAAAAGACACATAATGAGGAAAGAATACCTGAAGAACTTAACATTCATAGGCAGGAAAATTAGGGGAAATCAGCTTGTAACATAAAAATTTTGTTTAAATGGATGGAGAAATAAATGGCACAAAAACAAACTGGGATCATAAAGGAGCAAGTATTTATAACAATGAAAGAAAGGAAGCTGTGGAGAGCCATAAATTCCCAAATCTTGTAGAAATGTGGCACATACAGAGGGTAATATATATATATATTTATTCTTTTTTTCAAAGTGATTTGATTTGATCTATTTATAATATATTTTTATTATATTAATGATTAAGAGGTGTGGGTAGTGTGATGGTTAACAGCACAAAGAAAGGAACTGGGTTCAAACTCCAGCTGAGTCAGTTTAGATTCAATTTATACTAATACTCTTGGGAAAGGCATGAATCCACTTCTCCCTGTAGCTATGGACAAAGCAGTTGGAGAAAAAAAATCTATCTTGGGTGTGCAATAATAGGTCAAGTCAGGGATCATTCCATTTTGTTGGTACCATGTAACACAGTACAACCTGTTCTTTGTTACTTGGAGAGGAGATTAGGACTAAAAACTAACCCTCCCTTTTCTCTAAGAGATACCAAGAAAACATGACACATCAACAACCTAATGGGTCATGGGTAATGTTCAAATCCATATTAATGATCCCTTTTTTTCTTTTCAGAAACTGTGGTCAGAGCAATGGGCAATTTAATTGGTTATGTTAACAACCAAGACATTCCAAAAGCTCTTGTGCTTGCTGAGGTTACTCCAGGTTTACAAAAGACATCAATCACTGGATTTGTTAAGAATATTCCAAAGAATATTGGTAAGTTATTCAATTATTAATTCTGCCTTTTTTTAGCAATAAGTACTTTTTAAAAAGGAAAAACTTCATTAGAAACAAAGAAAAGAGTACTGAATTGTTACATGATATCTGTCCTCCTATGTGTCAGTGAATGCTGGACAATCTCCTCAAAGATAAAGAAGAGATTTGAAATGGGGTTCTACAGAAGGATGCTGAGAATACCTTGGACCAAATATGTTTAATGTATGACATGATAAACTCATGAATGTCCAAGCCAGCTTGTTTGAATAAAAAAATAAAAATCTTCTATATAAAGCTAACACATATAACACAACCATTTTCTGTTCAACTTCAAGCAATGAATTAAAGTGTTTATGAAAATTTTAAAGTTCAATTGATAAAACATTTTGTGAAATATATTCACTGAAAAGGGAATAAAAGATCAATGTTATTAATTATTAGAAATTCAAGTGATGCCAAGGTAGGTTCAGAAGTACAGTTAACATATTATAAGAATGGGTGTTGAAATTTGGAGAGAAAGCAATTGTTACCTGGGTGTCAGATGAGGATCTTCTGACCTGACAAACTCTCCTGCTTATTTATAAGTCTCCAGAGGCTCATAGAAGAGAACTTTTTTTTTAAGCAGGAGAAAATTTTATTGGCTGAAATTCTTAATTTATTTTATTTATAGCTGAAAGCTATGTGTGAGGCATTTGCACATCTACATGCTTTTGTTCAGGTGTGTTTTAGCCACAGAACTTCTGTTTTCATCTCCTGTTCACTACAAATATACAACTTTTATTTGCTTAAATTTGTGATTACAGTTCTTTAATTTAAAACAGAAAATATAGTTTAAATGTTTTTTTTTCTTTCCCAGGTGAGTTAAGTCATCTGCATGCAAAAAAATGAATCACCAATCTTTCATATTAAAAAGAAGTTGAAGCTATAATTATTCCAATATAATAAGTAAAAGCATGCAATTAAAAAAATCTTTTGTGTTAATGATATGAATTAACAATGAAATATTATCAAAAACCACATCACATTTTCTTGATTGGCAGTTAACTACTTGTGAACAGCTGACTAGGTATTTCATCAAAAATTTCTTTCTTCTTGAGTAGCTGATTAGATACTGCAAGAGAAATTTTTGATGAAAGTAATGAAATCAATGATTGTCCTAGAGAAACTAATATATAACCTTCTGAAATTTTTCTTTGTTCTGGATCTTTTTATAGTGGCACTAAATCAGATACTGATTCTGTTATAACCTAGGGAAGGTTACTGAACAGAATAATCACACGATGGTTGGTAATGGATGATAATACTTAGGACAAGAACAACACACATAAGATTTGCCAGTGGCATGTAGAAGATGTAGTCAACTGCTAGAAGTGAGTCTCCAGCTATTCAAGTGTAATGTCAATTGACATCTCCAGTTGCCTTGATCTATCCTCTACCCTCATCCTTTCTTCTATCACTCCTATCTGATCTTGCTCTAAATTTTCTGTAACCCCTTGCATCCTAGTGGCTTCCCGCCTTGCTTGGGGTGAAACGTTTAAAAAAAAAAAAAAGAAAAAGAAAAGTGAATTCCACAATGAATCCCAAACTGCAGACCAACATACAGTATTTAGACTGTATTTATGTGAATGGGGACAGACCCATAATCATCCATAAGTAAAAAAAAACCTGAAGAGGCTAGTTCTCTTTCACTATGGACCAAGATCAAGTTAGGATGCTAATAATTAGTACCTTGTGCAATAGACACACATGGTCTTAGAGTATAAACCTTACTCACTCACTAATTCACCAGCAGAACACTTTTAGTCTTTGTGCAATATATAACTTCTAACGTCATAACAACAATAACATTTTAAATAAAATGTACAGTTAAATAGTATTGAAAATAATATATATATTCAGGGCGCAATGAGTAAATTGTTGCCATTTTGTATTTTTAATTTCACACATGTTGTTTTTGATTTTGTTGACTGCGCAGTAGTGTCAGTTGGGTACAGTCTGTAAGAAAAAGAACATCATGACACAATTCACTTTGCCAAAAATTTGGAAACAGCATGCTGTACTGCTTGGCATTCATTCCAAAAGCTTCAATATGAACATTTCAGTGTGTTTGGGTGTCAATCTGAGGACAGTGCAGACTATTCAGAAAGAATGGTGATTATGAAGGTGTTTGGAGTAATCACTAGTGATGACAACATTATGCCTCCGTTCATCTTCCCACAGTGCCTCGGACTCAACAACTCAGTGCCTTGAGGAGGTAGTGCTGCTCTGAGTCAAGAGGGTGGCTGCTGGAAGACATTATGTATGTAATCAGGACTCTACACCATGCCACACAAGCAGCAGAATCCAGTCATGGCTGTCAGACAATTTCTGCAACCACATCACTCCTTACATCTGGCCACCTGACTCCCCAGACTACAACTCTTTTGATTATTATATGTGGGGCAAAGTTGAGTGAGAGACCAACAAAATTCCATCTAAAACCAAAGATCAACTGAAAACAAGGATTATGGCAGCATTCACCAACTTAAACAAGGAGACTGTCCAGAAGAGTTGCAGGAAATTCTGAAGCCATCTAGAGGCTGTAGTTGAAGCCAGTGGTGATTTTATTGAATAAATTTACTCTTTACTATTTCACATTTTTATGTAATTTTGGTAAATATATCTGTTAAAATGAGATATTAGTGTTATTTTCATCTTTGTGTAATTTATACAATTTATCCATCATACCCTATATATATATATATATATATATATATATATATAGTTAGTTAGTTAGTTTATGAAAAACTAGGTAATCCGTATGGGTAAACCTAAGGAGGATAAAATTTAAAATATATATATATATATATATATATATATATATATATCAGGGCCGGAGCAAGGGCCCCTCACCTGAATCTATGATATGGGGATACCCATTCTACTACATCTCATTTTTCATAATGTAGAATTCAAATAAAATACAAATTTTATTGTAACCTAATTATGTACACTCATGGATGATATGAAATATCGGTGAACAATTCAACTATATAAAGTGAAAATAAATGCAATGTATCTAAATACAAATTAGAAACATGTCATAATAGATCATTCCATCTTAAATAAATCAACATTTTGTGGCAATTTTTATCATCAACTTCAGATTTTTCTTGTTAAAAGCTGAATAATTTTAACACATTAATTATTATGGATAAAAAAAAACAGTGAATTTTATATAGTGTTTTTTTCAAATTCACAGATTTGAATGAAAAAAAGGCCTCTGAATGATGTCCAAATTGATATATCAAGTTTTCCCAGCATCCTTTTTTGTTTCCATTTTCTCTAAAATGTTGTTATTACTCATATGTTCAGTCCATGATAATCTCAGCATCCATCTGTATAATCACATTTCTGTTGATTTTGGTCCTCATCTTTATTGCCATATTCACAATGTTTCGGCTGTTGTACATGCTGGACTTCATCAGGTGATATGTGTTGGAATTTCAAGTTGAACCTTTTATTTAGTCCAGTGGATGAAAGTGTTGATTCACAAGTGACTTAACTCAGAGTCGTGAGTTCAATACTTGGCCATAGCAGAGGAAACAAAAACTTGGTGAGATGAGTTACCAAGGTGATTAACTGAAACAGATAGCCAAAGGTATGGCATATGGAATTAGAACAATCTACTTCCATGAACTAAAAGGGTTTGTTTCAAAATTCCAAGAAATATTGCCTGAAAAAAGCTGGAGCATATAATGGCAGAAATTGTGAATATGGCAATAAAGATGAGAACAACAGTCCAAATAATGTAAATAGTATAAATACTTTTGTAAAATAATTAAAATTTTTTTGTGTTGTTTTATTTTAGCTCCTTACATGAGGAACCTGGTATCTATTCTCAGTCCTGTATATTGGACAACTGCTAAAGAGAAACATGGTGCTTATAATGGCTTCACTTTAACCAAAGGAAAGTTCACAAGACATGTCCAAGTAGAATTTCTCACAGGTCAGTAATAAAATGAAGTGTCAAATTCAGATTCATCTAAAATACATGTTATACTAATTTTTTTTAAAATTATTAAAGACAGAAAATAATTATATTATTTTATAATAATTTTATTATAATTCTATTATTTTATTATCATTTTATTATCATTTGTATGCAAAGTGCTACCTAAAAGTTGAGGAAACTTACAGCATGAAATAGGATGGTTTTTACAATGACACCACTTTTTTAACTACCTCCACTATTTGACAATAATTTATTGTTTTAAAAAGCAATGATTAGAATTGAAATAAAACCTAAACTTATGATGAAAGTGAATTTATACATTTTTTGTTCTTGATAATTTACAATAAAAATATTAAACACTTTATTTATTAGATTGTTTATTTACAAGAATAATTCTATATTTACATTTTAAAAACTAATACAGTTAGAACTAATGCAATGCAATATTTATTATTTACCAATTTATAAAGAAATAAATTTTAAAACAATTTTTTATTCATAAATTTATAAACATTTACTAATTTATTAAAATATATGAACCAACTATAATGAAATCCTTATTATTTAGCATTTTATAAAGTTTTAAATAATTTGCAATGAGCCAATGTTTTGCACACCATTCCAATATATAATATAATAAATAAATAGTGTAAATAAACAATCTAGAACAAAGAAAATTCATAAATTCACTTTCATATGTTTAGGTTTTATTCCAATCTTAATCCTTGCTTTTTAAGTCATTAAATATTCCTGAAGAGTGAAGGTAGTTAAAAAAATGGTGTCATAGAAAAAAAATATCCTTTTGACACTCTGATCTTATTGCAGGCCTGTTTATCTATGTTTGCCAACATAACACTAAATAATTTTCAAAATAAGATATTTTTAATAAGCTTTAAATTATGAGAAAGAAAAGCATACAATTTAAAAATGATTCTTTTTTTTAAAAACATTGCAGTTTTGTAATTGTTTTTGAATGTCTGAAGAAAAAGAAAGACTGGATATTGTTTCCACTAACATATGATAATTTTCATTTGAATTAAGATATTGACATTCATTTTTGTTGTAGGTGAAATTCTGAAGATGATCCATTATGTAAAAGGAGTTGATGATGATGGAAACCTTCAGCTTGACATTGTTCTCCGTGGAAATGTTCCAAAATTTGACAATACCAGAAAGGTCATTATGGAACCCTACAAGGAAAACTACATTCAGACTGGACCAGGTAATTAAACTTGAAAAAAAAAAAATTAGCAGATATTTGTCAGTAACTCAGCAAAAACATTTGTTCCTTTTTTAATAAGAGCAAGGGAAAGAAATATTTATTTTCCCAATTACATTTCTCTCGTTATGACCATTGTTATATCCATGATATAACAACACTATAGTTCATGGGCAGGATGGAGTAGTTGAATGGAAAAAGAATAATAAACATGCTTGGTTCTTGGAAAGTTTTATAATGCTATAGCATACACAAAATTAGATATATACACATGTGCCATATGCAACAAACAGTGTGTAAGAAAGGGGAAACTTGTAATATTTCTAGAAGGAAAAACAGGAGTTATGGCAATTTCTCTATGAACCAGATTAGGCCATATGGGCAAATGATGTCCTTCTTTGGGCTTTAAATCACAACTGCCTTCATCAATCTATCACTTGACATCATTCACCAGCTGTCATGTGATCTTTGTGACTATCTCAACAATAGTGAGAGAATTGTTATTTGTAACCCAACACTTTTTCTATTTCAAAACATTTGCCTTAAATCAAAGAAACGACTGTTGTGTCCACTGGCCTGCTCAATCTTTCTCTATGTATGTAAACATTGGATATTAACAGCAGAATTATAGCAAAGAATACAAGAATTAGAAATGAGATACCACAGAATCATCCTAAGCATCTCCTGCATAGACCATATTGCAGATGCTGTAGTAGGAGACATCATCAAACAAGAAATAAGCCCATTGGAAGACCTCATAACCACAATAAAGTAATAAAGTTGAAATGGTATGGATGCATTGGTATCATACATGGTTCTATCTTAAGCAAAAGAAGAGACGGCAGACAGAGGAAAAAATGATCTGAAAACATCACTTAGTGGACAGAAAGATCATTCACAGAGACTCAGACATTGGCATGTAGTAGTAGTAGTCCTAGTGCATTGTGTTGCCTAGGGTCTACAATGCTCTCAAACTATAAAAAGAGAGAAAAAGCATAGGGTAAACATGGAAATATCAAAAGTGCAGTTTTTCCCTTGACACCACTATTATTTTAACTGCCTTCACTTTTTGGCAATATTTATTGTTTTAAAAAGCAATGATTAGAATTGGAATAAAACCTAAACATATGATGAAAGTGAATTTATACATATTTTTGTTCTTGAGAATTTACAACAAAAATATTAAACACTATTTATTTATTAGATTGATTATTTACAAGAATAATTTTATATTTATAACATTCTAAAAACCAATGCAATATTTATCATTTACTAATTTATAAAGAAATAAATTTTAAAACAATTTTTATTCATAAATTTATAAACATTAACTAAATTATTAAAATATGTCAACTAACTATAAGAAAATCTTTATTATTTGCCATTTTATAAAGTTTGAATCAATTGGCAATGAGCCAATATTTTGCACACCATTCTAACATATAATATAATAAATAAATAGTGTTTATTATTTTTGTTATAAATTCTCAAAAACAAAGAAAATCTTCTTCATTATGCAGAAAATTTGTGGCAAATCTGAATAACTTTATTGTGCTTTTGGCATTTTCATGATGATCCAAAATCTTTTCTACTTATAAATTTATCATCTCATGTAGTGAATAAACTAGCTCTATTGAACAAAACTAAAGTGTCCTATCTCAATGAGATCATCAACAGGATAGACACACCATACTAATTGGCTATTTAATGATTTTAAATTGCTAAAATGGAGCCTTATTTAAATAAATGAGTCAAATCCTATATAAGAGTCTTGAGGTTGTCAAAATAATGTAAAACTATAAAAATTGTTTGTTTCACCAAACACTTTTTTTTTCTTCCTCTCTCAAAATTTTGAATTTCAGAATTATTATCTTCTACAAATCTGGTGATTTTCCAAGTGTAGCTTAGATGTGTCACAAAGCTGAAAGTATGGGGTACCCAGTAAGGATCGAACTCACTATTCAGTTGTAAATGTTCTAGCGAGACAAGCTTGCTAACTATTACATCGACTTGAGGTGCCCTATCTCCTACAAATCTGGATTGTACTGTAGTATTTGAACTTAAAAAACATTGTTTTGGCAAATATTTGGCTGATGAAGAGAATAAAAACCCCAAAATATATACCAAAATTCAATAAAAAATATGTCATACAGTTTTCATTTAAAATATATATATAATTTAAATAAAGAACAAAATAAGCAACTTCTCTCTCTCTCTCTCTCTCTCTCTCTCTATATATATATATATATATATATATATATATATATATATATTTCAAGCATGTTTAGTTAAATAATTTAGACGTATTACATCTATTTATTTTAGTTTTAATCCTTTCAAGTCTACAAATTAATTTCTTGTTTGCTGTAGAATTAATTAATTGATTAAGAAAAATTTAAACATTTTCTTTCAAATATTTTTTATTTTCCCAAGTACTCTCAATCTCATCTGAGATCATCTTCAGGGGGTTAAAATATCTGTGTATGTGTATACAATAGCTCCATAAATTCAAAATACTTTTTCACTGTTCATTTACAGCATTCCAAATTCAAATATGCAAAAGGGGTAACTTTTGTAATTTTTTATTTTAATATTTAAAAAATGAAAAAGATTTTTATTTTAGTTATAATATTTTATTTAGTATTTTATATAAAACTTTGCTGCTACAAACATTTAAGAACTCTGTTGCTATACTCATAGTTTACTTGTTTGTTTTTGGCTACAATTCTCTTATATAAAGGGCTTCTAGAATTTTAAGTTTTTGCTTATTATTTTGATGAAGTACTAATGTATTTTCAACTGATATCTGTCTAAATTGTGAATGTGGACATGAGTGTTCCTTTAAATATTCATTCAAGTGGAACATAAGCCATTTTGTCAAAATTGTCATTGTAAAACTAACATATGTATTAACATATATATTTTTTATCATATATATATATATATATATATATATGGCATTAGTCTCTAAATGGAAAAGGCATTTATTTTATGTAACAAATATTTTTCAACATTACATTTGTTTATATCAATGCAAATATTAATCATATAAATGAAACATTATACAGTTAGAATTTTAAATCAAAATTCAACTTATAACACTGAGTCAGTCCTTTGTATATATAATTTATATATGTGTTTGTTTCCTCACTCTCTTTCTCATATATATATATATATATATATATATATATATATATATATATTTATATATATATAGAGAGAGAGAAAAGAGAGAGCGTATTTCTTTTTTGTATTTAAATTAACACTTTAGAATAATTATGCCATGAAAGACTTGATGATTCAAAGCATAATTAAAAATAAGATAAGGTTTATAATTTTAATTGATTAACGTTAGAATTTTTAATACAAAGATTCAAAGCAGGATTAGTCAAGATTTATGACAAAAAGATACAAAACTAATGATTAATTAGATTCAATTCAGTTAATTTGCTTAAAACATTTTATAGGGTCAGATTGAAATGTTTTCATGGCCTCCAAGACAGTTTTTAATAGGTTGAAATACAATAATGGGTTAGACAGTATTTAATGGGCTATAATATAATAATAGGCTAGACAGTTTTTAATGGGTTACAATCAGCAAATGTTCAACAAAAGAACAGAAAAAGACTAATTAAATTAAAATTGTCCAACTTAAAAGTGATCATTTTCTTTCCTTTTTGTCATTTCAGGTTCTCTTTATGCATTTTCATCTCGAAGATTTTCAATGAATGGAAGGTTTGTACCTTACGCTTGGAACCACACAATAACCTATGATAGAGAGTTGGGTAAAATGCCTTACTTGGTTGAAACCCTCCAGACCTATTCAATAAAATCCAAAATTATTGAAAATGGAAAAACAGTAAAGTATCAACTCCATGCCAAGATAAGACCAGGTTTGTAAATTTTGCAAATTCTAAATTGATATTTGAGTGTATAATGTGAAAATAAAAATGTGCATATTGTAGTTGTTGAGTGTTTATATTACTATATTATTATATTGATTCATTTTTCATATTACTATATTATTTTGGTTCATTTTTGTATGCTTATTACCATCATACAGTAAAAACAGCACATTGTGCAATTTTTATTAGTACAATACCATTAAAATGCTCTAACTTGTTGAATAAATAATTTTCAGTACAATTTGTTAAATGTCATCTGTATTTTTTAACTTTCCAGAATTGAAACTAAAACTATATAAATCAGCTAGATTTTTCTGTCTATGTGGGATTTCTCAATCTTCCCCAACCATAAATAGTTGGGCTTCATTTAAAAAACAATATACTCAGTTCTGGTGAGGATCATAACTCAAGCAGTACTTTTCTCAGTTCCTTCAAGTGGAAGATCACAGTTAATCTCTGATACTTGAGGCATTTCACTAGAGAATTGCTAAGTCAGTTTTTGTTAACAATCCCATGTACACACAAAAACTTCTCATTTTAAATATGATGTTGTTTCATATTCTATTTGAGTGGCAGTGGGGGGGGAGGGGACAAATAAATACCAACCTTTGCAGTCTGCCCTAACCATTCATGGTCGGTATGATTCAAAGTACAAGACACTCAGGTTCAGGGGGCTATCAACATGGCAAAACCTCTCCCATTGCAGTAAGATGAAGAGGGTCAGTTAAGAGGAGGTTGAGCAAATTTTATTACCAATCCTGGGATTCCCATTTTAAACATGGCCTTTTGCCATATCACATATGTGTGGAAGGATTTGCAAATATAAACTTTTATAATCTGCCTAGTGAATTCTACAAGCTTATTCTTGTAAATTGAACTTTGTACTTTTTAATGCTTGAAAAGTAACCATCCCCCTGCTGGTAATTTCATAAAAGTGTTGAATATTTTTTATCAATATTGGGCGACTAGTTTCCAAGTAATTTGTAATTAACTAAATATATCTGGACAAAAATGTCCAAGGGTGATGATTCTATAATTAGCAAGCAACATACCTGGAGTTATTTACTAGAGTTTTTCAGAAAATAAAAGGAGTAATTCAGGAAAAATTCTTGATTTGTCTGCACTCTTTTTCATCATTGTAGTAGAGACTTTGTAAACACAGATACAACTATAGTACACCGTTGAACAATACTGGTGTCAGATGCCTTCGAATATCACTCACACTAATAGTACTTGCTTGATAATACTCACTCAAATAGTAACCACCATATAATGATCTGAATAGAGAAATAGTATAGTGAATAGAATAAAGATCCAAATAGTAATAAAGAATAATATTGGAATAGCAATCAATCGAGGCATCATGTGACTTCCTATAACTATGCATTTCCTCTATGGTCACGTGATTTACTTAATCCAATAATAGGATCATCTGTGTTTTCTCACTGGCAATCTGTCAACAGTGACACTTTATTCCTATATAACACATGCCTTCTCTCTAACCATTGAAAAGGAAGCTAGTGCAAGTCCAGTATATCATCTTACAAAAGGCTGTGTCTACCCACATGTCAGGAAAGCATCTTCTCTTAGTGGCATCTACCTAAAAACTGTCCCCTCACTGTTCTCTTTCTCAAGAAGGTACTCCAGTGATTAGCCATTGAAGGTTACAGGACTGACTAAATGTGATCTATACTAAATGGGGCAAAAGAAGGAAAGTTAACCCCCAAATTTTTTATACTTTATGATTAAAATTCAACTTCTCTCTTACGTTAGTGTTACAATTAGAAGTAAATTTTTTATTACATAATATGAACCATAGACTAAAGGAAAAACAATTTTATTTTCAGGGCATCCAAGTCATAAGTGTCCAAGAGGATTTTTCTTAGAACAAGAAGGACCATACTGTAAAGGTAAATATGAAAGTATTCAATTTAAAAAAGTGTTGTGTCGTTCTCCCTCTAAAGAATCTATATGTTAGACTCTTCTGCCTACTATAAGATTAGTAGAAAAGAAGGCCTTGGTGGGAATAGTTGAATAAATTGAATGCTGGGTCATCCGACACACCCTCACTAGTGAGGTAGTACTCTTCTGTTGTACTTACTGTTTAATATATGATATATATGCAACACTTGTTTTGTTATTTCTTTAACCATTTACTTGGTCACAACAAAAAAGATGGTACATTAACCTATAAAATTAAAATAGTTTAGATTAATGCTGATATATTTCTTATTGGAGTTAGAAGAACCATAAAAGTAAGTATTTAGGTAACCATTTACAAAAAAAAAAAAAAAAATTATGAAATGGTACTTTAATATATAAAAATATATTAAAATAGAAAAAGAAATATACTTTGACTTATTTTGACTATTGCTCTCGTCTTTGTTACAAATGTTATGGTTATTTTTTAAAAGATTTTTTATCCAACATTATTTCTTATTACTGTAAATGTTATTTTTGATGAGTATGCATATTCAAGTTGTTATTTCATTGCTTTATTTTATTAGACCATGAAATTTATAACAACCAACCTAAATTGAGAAGTCCTACTGTCAGAGGCAGTTTATCTTTGGTAGGAATTCTCAATTTAGGCTGGTTGTTATCAATTTCAGTGTCTAATAAAATAAGGACCCCTGAAGAAAGCAAGCAAGTATTTGGCTGAAACACTGTAACTATAATAACATCTATAACAATAAAAAAATGAAAACAACAGTCAAAATATGTCTTTTTCTATTAGAATATTGGACTTACAATAAAATTACTTTTTTGTATTCTCTTTGCATTCACACAGAGTAGGATTGAACCAACTTCTGCAAACAAAACTATGCTTTCAAGACTTGGTTGGCAACCAGCTTATAAGAAGTATAACTTAGAATTCAAAACCAGCTGGACATAGGGCAGGCAACTCCACTCTGTAAAAAGCCTAGTTGCTAAAGGAACCACCAACACTAGGTGTAGTCAGACTGTGGCCCGATATGTTACATAATGTGAGAAAGACCTCTCTCTCACTCTCTATCTCTCTCTCACTCTCTCAGTGCAACATAATTTTAAAATACTATCTTCTATGTTCTTTTATAAATTTGTGTAAGACTACATGTTATCTGTATGCCCACATCTTACACCAGTAGAACAAAACAGCTCACATCAGTAACATATACTAGCAGCTTTATAGCAATTTACTAAACATAGCTTAGGCCAAAAATTATGGAGCATGTAGTAAGGACTGAACTCACTACTAAGTCATAATTGATCTAGTGAGACAAGCTTGTTAAACACTACACCATATCTAAGTGCCACTAGCAGCTTTATATGTGTGTGTGTGTGTGTGTGTGTGTGTATAACTAATAAACTATAACATAAGTAGTAGCATTTAATTTTTTCATTTGCGTAACTATTTTTAAAAGTATACTTTAATAAATATTTCATATATAGTATTAATTCAAATTATTAAAACTGTCATACAAGGTTTGATCAAAAGTAATTGGGTCTGTTGCAATGGTAACAGAGCTAAAATATGCAGAGTGAAGCCACTTGGCACAGATTGACCTTGAACTGTCATACCAGTCAGTTATACTGTTTTCACTCACTTCATTGCTTATAGCATTACTTGGAAGAAAAGTGTGCAGAGTGTGGTTGTCTCACTACACCACAGATTCCATTAGTGACAATGGCTTAGACAGCAGTTTTTGGCCAATCACAACAGATCTGAAAACCACCACATTTTTCTTTATTTAGTCCCGTGGGGTAGATTATTCTATTTCCACACTAGATTATTCTAGTTCCATATGCCATGCCTTTTCTGGATATCCAGAAAAGGCATGGCATATGAAACTAAAGCAATCTACTCCCATGGACTAAATAAATGTTTTGATTTGAAATTTCAACGTATATCACCTGAAGAAGGCCAGAGCATACAACAGCTGAAACATTGTGATTATGACAATAAAGAGGACAACAGTCCAAACAATGTAAATAGTGTAAATAATTTTGAAATGTTATCTTTGGTAATTGTCAAAAAGCTATTGGTATTTTCTATATTTTTTTTAACTTTCAAATGTTTGTTTTTCCATTCACAGATGATGATGAATGTAAGCAAGAAAACCTTTGCTCTCATTTCTGTCACAATTCCCCTGGGAGTTACTCCTGCTCCTGCCCTGTTGGCTTTTTGCTGCACACGGATGGATCAACCTGTATTGGTGAATATCTTACAATGAAATTCCTTTCACTAATATTTTCTCTTACTTGACTCTATTCTAATATATAAAAATGCTAATAGCTGATTATATGATAGTAATAGTTAAAATAATTTCATAAATAGACAAGGATAGACTAACTCATTAACTGAATTTTGATCTTAACTTTTCACTGTATAATGTTATATCTTATTTACACTATATATATTCAGATTATCATCCTCATTTTTGTTGTTTTTATCACATTGCTTCAATTGTTGTGCCCTCCAGCCATCCTCAGGTATATAGAGTAACAAGGAGTCAGGTATTCAGATGAAGTTTTTGTTAAAAAAAAACTTTGAATTGATCAAATTGAAAAGGGGCAGGTTCCATGTGATCCACTTCTATTTCCAATATATTCCCCACAGATGAAGAAAAAAAAATAGAGAAATGTGGTTCTACAGAAGGATACTGAAAATTCCATTGACAGAGTGAGTAAACAACGAGAAAGTCTTTAAGAAAAGGCAACAGAAAGAATTCTTATACTTAAAATCAGGAAAAGCCAGCTGAAATTCCTTGGACACATGAATAAGGAGTGCTTGGAAAATTTAACCCACACAGGACATACTGAGGACAAGAGAGATAGAGGATGGTAGCTAGCCATATACCTGATGAGCATCCTTTTGGGAAAAAATCAAGTGTTTCTATCCTGTTCATGACTCTGAATATGACACACATAATCCAAGTCTTCATCAAGGAGTTAGCCATCATGCAGCACAAAGAGAAATATTTGTTTTTTGTACAGCTCAAATGTCAGGAAAAAATACATTCAGGTTCCATCAAGAGTAGTAGCTATATTTTTTGAGAATGCAACATTCAGCTGCAATAAATACCAAATTTTATTAATTAGATATCCTTTATATTTTGGCTAATCAAAAGATAAAAATTCTTTTTTTAATAAGCAAAATGTGATATTAAGAAAAATCCATTAATGTCTATTCCTAATATTTTCAAATCACTTCAGAATT
Source organism: Acanthosepion pharaonis (assembly GCA_903632075.3). Classification (NCBI taxonomy): domain Eukaryota; kingdom Metazoa; phylum Mollusca; class Cephalopoda; order Sepiida; family Sepiidae; genus Acanthosepion; species Acanthosepion pharaonis. Next base: position 3,555,848 of record CAHIKZ030004103.1, on the reverse strand, counting down.
AACTATTTTGAAATAGATGAAGAAATAAATGTATATTTTAAATATATTCAAAATTAATAATTATTATAACATATGATTTTTATAATTAAGTCTCTTTTCAAATTTTCTCATATAAAAATGAGAACACAACATTATTCCATTAGTACAATTGTGTATAAACAACATGAAATTATATTACCCTGTTTAATTGGTATATTCTAATTAAATGCACTTAGCTAAGAACTGGTGACATCTGAAACTAATCAAAAGTGTTGAAACATAGCCAATAATTATTAAAATTAGCACATTTCTAATTTACCCAGGCAAAAATGCTTTTCTGTAAATACAGCATTTCTTTATTTCCTCCAGTGAATTTTATTTCCTAGTTTATACTCAGTAATTTTTTTAAATTATTTAAATTAAATAAAACAACTCAAAGAATGATTTTCACCCACAATCATAAAAAAATAAAATAAAATAAAAGAAATCAACTATGGCAGGTAATTTCAAAATGTACAGTAATCAATTAAAATATTTTGATTACCATATATACACGATTATAGTGCAAGTTTTTATGATCAGTTTTCTATGCAAAAAATAGGGGGCTGTACTATACACAGGTAATGTTTTTGAAGAGGTTAAAATTCATATATTTTCAGTGACTGGTTGCACTATATACAGGCTTTTTTTTTTCTCGAGGGTTAAAATTTGTGCAAAAAATTTCAGGGGTCACACTGTACATGAAATCAGTTTATACACAAGTATATATGGTACATGTGTATCAGTTAAATTAATTATTAGTACAAAAATTATTTAACCCTAAATTTATGATAGCAGGTCCCAGAAATACTTGTTTTTATTTATACTGACATGCCAAAAGTCAAAAGAAAATAGTAATGACAATGGTAGATATCACCAGACCTATATCAGTTGTGCTCTGACATCTTGTGGGCCAATGGGAATACCAGCTAGGCTGCACATGGCAAAGTAACAAGAATTATCATTGTCCCGTTTGCTATGTAAATTCATTGGAAATTGACCCTCTACAGAAAAACAAAACAATACCAAAGAAAAATATACTCGTACAACATGATTTCTTAAAATTTAAGAAAAATCTGAAATTCATAAACTAGAGTTCTTTTTTCATATATTACCATCAATTAAACACTCCAGATTATGAATTTAAAAAAAAAAAGATTTTTTTTAATTTTAAGAAATCATGTTTTTTGAGCATATTCATTTTGGCTTTTGACAGGATAAGTATTTAATGAATTTACAAACAAATTAGGTACTCCTATTAAGTTTTACAAAGTTAAAAAAACAAAAACAAAAAAAAAACAGTCATTTAAATTTTATTTTCTCAGCATCCTCTTTCTTTCATACATAGTTACATAAATATAAACATCAATTTAGTCTGATGAAGTCCTAACAGATGAAACACATCAAACAAAAACCTTTTTCTATTTTATCATACTTTTTCCTATAAAATTTAATAAATGTTTTTTGTTTTGCTATTCATGATTTAGAATGGTTAATCAATAGTAATATGAAAAATAATTATTATTTCTGGTCACAAGGCCTCTGATAGAACTTCAACACTGTCTTTTTGGGATGTTGATTACAGCTTGAATTTACTTCTTGGGTTTAATGTAAAGATTTATTGTCTTGTCTATTGTAGATGCTGATGAATGTTCACAATCTGGAAGGTGTTCAAAGAAAGAAGACTGTATCAATACAGTCGGCTCTTTCAAATGCCTACCTTCTTGTCAGTTGGGTTATAAACGAGAAAAGAATGAACTAGAGTGTAAAGGTAAGAAACAACAAAATCAACAACAGATTCTAATCAAAATATAACACTGAGTAATCAAATATTCTTGGCTTATATTCAATTATAACATTAATTTTTCAGCAAACTTTAACTTCTGTATCTGTAAAAATGTAAATATAATGCTTATATTAAAAAAAAATAATGTCTGATTAGAAAATTCATTAATTGCTTTACATACATATGTTCAGAAATGATAAACATTCCCATCCTGGCAATCTTTAACTTTTGTGACTGCAATAAAATGGTGGGTGTGTCAAAAGGACGATTTTTCCCATGACACCCCTATTATTTGTATTATGCTCACTTTCTTGGTAATGTTTATTCACAAGATTATAAAAATATGTGAACCAAGTACAATGCGATATTTATTACTTACCTTTTATAAAGATTTTATTATTTACCATTTTATAATGAAATAAATGTGGAAAATCTTTTTATTAAAAAATTTTTAAAAAATTACAAAATTATCAAAATATTTAAAATACAATTATTATTTAGTATCTTATAGTTAACTATGAAAACAAGTTTTTTTTATTTATAATGTTATAAAAAATATCAATGAATTGCTGCATGAAAAAAATGTACAGAAAATGCATTTTTATTCAAATTTATAATTACAGTTACTTGTCATTAACAGTTTATGAATAAAATCATAGCAGCAAGATTTGATTAGAAAAAATATATGAACCAAGTATAATGTGATATTATTTATCAATGTGAAAAGAAATCTTTTTATTCAAAAATTTTACAAAAATTATCGACATGCAAACCATCTACATTACAATGTTTATTATTTACCATTTTATAGATAACTATGAAAACAAGTTTTTTATTTATAATTTTATAAAAAATATCAATGAATTGCTGCATGAAAAAAATGTTTGGAAAATGCATTTTTTTTCAAGATTTATAATTACAGTTACTTGTCATTAACAGTTTATAAAAAAAATCATAACAGCCAGATTTGACTGAAAAAACATTGAATTTAGTAAATAGTGGTAAGACATGAGTGGCAATGGTATCTTCAACATGTAATGTCTTACCATTATGTGGGAGGTATTTCTGCCATACACTGTATTTTAATTATGATGATGTCAGTAAAATTGCCAAAACAGTGTGTATATATATATATATATATATATATATATATATATATGTTCACAAAACAGTCTGTAATAAATTAATGCATAAATATGGTGTGACCAATACACAGTTGTGATATTGTAACCTCTTCCTGTCTAGCTTTCCTAAAGGCTGGTTTCCACTCTCCCAAAGAGGGTTTGACAGAAAAAAAAGTTTATTGTTTATTCCAGTGCAACTGCCATTCTGTATGGAAGAATCTTTTGATTTGGGGTTTCAGATCGGTGGCACATGTTTGTTTAAAAGATTATAAAAATATATGAACCAAATATAATGCGATATTATTTATCCATGTGAAAAGAAGTCTTTTTATTAAAAAATTTTACAAAAATTATCAACATAAGTAAACCATCTACATTACAATGTTTATTATTTACCATTTTATAGATGACTATGAAAACAAGTTTTTTTTTATTTATAATTTTATAAAAATATCAGTGAATTGCATGAAAGAAATGTTTGGAAAATGCATTTTTTTTTTAATTTATAATTACAGTTAATTGTCATTATCAGTTTATTTAAATTTTCTTGTTTACAGACATATTTTATAAATTTATGAATAAAATATTTATTTCTTTATAAATTGATTAATGATAAATATTGCATTGTATTAGTTGGTTCGCACTTTTAGGATTCACATTTTTAGAATGTTGTAAATATAAAATTATTCTTGTAAATAAACACTCTAATGGATAAATAGCACTTAATATTTTTGGCACAAATTTTCAAAAAACAAAGAAAATGCATAAATTCACTTTCGTATGTTTGTGTTTTATTAAAATTCTAATCATCGCTTTTTAAAACAACAAATATTGCCAATGGAGTGAAGGTAGTTAAAATAATAGCAGTGTCAAGAGAAAAAAACGTCCTTTTGATGTACCATTTTCTTGTGGGAAATTCTTTGTCTATCATCACACAATATGGATCACTTTCTCCAAGGATTTTCTAGTGACTCTCAGTTAATATACTGAATCTTGATTAGAATTATTAGATAATTATTGTTTAGTAAGGACTGAAGGACATGAAACCATAGTACTATTTGTGAAATGTTTTCAAATTTCTAAAAACTCTTTGAAAAGGTAGAAAAGGAAAGCAAGAAGAAAAAGCTATTAACTATAAGAAGAGTAAATGTATGACCACAGCTAGTGAGATCCAAAAGTGTGAGTTTCAAATTGGAGACATCAGAATCAAGCAGGCAGAGAAATTTAACTATCTGGGTTTTGTAGTAACAGATGATGGAAAGTGGACCACAAAAATCCAAAGGTACATAGTGTCGGATGACTTCCAGAAGCTAAGAAAAGTAAGATTTCATGAGTAAAAAAGATGGATGGGTGACTTGGATGAGTAGTTCTAGATATGACGATAAACTACAGCCAGAAGGAAGGCCTCTGATCAGGAGACTGGAGCTTTTAAGGAATGTGGAACAATCTCTTAATTGCTGTTGTTCCCAGGTCCACCCTGACCTGGAGTGGTAGCACCTGTTAGGGTCCCAGCTATGGACAAATAGTGAAACCAAAAACAAAAAAAAACATTTTGAAAGTATAAAAATATCAGGAATATATTTTTATATAAAGAAATTACCAACAATACCTATTGATAGTAAAATTGCCAACAGTACCTATTGATAGTAAAATTGCCAACAGTACATTTATGTGTAGCTGAAGGCATGCTAATGCATTCAAAATATTTAGATTTTGGCATTAAATAATGCAAAGAGGCTGATATGCCACTAAACAAAATTAACTAAACACCCAACATGAAAGAACTTTCATGACATTAATCCATATATCCTACAATTTCTTGAAATTGTATTCTAAAATATAACTACAACATAAAACACACATATCACTGCCTCTAGTAATTATGTCCACACAAATATCTACAGAGTGGTTGGAAATTAACTAGGCATTAGAAATTGCTTATAGAAGACTATGACTGAAGAATGGAATATGGAGAGTTAATGCTAAGTTGGCATGAAGATTAGCCTGAATTGTTTGAAAACATCCTCTGGTGTAAGGAGGCTGTATTCCATGTTGGTGGATTCATCAATTGTCACAACTGCCATGACTGGGCACGGTGTGATAACAACCTGAATATGACAGTTGAGAGGATGTAAGCTCGACCAAAAATGACTTTGTAGTGTAGAATGATGGCAACAAGAGTTGTCAGCCCATATCTTCCGTGTGATACCATGAGAAGATTTGAGCATGCATCACATATCATTGTTACTAACAATGCTTTTTCATTCTTACAGATATTGACGAATGTAATGTCCAATCTATGAATGTTTGTGACCAGCAATGTGTAAATTTGGAAGGTAGTTTTCGATGCAACTGCTATCCTGGCCATAGATATAATGGCAGTAAATGTACAGGTCAGTGTATTACTACAGAAGATATTCTCTTTATTACCCTTTTTTTTCATTGAATTGCATTAGTTTAATCAGACTAATTTCCTCTTCTTTGTCACTTTATTCTTTAATTTCAATATTTCAGGTATTGTATTCTTTGGACTTCCACAGGTTTCTTTTCTATTTTGGTATGTGAAACCTTGTTCCTTCTCAAACATTTCATATCTAATATCTCTGCCTACAAGCTTTTGGAACTATACTGAAGTAATTACTTCCATGGAATTCAGTGAATTTCACTAGTGCTCCTGTTTATAGGAGTTGTATTTTCAAAACATTAAATTCATCATATGCTTTTTATATTGGAGGTTCCCAAATTTTATTGATATCTATGCTTGATCTACAGATTATTTCAACATAGTAAGTTTTCTAATTCTTTCAGCCATCTTATTTTCCAATGATGTTCCCTATCGTTTATTATGACTTTATTGCATACAAGTTGTTGTGTCTCACTCTCTCAAAATATTCTTGATTTCAAAATTACTCTACAGTTTATGGCATTCCAAGTTTTATTTTTTTTTCCCTTGTAATCTTTGCTACAACTGCACAGTGTTGTATATGCAATTCTTAGTCATGTTTTACTTCAATGGAATTTTCACTTTGAAGTATCTGTATAGAATGAGAACACTGTAGAATACTGTCCAAATGTTGTACAAATCAGAGATTTTCTGATTCTTCTCCTCCATGCCTCTGATATATAAATTAGAGAGAGACTGTAGCCAGATTTTTGTTTTCTAAATGCTTTCATCTGCTGGTATTATGTTCTCAGGTTAATGATTGTAATTGGCTGCTGGTCTCAATGAAAATACTGAGGTTATCCTTTTAACTTGGAAATACACATTGAAAACTAGAAACAAATAACAATATATCTCTCAAAAAGGGAAATGAACTAACAAAATACATTTCAAAGAAATACAAAAACAAGTCAAACAGAAACAATAAAGATGTGTAGTTTAAATAGTTACATCACCTCATCTCAGAAATATCAACAGATGTTGAAGAATAAAATAAGTGAAAACTGTTTGGGGTCAAGTAATAAAAAACTGGACATTGAGGATTTCTGGTCACTAGTCTATATTAACAGTCATGGTTGGGATTGAGGTAGTGTGTTTTGGCCTGTCTTTGATGGTGATAGCAAACTTCTTTGGGTATTTCTGATGCCATCTGTTCATGTTGCTAGCCATGCATTGTTATGTTGAGATGGTCAAAGAATTGTTAGCAGGAAGAGTTGAAGGGAAGAGTGATCTGTTATTCCAACATGGCAGAAGTTATCTTAAGTAACTGACCATGTGTCTCAATGAAAAAGGTTCATGCTTCAAACTGATGTTTATTTTGGAAATACACTTTGTAAACTAGAAACAGATAATATATCTCTTAAAAGGGGAAATTGACAAACAAAATACATTTCAAAGAAATGCAAACAAGGAAAACACTTTTCAAACAAACAATAACAATTTGGAACAAACTCAAGAAAATGATAAAAAGAGACACATGATATCTTAGAAAAAAATTTCAAACTTAATAGTTAACAGATATTTTCCGTATTGACTCTTAGACCTACAGTAGCTAAATAACATGTAGTTTTCCTAACTTAAAGGGTCATGCGGTAGCAGGCTCACATAAAATTACAGCTAAACATATATATGTGATAAATGTCTAAAAAATTATCCTCATAATTTCAACCCTATTACTACTGCTAACATTCTACTACTACCAAGATCTCTAAACCTGCTAACACATATACCAAGCCCTTTGGTGACCATTGCAATGATTTGTTTGCAGTGTATCTTTTATACTGATGATCTCTTATTGGTAGAGTAATGGATAGCGGCTTGGATTTAGGAATCGGAGAGCCGAGTTCGAATTCCAGTCGAATCCATTACATTCACTTACATACTAACACCCTTGGGAAAGGTGTGAATCCTCTTTCTTCTCCCTCCAGCTATGGGTAAATAGCAGGACAGACTGGGTTCTATAGCCTTGGATGGCAACTGGTCTAGGAGAAGGAAAACTCTGAATTCAAACCTGCTCTTAGAGGATGGTGAATGGAGTCTCTCTGAGCCTTGGTTGGCAACCCATTTAGTGTTGGTGTCACGATAAAAACACCCTTGATAGCCCTAGCAAAGCATCAAGAATTCAGCTATTTGACAAGATTATGAACTACACCAATCAAAGTATTGGTGAGTTCAATCTCGGCTGAGGCCGCAAGATGATGATTGGTACATCTGTGGACATTATATAAGTTTTGCTTGGTGCACTAAGCAATGAATGATTACTTTTTTTGTATTATATAGTTGTAATCAAAGTTCAGATAGTCCACTGAAAATCAACTCATTTGTATACAATTATTTTCAACCCATGTAGTGTCCAGGAATTGCTGCCATATCATGGCTGGAGATGCCCAGTCCTCACTTTCCAGCCTTGACAGAGTTCAAAAGCATTTATGTGGCCTTGTGGGTAATAAATTATTTTCAACCCTACAGCCTCTTTCTCACAGGTGAAATGTTGCAAGCCTATCACTACTATATTGTTCTTTTTTATAAAATATGTTCTGATGAGCAACATTCCTTAGTTCCACTAGTTCAGACCATTACAGTTAAGATCCACTACATACAAAAGGTTGAATTATACCTATTCCTTTTGGAATATATCAATGTAAACATCACTTTAGTTCGATGAAGTCCTAAAGGACAAAATATATCACATGAAAATTTTTCCACTTTGTCAGTTTTTTCTCCTAAAATTGAGGATCTTATAGTGCTCATATGTTCAAAAAGTTCTGTCACATCTTTCTTGTGAGTTTAAAGTCAAATGATGTCATCTACTTATCATAGCCAGAAAGTTAGAGAGTACTCTGGCTAAAATGTTGTGGTACAAAACAACAAGAGATGAAATTAGTCCAAATTTTTCAATGTAATTACAAGAGCAAATGTTTTTTCTGTTTTTTTAACCATGCAGTCTTTTTTAATGACTATTTCATCAAAGAGGAGAAAAAAATTAACAAAATAAATTAATACATAATAAATTATTTATTTATAGATGTTTTGGTGGTGTAGTGGATAATGGCTTGGCATTGCACAATAGGTCCCCCTATACGACCGGTTGAATACACACAAATTTAAATGGGCCTTAAATGAAGTTATTGGAGTGGGTGGGTAATGATTGGAAGATAAAGTCTTTGGAGTCTAGTTTTCAAAGCAGCAAACCAATTGTGAGAAGAGGAAGAAAAGAATAAACAAATAAATGAAAAAGGAGATCAAATGACACTCTGTCAGAAACCAGATGTTTCCACTTGCAACTTTATATTGGTAGAGTCTTGATTAGTACTGGACTAGGAGAGGAGCCATTTGTCCAACCAATCATGTAACTGGCAGTTGCTTGGCTGAAGTACAAAGAAGAGTTGAAGGGACCTATGTGCCATTTACATACTGCATGAAAGAATACTAGATCCAACCAGAAAACCTCATTGAAATGAACACCAAGTTACTGAGAACCGGGTTCATGTCTTCATTTCTTGCTGTTGATTTCATCTTCTGGTTCTTGGGAACATACTGTGAGTGTTTTCTGGTCTTTGTAAACACTGGAATGAGGAGCAAAATACAATGTGGGAATTGATTTTTCCAGGGTGGGTGAGAGACTGAGAGCCCCGCCCTCATGGAATAAGAAATGGAAGAGCCAAGTTGAGTCCAATTGTGTCTTGTTACATTCACTTTCATGCTAGTAACCTTGGGAAAGGCATGAATCCATTTTTTCTCCTCCCAGCTATGGAGTAAATATTACAGCAGATTGGGCTCTTCTGCCTTGGTTAGTAAACAGTCTAGGAGAAGGACAACTAGTTGAAAACTGTATGTAGCCCTCACAAAGCACATACAATTAATGAAAGGATTACAGAGTTTACAATGACAATGATGCCAACTGCCATCATTTACTCAATCAGTCTATGAATAATAATACAACTTTTTGTTGTTATTTTGCATGTTTACACTAAATTCATATTGGTTATTCTGGAGATTAAGTGACAATAAGTCTCCTCAAATCTCCAGAATTTTTTTTTTCAGTATCCTTAAAGACTTTACAAATGTTATAGCCTGGATACACAACTATTCCTTGAATTCATAAGTTATCTAATCTTGTGACTAGTATTTTTGTGTAATACTTAAGGGTATTGCTCTAATCTTCATGTTTCACACATTATTTTTCAGCTCTCAGGCAAAGTCCTTGTATTTTTTTCCAATGTTTCACTTTATTCTGCTTTTACTATGTTGGCTACTGGTAAACATCTGCAATGTTCCTTGTTTATAACTATCAGACCTGGTCTTTATTGAATTGGCAGTTGAAATTTTAAAGTTCCAAAGTATCTTATTCCTTTTATTTTCTATGACAGCCTCTGATTTGTCTTGGTATCATTTGTTTATATGGTTGAACCCAAGTCATTTGTACAGTTTCCAATGTATGACTGTTCCTGTTCTGTTATGTATGTTTTTATATTTCTTTTAAGATAATTTGTGACATAGTTTACAGACTCATCTTATTTTCTTCACTGAAGTGGCATTTACTATTTTTTATTATTATTATGACTTTATATGTACTGTATTGACTTTTGTAGATATAAATGAATGTTCTGAAATGGCTCCTTGTAGTCAAGGTTGTGAAAATATGAATGGCAGCTATAAATGCTATTGTCTACAAGGATATCGTTTGGGAACTGGGAATACATGTCTTGGTAAGTTAGTTTTTTACCATACTGATTTTTTAAATGCCATAAAGAATGTAACTGCAATGCAAGATGCTACCCAGAAAATGAGAGAATTTGAACAGTGCATGCAAACCAAATGTATTTAAGATCATTGTATACATGTCAAAGGGGACTAATTTAATAGAGACAGTGAAAACTATGTGTTAGAGTAAATCATTGTTTTATATTCAAATTTCCTTAACTTTTGGAGAACACCACTAATATATATAGAGCAGCATCATTGTTAATTGGGTTTCAATATTACTGCTTTATGGTAAGTTATATTTTTTGTTACCTCTTTTTTGTTAATTTTTCTTCTTGTTTTAACATGTCCATTTTTTACCTTTTTAATTATATTGTGTACCCTTTGTAAAATTATTTCATTTATATTTCTTTATGATGATAATTTAATTATATTTCTTTAAAAGCAATAAAAGCAGACATGTTAAAGCAAGAAAAAATTTACAAAAAAGAGGTACCAAAAATTATGATAATTATATTTCATAATTATGATAATTTCATTATATTTCTTAATTATATACTATAAAGAATATAACTGTAATGCAAGATGCTACCCAGAGATTTTGAGAATTTAAACAATGTATGCAAATCAAATGCATTTCTAACTTTTACTGCTAACCTTCCTAAGATCACTGTATCTTCTTCTTCTTTTATGTGTTGTGTCCCTTCAGGATGTAGGTGATCATGGCTCTCCATTTCCTCCTGTCCCTTGTAGCTCTCAATAAGTTTTGAATTTTTATTATTTCCCCCAGAGCCTGTTCTGCCATTCACTTGCTTAAGCATGTTAAGTATGTCACATGTTGCTTTCCCTCTATCCACCCTGTGAGTATCAGATTTTCCAAGCCCTCCTTTCTCATTATGTGTTCCAGAAATTTCAGCTGCCTCTTTCTTATGTTAAGTATGAGTTTCCTTTTTGTTTGCATCCACTCCAAAACCTCATCATTGCTCACGTTTGGTTAATGGTATCCTCAGCATCCTTCTGTAGAACCACAGTTCTGCTGCCTTGAGTCTCTTCTTCATCTTTGAGGAGACTGTCCAACACTTGCTGCTCTAAAGAAGAACAGGTATCACAGCAGTTTAATACTGTTTTGTTTGTTACCAATGAAACCCTCCTGCTTCATAATACTCTGCCTAGCTTTTGGAATGCGTCTTTGTCCATCCCAATACATCTTCGGATCTCAGCATTACAGTTACAGTCCTCTGTCAGAACATTTCCCAGATATGTAATTTCCACACCTGCTTGATTTTAGTGTCCCTGACCTGTAAATAGTATTTCAGGCTCATCTTTTTTCTGATGGCCATGCATTTTGTTTTGTAGTTTTGTAGTTTATGTTTAGTCCCTTCTTCTCACTCTACTTTGTTACCTTCTGTAGGAGGTTTTGTAGTTTCCTTTCCCTGTCTGCTATTAGCACAGTGTCATCTGTGTATCTTATGTTGTTAAGATTGTGGCCACCAATGATGAATCTTAGTAGGCTTTCAGTTCTCTCAGAATTGCCTCGCTGTATAGGTTGAATAGGTCTGGTGAGAAGACACATCCTTGCCTTACACCCCTTTCTATTTTTGTATATCTGTTGAACTTATTTTTTATCTTTATGCAAGCATTTTTTTGCCAATAGAGGTTTTTGATTATTCTAATGTATTTCCTGAATATGCCTAGGTTGCTGCACAACTCCAACAGATGTTTGTGATGTACTTTGTTGAACGCCTTTGCATAGTCTATAAAACACATGTACATGTTCTTCTGCATTTGCATTGCTCTTTCTGATAACATTCTGAGCATGAATATCATATTCCTTGTTCTGGTGTCTTTAACGGACCTGCATTGTTCTTGTCCTATCTCTGACTTGATTCTGCTGTGTGCTCTATTTGGATGATTAGTTTTGTTATGTGGCTCATTAGGCTAATTGTTTGGTGGAGTTCACATTCATTTGTGCCTGGTTTCTTAGGTAGTGCTATGAAAATAGATCTACTTAGATCTTCCAGTATATCCCCACTGTTGTAAATTTCATTTATTATTTCCATAATTTTGTCTATGCCAAAATCATCTGAAGCTATCAGCATTTCTGTTACAATCCCATCAGGCCCTTCTGCCTTGTTTCTGTTCAGTTTGACAATTGCCACTTCTACTTCAGTTTTTAGAATTTCAGGCCCATCAGTAATTCTGTGTGTTGCCAGTTGTTCTCTTTTATCGTGGAAGAGTTCTCCAATATATTCATTCCAGCGCTGAAGAATTTTTCCTTCTCTAATATGAGCACTCCATCCTTAGATTTTATGCAGCCTGTTAACAAGCCAGTCTTCTGTCCTGTTAGTTCCCTTATTTGTTTATGCATATCTCCTTTGTTTGTGGTACTCAATCTCTCTATTTCTGTACATTTTTTTTTTGTTTAGCCACTCTTCTTTCACTTGTCTGCATTTGGTCCTTATTTTGTTGTCTATTTTCCTGTATTCTGTTCTATATTTTGGCAGAGTTATTTGTCTCTTTTGCATCATGTCAAGAATCTCATCAGTGATCCATTCATTTTTCTTCTTCATCCCTTCTCCTTTGGGATGATATCATTAGCTGATGTCACTGAAGCTTCTTTTAGTGTGTCTAATTTTGATTTTCTATTTTGTCCCTCGCATCTACTCTTCTCACTGTCCATATATTTTTCTTCAGGTTTGAGTCACTCAAAAGTTTGTTTATTGCAATTTAGTTGTTGCATTAGGCTACTTCAGTTTCCATAGTTTCACTCTTAGTTTACATATGACAGGGTGATGGTCACTTCCACAGTCAGCACTTGGGTAGGTTTTGTAAAGAACCATTGCATTCCTGAATCTTTTGTTGATAGTTATGTAATCAATTTGGTTTTTAGTTTCTCTTCCTGGTCCTCTCCATTTCAAAAACTATCTCAGATGTTCTTGGAAAATGTGTTGGATTTTACCTGGTCACTGGATCCATTTTTCTCCATGTTTGTTGTGGGTTCCTAGTCTGAATTTTCCAGCTATCTCCCTTGCCATCTCCCTGACTACTTTGGCGTTCAGGTCTCCCATGATAATTATGACTTCTTGTAATTTGCAATGAGCCTTGACTTTGTCTAACATGGAGTAGAATGATTTGATTTCTTCTTCCTTACTTTGTACTGTTGGTGCATACACCATTATGATGGCTACATTGAAAGACTTTCCTTTCAGCTTGACTACCAGAATTCTTTCAGATAATTGGTAGTATCCCAGAACACATATTTTGAATACTTGATCTAGTATCAATCCTACTCCGCTATCATTTTTCTCTCCACTTGCATATATAATCCTGTGATTGTCACTGACAATTTTGGCTGCCTAGTTTCACGTACTCCTAGAATGTTGACATTTAACTTATACATCTCCTGTTTTATATTTTCCAACTGTCCACAGTTGTTCAATGACCTAACGTTCCATGTCCCAAGTTATTATTTGTTTGATGTGAGCAGTTGCTGGATAACAGTCCGGTGACATCTGTCACTTGTGTCACTCCTTTCTGGATGAGAGATAGGTTTCAAGGAATTTTATTCCCTTTATGCGATTTATGCTAGTAGTCACTAAATGACAGCCAGGTGACACCTGTTGCACATGTCAGTCCTTACTGGGTGAGGAGTTAATTCCTATTGACTTAACCCCTTTTACGCTGTTAGGTTTCATATTATGTGTTATTTGTCATGATATTTCTTGGGGTTAATAGTAGAGTCGTTTCAAGTTGCCTTCTCCATGCTGGTTTATGGAGACCCCTCCCCTCTAGTTAGCTGGCTGTTGACTCATCGAGAGTTCCTCCGCCCTTTGCTAGGTCTTATTTTTCATCCTACTGGCTTGCTAACAAGCCGCCTGACTCACAAGAAAATGGAGTGGGGTAGCCAGTTTAGTCGTCGACATTTCATATATATATATATATATATATATATATATATATATATATATATATAAAAAGAGTCCCCTCCATCCCCCAAAAAAAATTTGTGAGTAAAAATTTCTAGTTCAGTATTAGTAATGAGTCAGAAGATTGGTAAACTGGGAGAATAGAATAAAATGATTAAGTTTTAACTTAGTATAAGTCCAGTTACTCATTGTTAAAACTAAAACATGCTTTGAAAAAGTTGGCAGATCTGCTTCTCTCTCTCTCTCTCTCTATACATGTATACTGTTTTCAATATTATATCTAGATATTTTATTCAGGGCTTTACCTGGGTGGTTATGTAGGTGATACTTGGGACAATTTCTGCTATATCGATCTCATAGATCAGCTGTCCCCACTCCCAACACCTCACCCATCTATACATCCTGACATGCAGCAGAAAATACAAATGGGTAGTGTCAGAACTATATGAGGGCCATCTGTCTCCCCCAACAGGTGGACCAGAACTGACCCCCCCCAATACCCAATCATGACTGTTAATATAGCAACCAGAACTAACCAACATCTGGTTTGTTGTCACTTAACCTCAACTATTTGCCTTTGTGTATTTGCTCTCTTTTTACTATTTAGTCAAGTGGGTGGGTGCCAATTCAAAAACCCTATCTACTGGTCAGAAAACAGAAACACTCAAGATCATGATAAGATCACACCTTCCTCCCTTACATGGGTATCCCGCCTATAGTGTCACAAATCATTGAAAGTAATATCTCATCTTAGAAATTGAATGCTGGTATTTCTTTCTTGTAGATATTGATGAGTGTGCAGAACTTACTCATAACTGCAACCATGAACAACGTTGTGAGAACAATATAGGAAGTTACGAATGTGTCAGGTTATGCCGTCCAGGATATCATTTAGGATATGGTGATGTATGTGTAGGTAAGTAAAACTTTAAAAATTTGGGCAGGGCATGGTCATAATAAAAGTGACTTTTTGGTAGATGAATATCCTAATTTTGATAGAACCTAACACTATTGAAAATGATACACTTGGGTTTTTTTCTAGATTTTCATCATGCTTTTTTAATGAGGGGAATACAACATGCAAATGGTGTAAAAAAAAAAAAATGAATATTTGCCATTTTTCTGGAATTTGGGTGGCTGAATGACAAAGTTTGGAAAGTTTGGAAAGCCTTATCTGGCCACAATACTGTTGAGGATTTCAGAGCCATCACATAGGACCATATTGAAAATGCCTTCATGGACTTGCTGAAACAATAACATTCTTTAATGATTGTGATTGACAAAGTTTTGGAAAAACTAATATTTGAATAAAAAATGTTCTAAAACCCCTTTCACTTGTTTAAAACTGGGTTGAATTTTATGAAGTCTTCTTGCGAGAAAGTAATTAAATAATATTAATAGTACATTGAATCAGTGTGGCTTGAAAAAAATAAGTGGTTGGTTTTATTGAGAAATCCTTTGTAGCTTTCATTTCAATATATCAACTTTATAAGTAACTATTACAATTAGATGTTTTTGTCTTTTTAAATAAAGATTTGAGAAGATAATATCACTGTCTTTTTACTGTGTGAATTTATGGGATGAGGAGTTAGTATTTACACGATTAACACTTGAAATATTGTCCTCATCTTTGTTGTTGTTATCACAATGTTTCAGCTGTTGTGCTCTCAATTGTTCATCAGATGCTTGTCAATTGTTCTCATTTCACTGTCCATGTCTAGAGCAGTGCAAGCACCTGATGAAGACCAGAGTGCATGCCAGCCAAAGCATAACAACAAAGATGAACAATAGTCAGAGTATAAATAATGTAAATAATCACTGTCTTGTGTAGAGGTTTTTTAAAAATAAAATCTGATTATTTTTATTTCACACCCTATGAAAAAAAATCGGTGTGTTACTAAATATTACTATGTTAATATATATTACTAAATATTACTATGTTACTGCAGACACTGTACAATTACACAATGTAGAACCACTTCTAATAATGGGCAACAAGAGAAACATGAAATTAAAATAGCATGTATCAAATATATATCTATATATCTATTAGTTAGAGATATTTATTCAAATGGTACATATCTGACTTTTCCGTGTTGTTGCTTGTCAGAAAGCAGCTTGGTACATTTTTACTGCTCCAAGGTCAGTCATCAAAAGAAAGAGAGTGTTTCTAAATTGTCCACCAAAGTGGAAACAAGACGGGGCTGTCATTGGCTCATCTATTGACCAATCAGAGGACTCATTACATGCTGGTTACAACAATGCTGTGAAAAAGACTTCTGGATTGGTCATTTCCTTTATTTTCTTAAAAGGAGCCATTAAATTACTATATATTGGTACATTAATTAATAAGCATCCTGATCTGGAAAAATGGAATTTATTTTATACAACAAATATTTATTTGTCAGCATAATATCTTTTCTTGTCAATGTACTTAATTTAGTGGTAAATATTAATTATATAGATTGAATATTATGCAGCAAAAAATTTTTAAATCACTTAATTACTTTATAAAACAAACTTAACTGGAAGGAAAATTGAACATTTTATTGTCATTGTATATTTCTGAAAAGAATATATAAATGTTTCAACTAACATTCCGTTTCTACTTTTCCTTCAGAAAATAACCTTTTTTATGTTTTATTTAAAAGATGCATTGTTGTTAAAAGTTTGAAATCCAGACACTCAGATAGCAACAAAAACTTGGGCAGACAGATCCCAACATCTCAAATTAGCTCAATTTATTTTAAAAGTAACTGAAAAAGGTGCAAGTAGCAAACTTCAGAATTTAGTAGCACTAAGCTTTCAAAAGTAGCTTCCAAAAATCACAAGTAGCTAAATTAAAAATTTAACAGTGTTGTACTTTCAAACACAACACCATTTGGCAACCTTGTATACACCTGAAAGAGGCCATAGAAAGGTAACAATAATTTTAGCCATTTCTTTATAAGGAAACCACTGGTGTTCATTGACAAAGCAGCTATTTTCAGTTAAAATTTATAAAATCTTTCTTTTAAAACAATTTTTCCAGAAAATAAGTTTCTGAAGTTCAGTTGCTGGTATCTTTCCAGTATTAATGAGAGACTCCTTCCTAATGTTTTTTAATATCTATCTGTGGACTCAGTTACAAGTTGCTACTGTTTTAGTCATTAAAAATGTTGATAGCAAACTTGATCTAAATAGTATCTTTTTGCTAAGAAACCTACTTTGATTAAAATCTATTTGCAACCATGTTTCCTGTTTGTACAGAGCTTGGCTGTTTTATTTAAGTATATGTACATGGTAGCTGCTTCCTTATAAGGAAATATTTGGCATTCATTGACTGAGCAGCCAGTACTACTTTTGATTGAAATTTGTGAAGTCTTTCTCCCAAAACAATTTTTCAGGAAAATAGGTTTCTCAAGTCCAGTAGTTGTTATCACACTTTCCAGTATTGATGGGTGATTTCCTTCCTAACCTTTTGTTTGAAGTAGTGTGAAATGTCAACATCTTGTTTTTAGTTGTTGCTGAAAGTCCTCAAGAGATGTAGATTCTGTTATTTGATAAAGTTCTCTGTTTGTCACTCTGTAACATTAGTCCATGAGGTTCGAAGTAGGATAGTCCTTACTATGACCTACATGCTTCATTTGCTAAAAGCCATCATTACAAAAGCCAAAAAGATTAAAATTAACAATTTGAACAACTCAAAACTTTAAGACAAAGAAACATCATGTAATTTTTCTTACTCTTTGTTTTTTTTTTGCCTCCTAGATTCTGATGAATGTGATTTGAAGAAGCATAAATGCCATTCATCTCAGCAATGTATCAATACAGATGGCAGCTATGAATGCCGGTGTAAACAAGGATACTCATCGACTGGAGTTGGCTTCCAGTGTCAAGGTAAGGAATGCATGAATTCAATTTAAGTCCTAAATATAAAAACAATGTTTTAAACTCTGTGTCCACAAAAAAAAAAAACACTGGGTTAAAATGACAGTTATTCCTCTGACACGGCTATTACTGTATACACTTTTGACTCTCCCGCCAATGTTTATTTACAAGATTATAAAAATCAAGTACAATGCAATATTTATTATTTACCAGTGGTGGGTACAAAATAATAATTCCCTTTACCCACTCCATTCAAATTCAGGTGAGCTAAAGAAAAAGACAGAAAGAAATTCATGAGTCTATATGAAATTTTCTTTGCACCAATGAAAACTTTGACTTTACTGAAATTGGCCAGTAATCTGAGAAAAAGATGAAAACAAATTTGTGAACCTATGTGAAATTTTCTTTGGACCAGCCTTGTCTTTACAGAAATTAACCATTGAGCCTAAAAGAAAGAAAAGAAAATAGCGAACCTATGTGAAATCCTTTTTGATATAAAATAAGGAAAAAATTAAATCAACAAGAAAATAAGAGAATAGTGTCTGAAGTCATGTGAAAAGTTTCATTTCTTTTCACACATTCAAATTTATGCCAGTGTCAAATTGCTCACTAATTACATTACCTGCCTTAACCAAGCACTTGGCATTTCAAAGAACTTTATTTCAACAATCCAAGAAAGCTAAGTATTTCAAACTATTTCTCTTTGCCTCTTTTGAATGTATGCAACCATCCATCATATCTATAAACAACAAACTCACTTACATTTGTTTTAAACATTTTTTAATATTATTTTGTGTTAGATGATTTAATCTGTTATATGAACATTTCCTCTTCATGACAATTCATTGAAACTATGGATTTTAAAAATTTCTGATTTATTTTCCTGAAAACAAACCACTGACAAAACTTCAGGTGTATAAATTCATAAATAAATTCCTTATCTTGTTTTGTTAAAATAATCTGTGTTTCCCCACCATTATCTGACCCCATTAACCTTCTGGGCATGGACAAATCAATTGTTCATTTTAACCCTGAAGTCCCACAGCACTATATACTGTTTATAAAGATTTAATATTTATCATTTTATAATGCAATAAATTTAAAAATTTTAATTTTTTATTTAAAATTTATGAAACATTTACAAAATTATCAAAATATATAAACCAACTACAATGCAATAAATATTATTTACGATTTTATAAATAACTATGAAACAAGTTTTTTTATTTATAATTTTATAAAAGTATCAATGAACTATTGTCAATTCTCATGAACTAAGAAAATGAATAAATCCACTTTCATATGTTTGGGCTTTATTACAACTCTAATCATTGTTTTTTAAAAAGCAAATATTGCCAAGGAAATTAAAAGTGTATACAGTAATAACAGTGTCAAAGGAATAACCATTCTTTCAACACTGTTTTTTTGTAGGCATGAAGGTTAAACATTGTTTAAAAATTTTATTTTTTGATTTCTGATTTATATATAAAATATCCTTAAGCATAGAGATTGTAGAATTTTCTAAGTTACAGTATTTGTCAATGATGTATATTCAACAAAAAGAAAAAAACTTCAAATATTACACTGTGCTAGTATTATGACTAGGGCACTATTTAATAAAGTTAAAAATAGTCATTCATAGGGCTTCAATCTGAATTGTAGTAATTGGTAGTCTCCTAAAACTATCTTTGTAATCTATTTTTCCTATAGGTAAATACAGCAATTATTTATAAAAGCCATCTCTTCAGTTTCTTTTTTGTACAAATAGATTTTTCATCTCAGCCCTAAAAGCAACAATCTTTTCAATAATATATTCACTTTTACCAATTAAACTAAAATAGATTGTTTATAAATTTTCACTATTGAATAGATTTTCTTATATACATGATATAAAGATTATTTGATTTAATCCAATCATTCTTGTCAAATCGTGAAGTGAAGGTCATTCTGAACAGGTTCTTTTCTAGATCCTTTCATATGAACATGGGTGTCCTCCAAGGCTATATCCTGAGTCCTACATTGTTTCTGATCTTCATCAATGATCTTCCTGATATCATCAGACCCCCATCTATGCTGATGATGCGACCATTTATTCCTGTCTCAATAGTAAATCTGGCAGCGCTGATAAAGTTAAACTGGTCGCTGCTCTTGAAAAGAACCTCCAATCAGTGGTTAACTGGGGCAGGAAATAGCCTGTAAATTTTAATGCCTCCAAAACTAATTTAACCACAACAGAGAAACTTCCCTGCCCACCATCAGCATGGAGGATGCTCAACTCCAGAAGAGCGTCTCACTGAACTTTTTTGACCTCATGTTTTCCACTGATTTGAGGTAGAACAACCACATTGAATCAATAGCAGCATCTACTGCAAGGGAAGTTGTTTCTCTGTGTCATGCCAGAAGGTTTTTCTCATCAGAGTCCATCTTACACATCTACAAATCTACCATTTGTCTGTGCATTGAATACTGTTGCCACATCTGGTCTGGTGCCCCTGCTGTTCATCTCGAGAAAATCCAAAAAAGATCTGCAATGTAACTGATCCTGACCTGGCATCTTGACTTCAGTCATTTTCTCACAGATGTGATATGACTTCCCTTTGTCTTTTCTACAAATATTTTCATGGCAACTCCTCTAACAAGCTTTTTTCCCTGGTACCCCAACTACATGAATTTAAGTGTGCTACTAGATTGGCATCTAGGTCCCATCTTTTTACTGTTGAAATAGTTAAATGTAACTGCCAATTCTACTCCAACAGTTTCTTTTTTTGCACTTCCTGACTGTGAAAAACCCTTCCACTTACTTGCTTCCCTGATAACTACAATCTTCAAATATTTAAATGCAGTGTCAACCACCATCTTCTGTTGACTTGAACCCTGTTCATCTTTTGTCAATCTCCACTATACCCAGATTTTCTCTCACTTTCACTCTCTGTAACTCCTTGCATGCTAGTGGCCTTGCTTGGTGCAAAATGCTTAAAAAAAAAGTTTGATCTCTTTAATTTGGCATACCTGGGGCCAGACCACTACCAGATCACAGAAAATGCTGGATGACGGAAATCACCCCTAACAAACACCAATGTAAAGTCTTATCAGTTCATTCACTCTTTATATATATTTCTACATTATCAAATGTAAAACAAAGCTTAAAACTGGAATTAAAACAATAATTAATGCTTCCAAACAAGCTTTCTATTGTTTCATGCAATACAAAGGCTAAAAAAATAGCCTAAAACCAAAAAATAATATGTACTTCAGTCATGTGCCATGTGCAATACACGTGCAAGCGATCATATATCTTTCAATACATGACTGATGGAGCAGATTTTTTTTCCCCACAGTAAGTTGCCATTTCTTTCTGTGGTAGACCAGTTGCCATCCAAGGCTACAGAACCCGGTCTGTCCTGCTATTTACCCATAGCTGGGTGGAGAAGAAGAGGATTCATACCTTTCCCAAGGGTATTAGCATGTAAGAAAATGTAATGGATTCGATTGGAATTCAAACTTGGCTCTCCAATTCCCCAATCTGAGCCACCATCCATTACTCCATTGTGATACTTACTATCCTGAATGGTTAAATATGCTGCTATATATAAGAATGAACAAGACTGTATCACCATAACACTCTGCTGCTGTTATTTGCTGTGGAAAGTTGTAAATAACATGTTGTGATGTCCTCATAGCTGCTCAATGAATTAATGGTGGCTGATTCAAAAAAACTAGTAGACCATAAGAATTACCAGACCATGGAGTGCCAGATTAAAGAGGCCAGACTGTACAATGATTTATGATGATCAACTTTTTATGTAGTAAAAATGATTTCATTACACTTATTGTTTCAATGCTGTATACCTATACATTTAAACAACATGGCAGCAAAATACCAAGTGGTAAGATTCAAACCTACCACCATATCAATCATTCTTCATGTAGTTGCTATTATTTGACTGGAAGTTCAAATCCCATAATTGTTTCTTGTAATGATTTTAAATTCTCTTACATACTACAATATTGACTTTAAATTCTCTTACATTCTACAATACTGATTTTAAATTCTCTTACATTCTACAATATTGAAACAGTCAAGTTGTAATATTTAGTTTTTATTTCAAGCATGATTCCTATTAATTATAAATATCAATTTGAATTGTATTTGAATTTCTTTGACAATGTATTGTCAATTATTCATTTTTGATTTATGTTTCTTCCATATTAATTTCTGTATCTTATTGCAATTCCAAGATCATCATTCTACAATCATCAGTATGCCACACAGACTGAAAATAGCAAAAAAAGCTTCTGACAAGATTTATTAGGAGCTACAAGGGACAGGAAATTGTGGAGAGCCATGATCACCAACATTCTGAAGGGACATGGCACATAGAAGATGTAAAAATGTTTGATTCATATTTTCTATAGCTATTTTTAGCTTTCTTGGTTAATGGTAGCATTTACAAACAGCTGCTTTAAATATTAATACATTAGGCAAGTAAATGACACTGAGAAAATTCTGTGTAACAAGTTTCATCCTCTAAAAGGACTTCAGTTCTTAATGATGGGAAACTAAGTCACACTTCCTTCTCTTCCAAAATGGGTTTTCTAAATCCTTTTTGTATGTTGACAGATACAGCTTGGAGATATAAAATTAGTACTGAGTCAGCAAAATTGTTATCTGTTTTTTCTACTAAATCAAGTTTGTTTCTTTTTTCTAAATAAACTCATGAGAACCATCTGTTCTGTATATATTATTTGTTTTCTACTATTAGTTTGTTTCTGAACAAATGTAATTGACTTAACCTTGAATATCTTTTAACAGATGGATGTATTCTAGAGTTAATTCACACAGTGGTATAGTTAAAATAATAAATCTATTCAAACCAGACAACATTATTGAAATCATTTACAGATATCTTCTGTTGCTACTAAAAACTTAAAGTCTATAGGTATGAGAACATTTCTACACAGGAATGAATATAATGAAAACTCATAATTTTTTGAGAATGCTTTTTTTAAATGCATAATTTACTAATAAAAGAACTACTTAATGTTTGCAAAATTCTTTCCAAAGTACTATGAATCTTTCAATTGTATAACTTTTTATTTGCAGATTTATCTTGAAGATGTTGCAATATTTTTCTTTTCAAATTCTTATGATTATAATGAATTACTATTTTTGTCCTATTGTTGTGGACACAATTACAAGTGTACAAAATGTGGGTCCTGTTCTAATAATGGGCCACAACAAAAAGGAAAAGAAAATTAAAATAACATGAAATGTCAAATATATGTTAATATATTTGACATTTAATATCTTAAATGTCAAATATATGTTAATATTATCTTTAATAATTAGAGATATTTATTCAAATGGCACATACAATCCCATTGACATTTCCATGTGGTTGTTTATTAGAGGTCTGCTCAGCTTATTTTAACCCATCGACCATCAGTTGTCAAAAGAGAGCAAGTTTCTTAATTGCTCACCAAGGTGGAAACAGGGCAGAGGACTCATTACATGCCATTACAGCAATGTTGTTAAAGTGATGTCTAGATTGGCCATTTCCTTTACTTTGTTATAAGGGGCTGTTACAAGTTGTAACATTTCTATATTTTTCTTTTGATTGTTGGCCATACTTATTAAAGGTTATGTTTACATGTCTTAGTGATTTCTAAGAAATTAATGAATCTTTATTTCTAATCCAACAATATTTTTTATTACTGTAAACATTATTTTAATGAATACTCATGTTTGAGTAGATACCCAGGGCTTTTATTTTTTTATTTTTTATTTTTTTTTAAACAGTGTGAAAAATTTATTTATTTATATTTGGACAATTGTCCTTATCTTTGTTGTTATCACATTTCTGCCATTGTGCCCTCCTGCCTTCATCAGGTTTATATCAGTCTTGGTAACCTACAGGAAATTCTGAACTGAAACCCTTTATTTAATCTACAGGTGTAGACAGTTCTCATTCCACTGCCCATGTCTAGGGATATCCAGGTGGGGGTGAGTGTGAATAATGTTTACCAGCTTGTTTATTTGAGAAACTTAAATAAATGTTCCCTTCAGCAGGGTTCAAACCTGTATCCACTTTTGTAGGGAAAACCATTAATCTGATCGGACATATTTTAGATCATTCTAAAACTAGGCAACAACTCAAATATAGATAGCCACTAAACTAACATTTAGAGTAATAAGACATAATATCCTAGTGACAAAATTGTGTTTTTATTTTGAAACCAGGGTGCTCACCATTAATCATCTGAGAGACCCATTTCAGCCTTTCATCAACCATGTTGATGAAAGCTAGCATTCTCAGCTGATATGAAGTGGAAAGACTATGTTGAATGCATTGCTAGGTCAGCTGCTAAGAAAGTTGGTTCACAGTGTCGTTCAAGACAATTTTTTCTCCAGAATCTATCTCATATATCTATAAGTCTACCATTCATCCATACTTAGAATACTGCTGCCACATATATGGTTTGGTGCAGGACAAATCAGGTTCTATAGTCTTGGATGGCAATTGGTCTACTGCAGAAAGAAATGGCAACCTACTGCGGAAAAAAAAAAATTTGCCTCGTCAGTCATGTATTGAAAGATACATGATCACCTAAACATGTATCACGCATGGCACATAACTGAACTGATTCTACAAGTGGTTGCATGGAGCTGCGTGAAATTAAGGTCTCTTTTTTATCATATGAGCTGGGAGTATCAAAGTGAGCATTTTCGTTTGAGAATTGAAGTTATGACAGTGTACAACAAGTGTAACTCTATTTTATAAGAATAACTTCCACAGGAGGAAGAATAAAACTGTAGTCAAGCATACATGACTCTATCTTAAAAGATATGAAAAAGTGACAAGAACAAATTCTTTTCACAGGGAACTATAAAAGTGTTAAATATTTGGCACTACATGAGTCATATAGTTGTTGATATACAAAAAAAATGTTTCTTTATTTTTTTATAAGACCACTTCAACTGTAAAATGAAAATGAGATATTATTGGGAGTGACAGAATGAAACAAATGGATTCTTTAAAGAAAACTAACAAATATAAATACCTGGATTAAGAAAGAAAAATATTTTAAAATATTTTCATTAATTATTCAGTCATCATTGTGAAGACCTATTTATATAAATCTTTTTATATTGAGCTCTTTTTTTAAAAAGTTTGTATATATCTATTGGTTTACCTTTCTATCCTCTTGAATGTGTTTACTCTCTGTTTGAATCTATATCTGTTCAGATCTCACTAGCTATTTCTGGTTATAAATATCTATTTCATTTTTTTTTCTCTTTTCCTTTCTCTGCGTATCTATCTGTTTATGTAAGTTTGTTCATGTCTATCAATCAATTTATCTCTCTTATATATGTATTTAACAAATTTCACCTATCAGTGTGGCTTTGTCATCCACAGCAAGGCTGGGCTAGTATTGCACTTAAAAAAGCATAAAGGAAATATGTCTTTCCCTTACCTGATTTTCTCCACAATAGCTCCTGCTAGCATGCATAAAGTGTAAAATGAAAGGCACCATCCACTATTGACCCTCATTTATCATTCACAATAGGAGACTTCATTATATATATATATATATATATATATACAGCTCTTCAGTGTGGCTAGACGTCCAATTTCCTTTAGCTATGATTGAAACCCAACTGAATTGGCATCAGTCGGAGATTCTACCACTAAGTCACCGGCGCATGGCAGGGATGAAGGTGAATTTTAGCGTATTTATTTTTAGATAAACACACAGTGACCAACAGGACTCAATTCGCTTTTGCTGAAGAGTCTCGCTATATCAGCCATAATAGTCACTGTTTACAAACCCACACTTCCTCCCCAGAGGACTCAATTCACTTTTGTCAAAGAGTCTCGCTATATATATAAAAATATATATATATATATATATTTTTATTTCACCAGTAGCAGGACTTGAAATTTCATTTATTTTATTAACTCCAGCATCCAATGTTTTATATTATATATATTATTTTTTCTCACAAATCTGTTATTGATTTAGCTAGTTATCTGTTCATATGTATGTATATATCTATGCATCGAAATCTATTCATATCTCTGTGTCTATTCATTGATAATGTATCTCTAGATCTATATATCCATCCTTTTAACTGCATCTTTTTATATTTAGCTTTTTTTTTCTAATTCTGTATATATCTGTTTACCTATCTATCCTCTATCTGAATCTGTTTATTATCTATGTCTAGCTATTTATAGTTACAAATATCTATTTCACTTTATATATTATCCTTTCTCTCTGTATCTATATGTTTGTCAATCTGAGTTTGTTCATATCTATAAATCTATCTCTCCCTTCCTCATATATGTTATTCTACATGAATCTGTTCAGATCTATCAATCTATCTATCTCTCCCTTCCTCATATATATTACTCTACATGAATCTGTTCAGATCTATCAATCTATCTATCTCTCCCTTCCTCATATATGTTATTCTACATGAATCTGTTCAGATCTATCAATCTATCTATCTCTCCCTTCCTCATATATGTTATTCTACATGAATCTGTTCATGTCTATCCATTCCTTCATGTGTTCTTATCTATCGAGCTTTTTGTTCATATGTATGTGTATATCTATGTCTAAATCTAGCCATATCTAATAGTCTGTGTAATGAAGGACTTGCTGAAAGAAGATGTTGTTCAAAATCCATGAAAAGAATTCATGTGTCAGCATGCATTGTTTGTAGTCATAAGCAAAATTAATTTCAATGCAATTTGAACCTGAGCCTCAAATTAACCAAGTGTGATTGATTTATCTGAGTAGAATGAACACACAATAGACAAGCCAGTATGTTGGGAGAGCAACGTGATTTGCATATCCATATGCTTTCTGTTTATATGGTATTTTTATAGATACACATATTTAAGTAAATAAATAATAAACAGTATTAACAACATTTAAAAACAGTAATTTAACCAGATGCTTCCTCTGTAGCTAAATGTCAGGCTATATGACAGTTCCATGTAGGATACAGGTTCGATTCCTGTTTCTTTTTACTTCAGTCTATTCATTGATTATGTATATATTTGTCTATCCATCCATCAATCCAAATCTATTCATAACTGTCTCATTCTATTCATATGTATAACTATCCAAGTCTCTTCACACCTGTATCTGTCCGAGTTTCTTCACATCTGTGTCTGAGTCTGTTCACATCTGTGTCTGTTGCTCCATCAAAGTCTCTTCACCT
Organism: Acanthosepion pharaonis; assembly: GCA_903632075.3. NCBI lineage: Eukaryota > Metazoa > Mollusca > Cephalopoda > Sepiida > Sepiidae > Acanthosepion > Acanthosepion pharaonis. The sequence continues at coordinate 3,528,745 of CAHIKZ030004103.1, read as the reverse complement.
CTATCTGATTCTACTCATATTTCTCTTAATCTGTTTTTATGTTGATTTTCTAAGCATAGCTTAGATGTGGCACAAGGTCAAAGGTATGGGGCACCCAGTGAGGATCGAACTCACTATTTAGTCATAACTGTTTTAGTGAGACAAGCTTGCTAACCATTACACCACACTGATGTGCCCTTAATCTGTTTTTATGTACCTATCTCTCTAGCCATCTTTCTACATACATATCTATATAATACTAAAAGTCTGTGATTCATGTTTGTGTGGTACATCATCTGTCCAGCACATAATAATTATTTAAGTTTCTTTCCACCTCTCTCTCTCTCTTTACACCTCTCTCTCTCTCTTTCCACCTCTCTCTCTCTCTTTCCACCTCTCTCTCTCTCTCTTTCCACCTCTCTGTGATTGCATGCATGCTTATTTATATTTCAGCTTTCTTTAAACAATCAATATTTTAAATATTTAAAAAATATTTTTTGCCATATTTAAAAAAATATTTTCAAATGAATATGATTTTAAATATTTTTTGGCATATTAAGAAAATATTTTTAACTTAATGTGATTTAAAAAAAACATTTTAAGTGGATATGATTTAAGAATACAACTTGTTGATACAGTAAGTATTTTTATTTCAACTTTCTTCAAACAGACAATTTTTTTAATGTTGAAAATAACTTTAATGCTTTATAACCTAAACCAGCAGTGACCCAATGGGTCATGGACAATCTGATGTATGTATATATATATATATATATATATATATATGGGATAATAATATATAAATTTATATATATCAAGAGCAATTTGGGGGGGAAAGATGTATGACAAAGTGGAAAAAGTTTTTGTGTGACATGTTTCCGTGATCTACAACGTTTGATCATTTGCTCATTCCAGGGTATCATATATCATTCATGGGAGACTAAGAGTTCATTAGGAGTATAACACAAGGTAGTAGCTGAGATAGACATGTGGGAGAAATATTCTATGAATTATCATGTATACTTGTGAGTTAGTCTCTGCTGCTGGTTTTGTTGCTGACTGAAGATGTTGGTATTGATGGAAAAGCTTACCTGTTGTGGGTTCTATTGCTAATACCAGCTGAGTTGGATCTGTCTTCAAAGGCAAAATCAGCATTGGCTCGGAAATGGCTGCTGTGAAAAATCACATGGGCTTTTCTGATTAGTCAGGAAAGATGTTTTATGAGCCTGGTATTTTGAGGCAGTATTCTGGAAGTGGGTGTGTGGAGCTGGACAAAATTAACATCTGTTATTGTCATATTAGCTCTGGATATTGAAGTGAGCACTTCCATTTGAGTTAAAGAATCAAATTTCCAACAGGACATAACATACTAATTTGTTTTGTAATATATTAGTCATACTGTGTATGCTATTCTTGAATATAGTAATTTTCTAAATATAGTTTAGATGTGACACAAGGCCAACAGTATGGGGTACCCAGTGAGGATTGAACTCCCTTTTTACTCATAACTGATCTAGTGAGACAAGCTTGCTAACCACTACACCACATCAAAGTGCCCAGCTCTTCCTGCATATGGTAATAATTAGTTAATAAAGTTCAGAAAACTTATCTTCCAATTTTAAATTTTGCAGATATTGTTGGGGTAAGAAGTCAGATTTAAATGAGATCTTACTCTGATGAGTGGTGTATCTGCAAAATTTGAAACTGGAAGATAAGTCTTTTGAAGTTTTCTTTAGCTATTAACTGTTGTTGCTCTTTTTTTTTTTAATAGTGAGTCCTTTGTTTACAAAAATCTCCTTGTCTTTAAACATATTAAATGCCAGTAATTTATTGGATTACATGCTTTGTTAGACATTAATGTGTTATTATTATTTAGGAAAAGAAGTAGTTTAAATAATTTCAACTCAAAAATCAAACATTGAGTGAAACAATCCTGATGGTAAAATAAATTACAGGTTTTTTCCTTGCTATCCAGAAATAGATATTTCCTCTGAAACATTTTTGTAAGCCAAAATCATGTAAAATGAAGAAGCGGTTAGCATTAATTTACATAGGAAAAGGTTTTGAGGGCTCCTAGTCCATCTTCCTAATAAAATAACATTTTCATGACAATTGACAGTTTTGCAATAATATATAGATGTTCTGTTGCCATGGCCTAGACTATGCCAACTACATACCCTGTAGAGAAATTAATACACACCCACATAATGTGCGACATTCCAGGTAGATACTTGAAGACTCAAGCATAAAAGTGACTAGCATCATTACACCATTTTAGATTGCAGAGGAAGTACTTAATTTTTGTCTTTCATAAAAGCAGTGTACAATGAAATTTTGAAATAAAGAAGTGACCAGTATTTACTAAATTGGTAATAGACATTGTGTACAGTAGATTTATTTGTCTCTGATTTGTCTATGATTTCTGATATTATTGGCAATAGTGGATCTACTAAGAAACTAATGAAACTTAAATTTCATTTCTCCTAACCAAAGAGGGCCCCGGAAGAAACTTGAGTGAATTTTTCAACATAATCGATTTTTTTAAAAAAGTGTTTGTTATTAAAATAAGGCCATTTTATTGATAGGATCATAAATGAATGGGTTGAAGTAGCTAATGTTGATCTTTAATATGCATTAATATTTATTTCATATGGCCTCAAAATTCCACTTTAATTGGTAAATTTTCTTTTCCTTCAAATTTTTCTTGGAGGCTTATAGTACCTGAACTTCTAGCTGCATGGTCTTGTTGAGCTCACCAGAATCTATTCATAGTATTGTGCTAACTCCACTTTACTTTGGGACTGACATGAATAAGAAGAATACTATATCAACATGTAATAAAGATATTTATTTACAGCTAAACATGAATACAACAGTTAAAGCATAAACACAATGTCCTTTCCTATATAGAGAGAATATGTCAGGTGAACTTACCCATCTGGTGGAATGAAATAGGGCCAGATAACTTGTACCTTTAAAACCATTGGCAACTGGTACCGTGGACTTACTCATCTGGTGGAATGAAATAGGGCCAGATAGCTTGTACCTTTAAAACCCTCAGCAACTGGTACCATTGGCGGCAGAGAGAATTTCTTCTTTGTTACTTTGGAGCAGGTCTGGTCCCTTCTCTGGTGGTGGTCAGCTTTTTTTGAACCTACGTGGTTTTATTAACCAGTGAGTGACTGCCTTACATCATGTGACCAATCTCTTTATATATAGGAACAGACGAATTTTACAAACCCAACAGCCTATATTTTAGGAGTTGGATACTTGAATCTATTGTTACTGGTTGCAAAGAACAAAGTGTTTGAGTGACAGCTTTTATCTTTGGACCCTATGTAAAATGAATGCTGCCACATGCTGACAATTTTCAACATATTTTAAATATATAACTTTTCTTCATTTGATGCTGTGTGTGCTATTTTTTTTTTTTTGGTGTGTGTCTGTTGGTGCATGTGAAGTTTGCTGTCCAATTTCATTGCACATTGACAAAAAGAATAAATAAATATGACTATTTGGGATTATTTAAACTTTTTTCTTATTATTTATAAAATTTCTATAATTTCTTTTTAAAGTTGTGCTTTGCCTGAGCAAGGTTAGGATCGAAACTTCCTGAATTTGTATTTGTATTTATGCTTAGTAACTTCTCATGAAATCTTACTTTTAATTTCAGATATTGATGAATGTAAAAACAGACCAGATATTTGTTTATACCGCTGTATAAACACAATTGGGGATTATGAATGTGTGTGTCCACCAGGACAGCAAAGGTTACCTGATCTGAAATCGTGTGTTGGTGAATAGAATTTGATTCTTCTTTTTTCTGCACAAACACTAGGTTATAGAAAAACTGGCAAACATGGATTTTCATACCCACAAAAAAAACAGTGTCAAAAGAACAGTTTTTTGCTTGTATTTTAACTACCTTCTCTCCTCATCAATGTTTATTGTTTTAAAAAGGGATTATTAGAATTTTAATAAGATCTAAATGTATGGAAATGAATTTATACATTTTCTTTTTTCTTGAAGATTTACAACAAAAATAACAAACACTATTTATTAGATTATTTATTGGAAATAAACACTATTTATTAGATTATTTATTGGAATGGTCAACAATTGCCAATTGAGTTAAATTTACAAAATGGCAGATAATAAGGATTTACTTTTAGTTGGTTCACTTATTTTAATAATTTACTAAATTTTTATAAATTTATGAATAAAAAATTCTTTTCAAATTTATTTCTTTATAAATTGATAAATGATAAATATTGTGTTGCATTAGTTTTAATACAATTGTATTAGTTTTTAGAATGTTGTAAATATAAAATTATTCTTGTAAATAAACAATGTAATAAATAAATAATGTTTAATATTTTTGTTGTAAATTATCAAGAACAAAAAAAATGTATAAATTTGCTTTCATAATATGTATGCATTTTATTACAATTCTAATCCTCACTTTTTAAAATAATAAACATTACTGAGGAGTGAAGGTAGTTAAAATAATAGTGGTGTCATAGGAAAAACCTTTCTTTTGACACACTGCTTTTTCACAGGCACAAAATTGTATGTTTGCAAAAAAAAACTATTCATACTTATCGATATGTAAGAAAGAATGAAAATACAATATTATTCTGTAATAATGTTAGTCTTACAACATATATACACAGGTCCAGAAAAGACACTGACATTACACAATGCATTGGTGGTAACTAATACAACAAAAGATTAAAGCCTAAACTTTACCCTATTTGACAATAGCTGTAATGTGTTGGTGCTTTTTTAAATGACCCCCAACATGGAATCGCAACAACATTTCTTCCAACACAGCTTAGAATTTCTACTACTTTCACATGAAAGAACTTAGAGCACAAACTTAGAAAATATTAACAATAAATCCTTTGAAAATGACTAACTGACTGAAAGCATATGCAACAATAATCAATACAGACAGGTTCTGTACTCTTTGGTTTCTCCACTAAAAGAAAAACTTTAAGATTTGAAAAAACTAATAAAAACTTGTAAATTTTCCTTTTCTGTTACAGTCAATGAAACATGTATTAAAGAAAGATTACTACTCATATATATATATATATCTATATATATATATATATATATATATATATATATATATATATATATATATATACACGTATATACTAAGCACCAAATGTTTGTGCATCACTTACACTGAGTGAATCCACATGTGTTTTCTTTTATGTAAACAAGAAAAGTTAATTGGAAGATTTTGAAATCATTCCTTGTCTCTGGACTTTAACAAAACATACTTTAATGAAGGTTGGTTGACTAAATATACCCACACACACACACACATATACATACATACATACACACATGTAGATGTAAGTGAATTGTACATTTTCAGTGCAAGAGCTGGTTATTTTTAGGGCAACTTACAAAGTTTTCAGAGCGAATTCCTTTGACCTCCAGCACTTGTAAAATTTCTGCCTCTATACATGCATATATATATGTGTGTGTGTGTGTGCTTCCAAAGAAAAGCAATGCCTAAGTTTTAAAATGAATTTTTAAAATTGAAAAATCTTTCTTGAAGCTTTTATTTTTAGTTTTAATTTCAAGCTAATAGATTAAATTTAATATTTCCATTAAGTAATATACTTTACTGTATTTCAAATTTCATTGGAATAATTTTTTTTAAATCACTGAAGATGACTGATTTTAGCCATTTTTATTGAAAAATCTTTAAAAAATTAAATTACTTTTCTGAAACTATTTGAGGTAGATTAGCAGATTTAAAGTATAATTAACCTGATTGAAATAAATATTAATTTTAGTTTAAAATATCACAGAAAAGTATTTTGTAAATGGTGGTGGGTGTTTTTATAAGATGCTTGGGGGGGGATTATTTTTTTCTATGGGGGACATATCTGTAAAAATTACTTGACAAATATAATGTGAGTGCCTTTTTTATATAATTTTTTAATTACCCAATCTTAAAGATATAGGAAAATATTCCAAGTAATCTAATATTTTAGTTACTTTTGGCTATAAATTTACTATAGTTACTGCCCTTATTTTCTGATAATGTTGTGTATGGACATCCATATTTACAAAAATTATGTTTATATGCACACAAAAAAAATTAAAAATTCTTTTTTAAATACTGATGGGGAGGTGCTGAATTTTAGTAAGCTTTTCCATTTATGATTAGTAAATGTAGTTTTTATTTAAAAACAATAACACCTACTCACTAAAAATAAATACTGAATTTTAAAAGATTTAAAACTTTACATATTCTAATTAAAATTTAAAAAAAAAATGAAAACAGTTCTTGTAAAAATTCACTATTCATTGAAAAAAAATTTTCTTAATAGTATATATAATATATTTTATTCATAAAAACAATTAAGAGTTTTTCTAATGCACATCTGACAGACTACAATTATCAGTTTTTTGTGTGCTAATACATACAGTCATCAGACAGATGGTGCTTGTCTGTTTCTTGAAATGGGCATTTATACCACTTTAGTTAACTCAAGTTGTTACAAATGAGGGAAGATGTAAAATGTATATTATGCATATTATGCACACAATAACTAAAAAAAACAAGTGTATTACATATCTATATTACATAAAGCATTATTATAGTGGACACTTCATATTTGAAATAGTCACCCTATTTTTATTTATTAAACAATGTGCATTATGTCTATTAACCTGGACATTTGAGAAATTGTAGTAAAGAAAATGTGTTCTCCAGCAGGGATTGAACCTGCATTCCCCTTTGTAGGGAAAACTATGATTTGATTTTGGTGTGCTTTACCACTCAGCCACAAAAAATGTCGCAGTAATCAAAGCTCTATTTTCCCTTTTTAAGGAACGCACATCCTCTTCACCAAGACTATATATCTATATATATATATATATATATATATATATTATGAAATGGACAAAGTTTGACAATTATTTAAGACATTTTTACAGTAAATGTTGTTTAATACTGTTTATTATAAACAGAGCATTTACTTAAATATTTGTATCTATAAAAAGAATGTATAAACATAAAAATGTCTTAAAAAATATATATATATATATATATATTAAAGACAACAGATGTTTTGTGTCGATTAGTTTTATTGATTTTACAAAGGAGAAAATTCTGTCAAAAATTGTTCGAAGTTCATTTTGGAAGAAAATATGGTCCAAGTTTTTGTCTTAAGTCCTCATGAGAGTAGTTAGAGACTAATGGTGAGTTTCATAGAACTAGTGAGTGTGGTAACATGAGCAAAGAGTGTTATGTTATGTGTGTCTAGTTATTTTATTTCTTTATTTCTTTTTTTAAATATATTTCAGGATGCGGGCTATTAAATTATACTTTTTTATTAATAGATGGTTGTTTTTGTCATATGAGTATTGCTTTGAGGACCATAAGTCTTGTTATGCCATTTGACAATTTCTGATAGAATTTCCTCCTTATCCAAGAAGGATTATTCCTAACTTGGAAAAGTTAATAAATAAAATTAATCAACACAAATTATCTGTTGTCTTTAATAACATTTACTGCCTAAATACACACAATATATGTATGTGTGTGTGTGTGTGTGTGTGTGTAATTGCATCACTTTATGTCCTCCATAGCTTGCCTGATGTTTCAACTAACCTGATAAATATTTACGAGCATTCCTAAAATCAAAGATTTTGAAAAACCAATAACATTTTTATTCTTGTATATAAATACTTTTTATACTTGTTACAAAATAAAATTGTTGCATTTGCCTTGATAAAGAGGTCGAAATGCATTGGCTAACATAAGTTTTCCTTTTGTCTTTACACACACACACACATATACACACACACACACAGTGAGTCAAAAGTAGCATCTGATTTATGCTTTTATGACTATCAATTGATTGTTTGACATTTTTATTACACTGTACAAAAGAGGTAGAAATAAAGGAACAACATTGATATCAAACCATTTATTCAAGAGAAAATTATTAAGGAACCACTAAAAAATAAAGAAGAATTAACTAAATAATTCCATAACCTTTCCAGTACCTGGGTGCTATTTTTAACTCACCCTGTATACAATAAAAGTGTAAAGATCTGCTGTTTATTACTAAGTAAATTATTTTTTTAATTTGATTTCAATTTGGAAAAATATATAGCAAACTTTTCCAGCTTCTGTTTTCAATATCTAAATTCATAAGCAAATAAATTAATTTTAAAATGAAAAATTATTTTTAATTCTTTTAACCTCGAACAGCAGAAAAAAGGAAATCAGTAAGTGCCTCATATTCAGTTATACCGCACAAAGAGTGAAAGGAAAGACCATCAGAATTTGAAAAACATTAAAAAAAAATCTTCAGAAAAATGAAGAAATAGCCAACAGCAACACCTGTTCTTGGAGAGTAGCTTTTTATAGAAAAGAAAACAGTTTAAGAAAGTGCAGTGATGCTGACAGTTTTAAGAGTCAATAAGTAAAACAAAATCTTTAAAAAATACAAATTTTAATTTAAATGGATACTTTTAGGAACTTCAGGGAAAAATAAATACCTTGTAAATATAAATGTCAGTAGAAAATTTAAAGAATTTTAATATACAGGTAGGAAAAATAATTATTCCATATATACAACAAAAAAAAAACAAAACAAACATTTTATTGCATTGTTTACCTACATGTAAGTAAAGAGTTTGACTTCTGGTTTTGAAGTTCATTACATTCACTTTCATACAAATACACTAGAGAAAGGAATTAACCTATCTGTTTTCCCTCCAGCTATGATTAAATAGTAAGGTTGACAGTTACTTTTCCTTGAGGTTCGAACTAGCTTAGGAGAAGGAAAATTCAAAACAAGTCTAAAGAGGGATGATGATTCTCAGATTATCTTACCCTAGACACACCACTGCTGCTATGGCTACAGTACATGTAGTGCCCCTCCTATCCTAATTTGTTATGTTGTTCATAATGTGACAATATAATAAGTATTTCCCTAAAAATTACACTATGCATAGGTTTCATCTTTACAACATTAAATAAAAGCAGATGTGGTAATGAAGGAGAAAACCCAAGTCTTACTTTGAAAAAAGTTGTGTTCTGTGTACTATTTTGTTGAAAAAGAAAATTGGGTCTACTTTAGTAAGGCCTTGAAATAGGGTAATGTTTTGCACTTGCCTACCAGTCTTGTCCAATCACCACCTTTCTTACTCCAATAAAAGAATATTACTTTGAACGACAGCAGTTTGTTTCTGTTCTTCATGGGTGCAGAAGGTAGTTGTGTATTGTGGATACAAACTTTTTATCCCTTTTCATTTACACACCCTTGGCATTTTTGACTTTAGACTATCAAAACTGAAGGATGACCTTTGGAATTATAACCCTGGATTTTTAATTTTGGATCTAAACCTACCCATTGCTATTTTATTCCAGCAGAAGACGTGGTTAATTCTGGAATGTTCTTAGTATTAATTAATAATCTTGCAATAATGATACAATGCCTCAGTTGACCACTAACCATGGCTATAGTAGCAACCATAAAACTGAAAACTAAAGAATATTCTACAGCTACCAGAATTATCATAATTCATCTTTATCAAGAAAATAAAGTTACAGAACAATTGCTAAAGAGCTACAACTTCATCAATGCACTGTTGTTTGAACATTTCCTAAGTCAAAGGAATGTGGCTCAACAGTGAACTGTTCTAAATCTGGTGCTTCTTAAAAGACGTCTTACTGTGCAGGATTGTATGAATATCAAAGTAACCAAGGATAACTTGCAAAAAGTTGATAGATGAACATCAAGGACAACAGTGACTTGTGGAATTGACGTCAAATTGATGTTTGACTAAAGAGGTCTTATATGATTATAGAAAAGGTGTCTATAATCATATAAGACCCCTTTTTATCTACTTTCCATATGGTGATTTTCAAAGTGTAGTTTAGATGTGGCACAAACTCACTATTCTGTTATAATTGATCTAGTGAGATGTATAACTTAATTCAAAACTGTCAACAATGCAATGGAGAACCATTCCACTATCTTTCCAAAGAAGTTATGGATACACACATATACTTAAAAAGGAAGCTGTAGAGGACCATGGTCATATATGTCCTGAAGAAACATGCCATTAAAAATTTTTAGAAAAGATGCAAGTGATATAAAGAAGAGGTGTAATCACAATGAATTGGTAAAATGATTTTATAATCAAGACTATTTTATAGCAATTATTTCAGGACATTAGAAAAAGTGGAATAGCAAACAAAGTTCAAATTCCAGGATAGTCTGTTGCATTTACTTTCACACAAATGCTGTTCAAAAAGGCATGAATCCATCTCTCCTCCTACCTAGCTAAGGGTTAAATAGCAGGGTAGACTGAGCTGTACAGCATTGGATAGCAAACAATCTGAGAGAAATAAACTGAATTCCAAATTATGAGAAATCACTCCCCTATGTTTTACAGCCATGCCAATTCATAGGAAATAAACAAATATATTCTGAGGAGAGAATGATTGACTATATCCTGAAGAGAAATGATATTAAGCTATTTCATGATATTTCATAATATTAATATATATACTACAGTTAAAACTTTGAGGCCATCCCTGATAATTTTTAAACTTTTGGCCCAAAAAGTAGCTGATTTGTACTTTAATTAAGAGAAAATTATTATACATGGTTAAAAAAAAGTGAGATATGATTTATTCATAGAAATTTTATTATAACAAAAAGAAAAAAACATTTTATGATTAAATTTTGCTCTCGTCAAAATATCCTCCTTTACTGCAGCACAAATATTTATCTTTCATTGCAAAAGTTTCTCAAAGTATAAGTTTGATAATTGATTCCATTCTTTTTTCAATGACTCTAAGAGCTATTTTACATTTATTTTCATTCTTCTGTCAAGTTCACCCCATGCTAATTCTGGGAGTGGCTTCAAACTTTTGAACTGTAGTGTATATATATATGTAAATATTCTTAGATGGAATATACGTGTAGAAAAGACAAAATGAATAAAATTTTATTCATATCTCTCTCTCTCTCTCTCTCATATATATATATATATATATATATATATATATATATATATATATATATTTAGGCAGCATATCATTTAAGCAGCATAACAGGTTTCATTGTAATTTACCCTTGAATATGATCTTGGAAGAGATTGAAAGTACTTGAGTTAATAGAAACTATGGCACCTTCCTTGATGAATTTCATCTTAACATCAAGAAACCGATTAGACAACTGGAAAGGATCAGTATAAAAAAAGTAGGCACAATATGTCTATATTATTCAATGGATCAATGAAACACACACACACACACACATACATATATATATATATATATATATATATATATATATATATATATTGGATGTGTGGGTAGAGTAATGGAATGAGTTTGAATTCCAGTCAAGTTCATTACATTCACTTATGCAAATACCTGTGTGAATACCATCTCTTTCCCACCCCCTAGCTATAGGTTAAATATTAGGACAAACTGTGTTATTTAGCCTTGGTTGGCAACCAGTCTAAGAGAAATCAGTTCTGAATTCTATACCTGTGGAAGGTCATATGGATACCTTTTGGCACATTATGTGCACTAGTTCTCTGTATTCAGTTCTCCCAAAAAGTGTGTTTGCTTCTGCCCCAGCCTTCACCGTCATAATCAATGCAGATAGTCTGGCTGTTCAGTTCTAAGAACTGACCTGTAGGACCCTCAAATATCAAAAACAACAGGAGTGCTCATAGCAGACAATGATAGACTTTTGATTATGTATTTTTGGTCAACTTTACATTCAACAATACATGCAAAAAACAAATTGATGCTTAAATATATGCTATTCAAAATATATATCATTTGATGAGCACTTAAAACTGATAGTCACAATGCAGAGTTGATTCCTGCGTCAATACTATATAGGTTATTTTTTATATTCCAGTTTACCTTGCTATTTAACCCATTACTGGGAAGGAATGGATTCATACCCTTCCTAATTTTTATTCTATTCAAAAATTTTTTTTCTTCTCTCCCAATAGGAGTAGATAGGTTAGCCTATCACCTGGTTCACACTCCTCCCTGGTGTTTTCAACAGGAGAAGAAGTGTTTCCCTTGTTTCTGTTTAGGATTGGGTTCCCGGTTCCTTCTAAAGTCTACTTCCATTCTATATTTCCAATGTCTCCAACTGAACTCTGAAGTGTTATTTACTAATTAACTCTTGACCTCTTCAAATCTAGAGTTAGTTGTTATATTTCCTGTATAGCTCACAGAACCTCACTTCTTGTCCTTTCTTACACTAAAGCAATACCTTACAGCAACTCACTAGTTTGAGTGGCTCTTGGGCCTTGTATTAGGTGAACGTTAGCAAAACAAAAAAAGAAAAAAAAAGAATATTTGTACAGAAGTGAAGGTAACAAACCCAACCAGAATTTGAACTGCTTTTCAATTTCTTCTTCCAAGTCACTGACCATTACACATATTTGCACATTTTAGAAGATCAAACACATTTGTCAAGACAACTGTTGAAGAAAGATAGATTTTTTTCAGCTTCATATTATCTCCTAAACTGTTGTAATATTCCTGAAAAATCAACTCACTGTTCTCTGGTTGAAATTATTCTACAAACTCTAAATCTACATTTCCATTCCAGGCTTAATTCATATTGATGATTCAATGACTGGCAACCAACTTTGGGATGGTGGCTATATACAAGCCAATCCTACGTTTGGTACCCGAAGAAACCTTAACTTTGACTCAACTGCCCTACCTGACCATCTGCCACTGATTTCTAAGGGTTCTAATCGACCCTGCCCTCCTGGTTATCAGCAGCAACTCTTACACTGCCAGGGTAGGATGTAATATTAGCATGTGCCACCCAAGTAGCCTTTTTTTCTTTTTCTCTTGTCTCTCTACTGCTAAATGTGATGGTGGTGGTGAGGAAATCCCTATTAACCTTTCACCCCGACATTGAAAACACTGCTTTACTAATTCAATGATTCTTTATTAAAACATTTCTCCTTATCCAAGGTTCTGATGGCGCCATAGTATGAAAAAATTGTTGGCAAACTTGAACCCTTGTGCCAGCAAAAACACAGAGTGTCAAGAGGACAATTTTTTCCCATGACACTGCTATTATTTTAACTGTTTCCACTCTTTGGAAACTTTTATTGTTTTAAAAGGCAATGACTAGAATTATAATAAAACCAAAACATATAAAAGTAAATTTATACATTTTCTTTGTTCTTGAGGATTGACAACAAAAATAATAAATACTGTTTATCTACACTATTTATTTATTGTTTATTGGAATGGTTGGCAAAACATCAGCTAATTGCCAACTGGTTCCAACTTTATAAAATCGTAAATAATAAGGATTTACTTTTAGTTGATTCACATATTTTAATAATTTAATAAATATTTATTAATAAAAAATTTTTTTCATATTTATTTCTTTATAAATTCGTAAATGATAAATATTACAGAGTATTAGTTTTAATTGTATTAGTTTTTAGAATGTTGTAAATATAAAATTATTCTTGGAAATAAACAATCTAATAAATAAATAGTGTTTAATATTTTTGTTATAAATTCTCAAGAACAAAAAAATGTATAAATTCACTTTCATCATATCTATATATTTTATTCCAATTCTAATCATTGCTTTTTAAAACAATAAACATTGCTGAGAAGTGAAAGTAGTTAAAATCAATGAAAAAAAAAACTGTCCTTTTGCCAATCCTATTTTTTTACTGGCATGAAGGTTCAAGTTTGCCAGTTTGTTTTTATACTTTTTCTGACATTCTCAATTATTTATATCTTCACACCAGTTATAGGGACAATATTCCATAGTAGTTGGGTACATTGTAAAGAAAATGCTGTATAACTGTCATAAGGATAATAGATTTTGAGAGAAAAACTGACAATGAAGTAATTATATTATTTAGAAGTAATTTTCACTATTTTTGTTGTAGAATATATTTTTAAAAATCATTTTGAAATATTGTAAAATCAAGATCTTATTGCTATGTGTTTTTTTAGTGTGAGAGAGAGAGAGAAAGAGAGGTTTAAGAGTGGGTAAATGAATGACAAAATGGAAAAACTTCTGTGTTATGCGTTTCATCCTTCAAAAGGACTTCTTCAGTATAAATAATGTTTTTATTGATGGAACCATACCGATGTAGAGGAACATAAAGAAATACAACAAATACTGGTTATAATTATAAATCTTTCGAAATGCTGAAGATACAAGGACACTTATCTTCAAATTTCTGGTATCCTGTTATGGTCCCGTTCCTTGTACCACATTGATAGTCCAAGGTAGAACCAATAAAGAAGAACTCGAATACGGATATGGAATAACACAGATATATTACAAACAGGAATATATACAGAGAAGTAGAAACTGTTAGTACAAACAATCAGGTTTAATAGTAATTGTCTGAACGCGACTCTGTTTCTGACTGCCTCTGACTCAACTGACTGACTCGCTCTGACTGACTGACTGACAGACTCCTGACAGACCTCACTCCAGACTTCAGACTGAACTCTTGAGGCGCAGTATTTATTATCTATGGAATAGTCCATTATGTTATTATGGGTAAGGTCCCATAACATATCTGATGTGTCTAAATGTACAATCTAGCTGACCCCATTCAACTTCCAACCACTTTTGTTTTTATTGCTAGTTTTTAAATATCCCACATTTTAATAGAAGTAGTTTTGTTAAGAAAGGTGATATGCTTTATGATCCTGGATATAAATTTACCATGGAAAGCCTCAGGAATTAGTGCACTTGCTATACATTTTTGCCATAATAAATTACTTTCTTTTTTAATTAAAAACACATTAAGTTGTAATATGTAAATATTTGTAAATATTTTAAATTGAAACGTGGAAATATTTGAAGTCAAAATGTTTGTTAATATTATAAGTTGAAATGTTTTAAATATATAAAGGTATATAAATAAAATGATGGCAATAAATTTATTATAACTCGTAAATCACACTCATTTTACAACCTTATTTCATTTTTTTTAATGAAAATAAAAATTTCTTTATAGATGAACGATTTGTCATTTAATGGTAATCTTTAAATGACATTTATCTAGTTCCAATGTTTGTTTTCAGTAATCTTTAATTTCTTTTAAAAAATGGATAAAAGAGAAATAACTTTTTTTTGCTTGTTTCCTCCTATATTTGGGTACGTGCGTATATATAGCATAGTTTGGCTTCAAGCATAAACTACAAAACACCCGATATGGATGCAATTCTTATGAGAGCCTGTTTGGTTGTTGAAGTAGTTGAATACTTCTTACCAGTGTCAGTGGTTGATGTTTAAAACCATGTAAGAGCTGGGAATTTAAATGCTGATTTTCCAGATTTAATATAGTACAACACAATTTCTTCCTATAAAGCTATGAACTTGTGCTAGAGACAAAGTTAAAAGTGTAATAATTATTTTTAGATTTTAATTTTTTCTAAGATTTCTTTACAAGTGCCATAATGTTGAATGGTTCATTTAAACCAAACGTTTCTGACAATGAAGACAAATTATATAACTTTAATATTTTTATATGTCTGTAAAGAAAATATATTTTCAAAAAGAGTCAGAAGAAAAACTAAAGTTGATAGAATTAATTTTCATCTTTGGGAAGCATCCTTTGTATTTAAATTATTTACCATGATTTTTAACAAATGATTTGTTTTTTCAATAGATAACTATTTGAGTTTTACTCACTGCTATGTAATGGCTGGCTGCTCATTTCTGAGTGTCCCTGTGAGCTCAGATTGCTA
This sequence comes from Acanthosepion pharaonis, assembly GCA_903632075.3. Lineage (NCBI taxonomy): Eukaryota > Metazoa > Mollusca > Cephalopoda > Sepiida > Sepiidae > Acanthosepion > Acanthosepion pharaonis. The sequence goes on along the minus strand of CAHIKZ030004103.1, from coordinate 3,512,985 downwards.
GTTAATCCCTGTTGGAGACACCTATTATTTGTGTTTCTTCAACACCCACAGAGGCAACTTATGATTTATAGTACTGTAATTATGCTGAACATACTTAAAGTTTCTGGGAGAGAGAGTGCATACAGCCATTGAACAAATCCAGTAGACACAAACCCTTGGTCATAATGAATTGTGACTTCATCATAGCACAATTATTGACAGCTCCTGAACAGTTTTGTCTATCCAATTTTACTCCTAAGGTTGTAAGGGAAACCACTGTTCGATCCAGTGTGCTTTATTGCTCAGCCATGGAGAACAACAAAGCAAGCAAAGTTCTATTTTCCCTTTTTCAAGGAAGCATATCCTCTTCAACAAGATTATTTTCTTCATATATGCTCAGTTTTGTATCCGGAATATAAGTAAAGTAATTTTTAAAGAATTAATGGATTTATTATTAATTCAACAATTTTATTAGTTATTATAGAAGAGTTTTACTATAATAATGTTAAAAATATTAAAAAAAAGTCAGATTAAAAATAAATCCATATATATATAATTAAGACAAATATAAAGTTTGTCACTTAGCTGATTGGTGTTATCTTCAGCATCTGAACTCCAGAGTTTCGTAGACAAACCCTCCAGCAATTGCTCAGTTCACTCATCGGGGGTATCAGCAATATATATATATATATATATATATATATATATATATATCCTTATGCTAAGTTTTATTTTTAGAGTGTTCGTGTGCCATAAAAAAATTTCTATTTGCTGCAGTTATGTTGTTCATAACTGGCTCCAGTGAACAGAAGATATATATATATATATATATATATATATATATATATATATATATATATATATATATATATAGTGTACTCGTGCCATAAAAATTAACGTTATTTTTTATCTGCTGTAGTTATATTGTTGATAATTGGCTCCTGTGATTACAAGATTATTTTATTCCTTGTTTGCATTTTTTGCCTTTCTCATGGTGCCACTATTCCCATTTTTCCTTCTGTCATGTAGGTCTTTAGTTTCTTGCTGAAGACATTCTCCCATTTGCATTTTCATATTTTCTCTTCTTGCATTAGTTCTTTTTGTCTTCATTGTGTTGCTCTCTTTCTGTCTCTCTCTCTCTCTCTCTCTCTCTCTCTCTCTCACTAACTCACTCTTGCAGCTCTATTCTCCTCCTATTATCCACTTCTTCCTTCTCATTAGTTCACCTCTGAGCCTCGTCTCGTGCTCTTATTGTATCACAGCGATCATACGATGCTTGATAATATCTTTGCTTATCAAGTCTCCCGCCGTGCCTGTATCTGATCTTGAGATAGGTACAATCACAGTCTTTGTTTTCGCTTGTGTTCTAATCTCCTTTCTTCAAGGGAATTTCCTATTTTATGATGGTCACTGGGAAAAATTGTCTTAAATGCAAAAAACAATGTAAAACAGGGACTTATTCAAATTTAATTCTGCATTTGTAGAGCAAGTTTGTATTGAATCTTGGATACCAATGCAAAACTAAAATGTATTTAAATAATATGAGAACCTACAATATTAATCCTTTAATTTATCTCTTAATAGTTATTCAATTATATATTTAGAGGGAAAAAGTGGCTTGAATCTAGGATACCAGTATCCACATATTCAGATAAAATATATATAGTGACTGATGCATTTTCTGCAGCAATGTTAATAAAAACCCCATGATATATTTGTTTGAAAATAATTGTTACTTGTAAATAAATGCATATTATTACCACTTGTATTTTAGCCTTTCTTATTAGGCACTCGGATGGGACAGGAAATATATATAAATAAATATGCATTGAAAGTTATTATATGTTTTCTTTTGATGATTGATGACAAAATTCTTTATATTATTTAACATTATCAAGAAAATATAAAGTTATCTCCCTTTATGAGATGAGACAGGAAATGCATAAATACAGTAAAACCTCAAATTAACAGCCCTGGAACCAACAGACTCCGGATTTAATAGACAAAATCAGATATTTTATACTGATTTTGGTACAGTATTGTTTTTTGTCAAGCCCACCATTATAGCATCCAATCATAACAGAGGTGAGAAAAAGAAACATTCTGTCTTAAATTTCAGGAACTCATAAAGAAGGAATACTTACACTTAAGTCAGATATATAGTACAGATGAAACTGCTTTGTTTTAGTGCTCACTCCCACCTAATACCCAGGCATTTATGGATGAGGGTAAGATTCCTGGGAAGAAAATATATAAAGACAAAATCTCTACTTTACTTGGGGAAAATGTGCTCTCAAAGACTCTATGGATGCAATACCTGTGCATTATTACAACATGAAAAATGCATGGTTCAATAGTGGCATTTTTAGTGATTGGTTTTTCAAGTGTTTCATTCCTGAAGTGTATATAGTAACTTAAAAATAAAATACACATACATATATACTGTATTTACAATAATTTTGTACTGTACTGGGTATTTTTAGGCCACAAAAAGTGCTTCAAATTAATGGATAAATGACTTTAACAGATGACCCCCCCCTATTGGTCTGTTAATTTGAGGTTCACTGTAAATACATATTGATAATTATTATATAGTTTCATTATTTATATCAATATGAAATCATGTTACCATTTAGTATTTATTTAGCATTTTTAACTTGAGTGATAAACTGATCTTTTCTATTATTTGCAGTAGTCATGTTTATTCTTTGGCATCAGACATCAAATGACAGATTCCATTGTTTTATAGCTAGGATTTGGTGAGGCATCAGTAGTTTAACAATCAGAGTTTCATAGAAAAAAATAAAAGTATCTAGCTCAAAAGAATATGCCATTTTGAAATCTATTTTCTAATCCTTTCACAAGATCAACTCTGGTTTTCTTAAAGACAGATACACATCAGAGGCTTAATCAAAATGACAGAGTTACTTACTAACATGTGTTCATCTTTATTTAAGTAATTAGTAATATTTAAGTATGAGTTATTTGTGTGCTTACACCAACAGTTAAGTAAACATTCAGTGTCCTTCTTTACAACTAAGAACTTTATTTCTACCAAAACACACACTGGCATATTATGAGTTCAAATTTCAATTGAATTTGTTGCATTCACTTTTGTATAAATATTCTTGGGAAAGGTTTGAATCCATTTTCTCCTCCACTATGGATTAAATAGTAAGATTTGTACCTAGAAAAATCATTGTTATTCATAAAAAAATTTTAATGAAATATTTGCTTGCAAAAATTCTTACAATTCAAAATATTTTTCAGTTTTAAATAAACCACAAAGGGTTGATAAGCCATAAAAAAACAATCAATCTGACATGATTTTTGGCAACAATCAGATAACCACTTCATAATCTGATAAATGAATACTCATCATTGACTAACATCATTAATATGTGGTATAAGTGTTCACTTTGTGAATGTTGTCAGTGTGGATAGGAGTAGGATATTTTATCGTAAACTTTGGGAATAAAACAAACTGACTCAAGTGTTAAAATAAATAATAATATATTTATTTTCTTTAGGGTGATGAGTGAGTCTCTTGGTATTCAGCTGTGGCAAAAAGTTTGTTAATAAAACAGATATTGATAGCTGTCCGAAGAAATGCCTGTTTTGGTAGTTGAAAGTCAGACCAGTGATAAGGGGTAGTAGTAATGTCAGAAATTAGTTCAGATATAAATCTGCTGTGTTTTTTCTTGGCACTTAACAGGGCGGAAATGTCAGGAACAGATGACCTCTTGACTGCTTCTTCACAAGTCATGCATGGCTGCGTTCTTTTGTTCCATCCTCTTCTGGTGTTGTTCTGTTCATCTCTCTGTGTTCCATCTGCTTGTAGCCCTAAGGTATCAGGTTTTATACCCTTTTTTAATAGGATCAAAGTTTATGGCAGGAACTTTGGTTTCAGCTGATCATCAAAAAGTCTTTGGCTGTTCTTTTTTCATTGGCCAAATTATTTTATTTTCCAGCTTCCTTTCTTTTTCATTTTTTTTTTTTTTATAACAGAAGTTATGTGTGGAACCTCTCTAATTTTTGGTAGTTTTCACTTACAAAAAATTAAGCTCTGCTCCTGCAAACTTCCGGTGTTTTTGTTCAGGTTCAGTCTTTTCTTCTTCCTCTTTTTATTTGAAGGTGGTTTTCTCCTAAGTTGAGAGAAGTTTAGAAAGAGAAATTAGACAGATAAGAGTTTAAAAGGAAAGTGTAAATGCAAAAGATATTTTTTTATGTTTTAAGAGTCGGCGTTCAGTTTGTTATGTAATTGTAAATTGGTTTCCATATACAAGTCATAAATAAATAAACAAATAAAAAGTATGTAAGGGAATTATTGGTAAAAAAGGTAAGAATATGCTTTAAATAATTAACACTTTTATTTTAACACAAAATTATTTCAAATTTTGTAAGGTAAGTAAGAATATACTTTATCATGTGGTATGAACATATTTTTAAGTTTGTGTATGTGCATCAATTTACAATTAATTTATATAGCAAACTGAAAACCCCAACCTGTTGAAATTTTAACCATTAACATTCTGAAGGTGATTTTGTTTGTAAAGCAAAAATTTTATCCTGCCACTGCAAGTGACTCAGATGAATGAATGATAGCCTGTTTGAATTTTGCAGTTGTGTTGTCATATCCTGCTATGGCAACAGAAAATGACTGTGACAGAAATTAAATAGTGCAGTAGAGGAACCTTGAAAAACAATGCAGTGGAAAGGAAAGTAGTGAATAATGCAGTGCTAAAGGTTAAAAAAGAAACATTTTTGCTTGATATTCGTGATCTATAAATGTTTATTCAACAGGAATATGCATAAAAAAGAAAAAATTTAAGAAATAGAAAAAAATGATTATTTTTTTGTACAGGTGCATTTCTGTAGAAATGACATAAAATATTGTTTTATTTCTTTATAAGCAAGACTATATAGTACTTATTTTATACCAGTGTATCTTGAGTTTTCTTGTCTCTTGTCCAGTAACTAATTCCAAACAGTTTGTTGCTACATTAGGACAAGGGGTGTCCATATAATCAACTGGCTGTATAAATATCAAACCAATATCTATATATCACTCTCTCTACTACTTTATCTTTTTTCTGCCCCTCTGAGTCATATTTAACATTGCTTCAGCCATGGCAAACAGATACCAAGAACCAAGTCTACCTAAATTTGGGGGACAGCATCAGTGGCGGGGAGTGTGCCTTGCTTGACAATCAGTCTAGGAGAACAACAAAAATCTTAAGGGTTGGGTATGGATCTAGCAACTTCACCCAGAAAAACTACTTGCAATATGTGATGAATATTGATTTCTATGTATGATGATCCAACAACCACATTCACTTTTTATATTTGTGGCATATGTGACACTTCAGTCCCACTAGTAACCTGCATACAAGTCCACATATTGCGCAACAGTGAGGATCTTGGGACATAGCCACAGGGATATTTGCTGACACTTTTTACTGTTGTCTTTCATCTTTTAGCCGGTCAATATGACTGATTTCAAAATTTCTGATACCACTCTGTGTTGTGGTAGGATCCACCTAATTTGCATAGTACCGACCATATAAATATGGTTGGTACCGGCAAGAGAGGAAGGAATCAAGAGATTCCACCAGAGACTCTGCCCGACTGCGACTCAGTCAACACATTCTCCAGGAACGGTCTTACCAGGAATATACAAAAGACTATATGTAAATATTGTGTACACTTTCTTGTTTCAATACATTTTGTTCTAAGTACATTTTGTGTTGCATTATTATTCCATGCATTAGTCAAGTTTCAACACTCTGGCACAAATATCTCCAGTTATTTCTAAGACAAGTCACTCGGTTAGTATGAGGCACATTGTCAGATAAAAGGTTACTCTTTAGCTTGTCTTTATTCCTGAGCCACAGCCATCTAACACTCCTTTATCTACTGTCAAACCAGCTATAGACCAGGACCTTATATATACTTTCATCACTCATCTTTGCAACATGACCAGCACAGCAAAGTTGTGACTGCTTCAGGAAAGTCTCAATTACACCAATGTTGCATTTTGTGAGATCAGCACTAGAGATCCTATTGTTAAAGGCATAGCTGCAGATTTCATGGAGACAACTTTTGTGGAAGACATCCAGCTTATATATATATATATATATATATATATATATATGAATGAGAAAAAGACAGACAGAGGGAAGATATTAAATTTCAAATATATTCTTTGTTTGATTCAAAAGACAAATTGTAGAATAGTTTGTAGAAAGATCAATATTCCAACAATTTGAATCAACCAAACTGTGGTTGGAATTCCTGCTGAAAACTAAAATTTCTCACACCTGGTTGAGAACGATTAATTTACATTTTTTTTAAAATTTAACTATTTTTCTTTTTTTTTTTTTTTTATAAAAATCTAGATTTTCTGAACTTGTTCTTCCATCTCGGTATTTCAATTTCTTCAATGTTTTTGTATTTTTATTTATTTATTGGTGTGTTTTGGCAACTTTCACTGCAGAATTTATTCAAATTGCTTATCTTAACGTCTATCAATCGCTGCTGAATGTCACACTGTTTAATTTTGTACATGAAAACTTGAAATTCATGATTTAAAATTTCTCATCAGTATTTTATTTCAATGGAAATTTTCTATGTTGATTTGATTGACTATTTTAGCTTTAAGCTAATTTGTATTTCAAGATTTTAATCATAAAGCAATTATTTACTTATTTATTTTTGTTATTGTTTGCTTTATGTGTTACAAAGTTAATTTAAAATACATATTCTTTCATATTCCTTAAGTTGCCTGTTTCTTTATTGGGAGGGAAGATTTTTGCTTTTATATTTATATTAACAATCCTTAATCTTTAATGTATTCTGAATTTTTATAAATCATATATTTTGGTCTGCTCTGAATAGCGCCACATAAACTGGTTTTGTGACTTGTGGGGTTCAGTTAATCTTTGAATGTACTCAAGATATATTAGATTCAAGGGAGATAACTTGAGGATTTCTGTTCCAAAATAAATGCAGTATCCTATTATAATTGTGCTTGTCCAATACTACCGAGACAGAAGGCCTGTTCGATTAAACGTGACGTCACCACATATAGGATAAGCCGAAGTAAAGCTGCTGAAAATAAAAGATCGTAGGCATTTTTTAAGTATAGAGTACTTTTTAAATTACAATTAAAAAAAATGAAGGAAACCAGAATTTGAATTTCGTCTTAGATCTTTATTTTTATAAATTAATATTGAATAAAGTAAAAAAAAAGCAAACAATATTATTATAAAAACGTTTTTATTCCACAAATTTGATAATGACAGGTGAAATTGACAGAATAATTTTTCATATTAGATGAAGAAAAGCAAACCAGGGTTCCATCTATGTGGTGTTGGCTTATCACTCCCTTTGTTAGTTTGCACAAACCATTATGCCCTACCAATACCTCATAAATAATGGATTGTTCTGTTTTGATTGCATGGAAAGACAAGAAAAGACACTACTTGGTTTCAGTGAGAAAATGAAAGAAAAAAAGAAAGAAGGGAAGCTTGAAGTGTTTAACATCTGTTTCAGGGAAATGGAAAAAACATATTAATTACAAAATCTTTTTATTTGTACCCACTTCTTAAATAATGATCAGCATTCATATTTATGATTGTCATTGCAATATTTTGTTAAAGTTGTTAAGCTAAAATATCTAATGATACAATAGGGGATTTTCTATGGATATTTTATTGTCGTAGAACTTGCCATGAGCTCAGTCAATCATTAACTTAAGAATTAAGGTTCATCAGAATATCAAAATAGAAAATCTGTGAAATTTCCATGGATTAAAACTAGTAAGATTAATTAATTATAAAATAATAAGTTCTTATTTCTATTGTTTTTAGCCTAATCTTCAAACTTTCATAATAACAATTTTAATACCTCCATGATTATATTGCAAACAACTGGTATTCCCAATCCCTCGCCTGTATGCTTTAAATCAATGTTTTATCAGAGAACCCAATGTAGCATTCACCTACTCTTTCTCTTTTTTTAATTTGTTTTTTTCATTTTTGATTTATTTACTTTACCTAATGATCCAAGCATTGAAATTAAGAAAGAAAGAAAAAAAAACACAGGTAAAAACTAAGTCAATTTCTGTCTAAATTTCTGGTATGAGAAATTAATATTTACACTTTGAATATTGTCATCTTTGTTACTACTGTTATAATGTGTCAACTGTTGGGCTCTTTGGCCTTCTTCATGTGATCATTGATCTGGGTAACCTACTGGGTATTTCAGACTGAAATCTTTATTTTTAATCTAGACGGGTACATTTTTCTCAGTCTACCACTGAGGGATAACTCATCTTTTTCTTATATAGTACTGCTCAGTTATTGTTCACCCTGTTTCTACTGAGTTTAAATTTGTACTACTCAGACTAAGGATTGAACTCAGCTATTATGTCACCACTTTCACAAGCCAATGCTTTAAACTACTTTGAGCTTTAACTCAAACCTGCCTGCTGCTGCTGCTTGTCAAGCTTGACTGTTTGGTAAGTTTGCTGCCATGAATTCACAGTAAGGAAAGTTCATTGGGAGAAAAGTTCACCATAAAAGAATAAAAATTAATTTATTTTTAATGGGTTCTATTTTTTATTGATCAATGTCTCTAAAACATTTTTAAAATAGGGTAAAAGTAAATAATAATTGATATTATTTATTTTAATTTAATAATTAAAACTTAAGTTTTTAGCAAATGATATTATATGCTATCCTTCTCAAGTAGACAGGGATATAATTATTGTCATGGTAATTTCAAACACGTTTTTGAATCCACCCATCAGAAGTGATGAGGGCTTTCCATCCTTTTTTAGACATTTAGCTATTATGGAAATTTCTATATTCTGATTATGTATATAACCATAATATCCTACACATATGTACACATACAGATGCAACATTGAAAGAAGAAGAAAGATCAACCTAACACCAATAAAAAAAATCACATAAATTGCTTGTTTTTTTTTTTAACTTAATCTAAAAATAGTGAAAATGAGAAAATTGACAGACAATTGTTGACATCCTGACAAGTGTACCAAATGATTAAACTCAGGTTTGTCTACAAAACTCTGTAGTAGAGGTGCTGAATCAGTTAAGTGACAAATTTTATTTTTCATATTAATCATAATATATATATATATATATATATATATATATATATATATATAAAATTCTAAAATCTATTGAATTTATATGGTGAAGTTTCCTCAAGGTGAACCTACTTTGTGGTGAATTGGTGGTGGTGAACTTACCTGTAAATGACTGCATTCATCAAGACTTTGCTTTTGCTGCTGCTGTAGCTAAAGCATTGCTACCATTTCTCTTTAATAACTCCAATATTGTAAGATAACTACTCAAAAATTAATACTGAAAATATTTTCATGTTGTTGAGTTATACAGAGTAACCCTGATATAAGAGAGTTGTCGGGACCGGAGAAGAAGTCTCTTATATCCGGGTTTCTCTTATATCCGGGTTTGGTCTATTTTGTTTAGGTAAGTATGGGAACACTTTGGGACCAGAGAAAATCTCTCTTATATCCGGGTTTCTCTTATATCCGGGTTACACTGTAATAGCCTTTCTCTAAAAGCATGTTAAGAGGTTTTATTGTTTTTTTTTTTACTTTGTATTTCAATGAAATTTTACTTGAAATGAATATGTAATTTTTTTTCTCTCTAAATGTCAAATATCTATTCAGTATCTTTCTTTTTTCTTGTACTTTTCCTTTTAAATAAAATTTTGATTTGCTTTTTTCTTCAGATATCAATGAGTGTGAAAGATATAATCATTGCCAGCATAAATGTACGAATCTTGATGGATCATTTGCATGTTCCTGTCCAAGAGGATACAGGCTAAAAGATGATAAAAGAACATGCCAAGGTAAGTAACCATCTTTGTTTGAGAAAATCTTATCCAATATTTTGAGTTTCATAAGTCAGCACAATGGATTTTTTTAAGCATTTCAGCCCATGCAAGACAGTAAACTGATGAAGACAAAGGATTACTGAGTGTGAAATAATAAGAAAAAAAAGAGAAACATTATTAAGGAGCAAGAACAATAGAAGAGTAATCAAAAACACAGTAGATAATGAATGACATTGCATTTAAATTTTTGAAGATCAAAATTAGCTGGAAAACATGAAGCTGGAAGAAATTATTAAGAACTTACAGTTACATCTAGCCATTTCAACAGTGAATTGATGAGAGCTTACTGCCTATCTAGTGCTCTGCTTAAATTGATAAAGTCTAGATAGCATAGTGAAGAGTTCATTCAAACAATTACAATGAAATTATTTATAGAAAAGGCACAGGGAAGCTACATTATACCAGTGGGAAAGTGATTGAAGCTGAGCTGCCAGGTCAGGACTAATAATACTACTGATTCTTCTTTGGATTTTATCAAGATTCTCTAAATATAAAGCAGGAGCACTAGACTATATTTGGCAGCAATATCTAAAGAATGAAAGAATGACAGACTTATAAATATGTAAGACAGATTAGCAAAGATTTAGAACAGCAATTAAATTCTTCACCTACTCTTCATCAAACTTAAATGTGTTATGTTTACATTTCTTTATCTATATCACTTTAGATCAGGGATGGCTAATCTATAACACGCACCACTGCAGGGTTAAATGTGGCATATTATATCCCAGTGGTTTTTGCCAGTCAGTTTATAGAGTTGAGATTTATTTATTTTTTGTAAATATTTATAATTTTATGTTTTTTTTTTTTTTTTCAAAAATTAATGTTCCCCTCTCAATACAAAAGAAAATGAACGCGGGAAAAGCAAAAAATGATGATAAACAATGTTAGTAACTAATTTAAGTTTAAATGTTGGCAGTTTGGTAAAATCAAAACAAACTAAAAATGTCTTAAGAAACACATTATATACCATGTATGGTTGCAAGAGTAACAAACAAAATAAAGTATTGCTGATGAGGCAGAAGATAAAAGAGAGAAGATATGTTAAAATAAAATTATCTGTATAACCAATTTAATAGATCAAGGCAGAATGTCTCTTGTGGGTGAAGGAGGCAATCAAGTACCAAAGTGAATGACAATCCTGCACTCCCTCAATATAAACTCAGGTAAAAAAATAGGGTCTAAGCCTCAGTCTCCTTTACCCTTTCATAGGCTGGTCCATTTCACTCTAACCATCAAAGAACTAATTCAGACAACTATCTGCTCAAAGAAGGGGTCTCTCTTCCCAATGTACAAAAATGATACAAGTTTGCATTTGTATATAAAAAAAACCTTTAAAAACAGTGTTTGCAAAGTGTTAATTCATTTTGAATGAAAAAAAAAAAAACATTCTGCACCAATCTTCACAAAAATTTAGGTTACAGAAAGATAAAAAGTATTGTCATTATTCCAAACATTAAACAAGTAACTTGATCTTTTGTTTTTTAATTACACTGTTATATTGGCCTAAATAAATTGAGAAATGATTAAAAAACACAGATTGAGTTGTGACATGCCTCTTTGTTGACAGATACTCAACCAATAAGAAAATACTTAAAAAATTGGTTTAAATAAAAATACAAAATCTATTCAAAACTACTTGAAGATTACCTGAGGATGGCTGGAGAGTGCACTGGCTGAAATATTATGATACAAACAACAAAAATGAAGATAATAATCCAAATAATTCTTGTAGGAAAAATATATATTTTATAACTTTATAAGTTCTTTCAGAAATCAATTTCTTAGCAATTATGCTAAGAGGAAAACAAGTCTATTTTTATTTCTAAAAATATTTTTTTTCTTTTCAGATATTGATGAGTGCCAAGAACGAAATATTGACTGTGGCCCTGACCAGATGTGTTTCAACACGCTTGGCTCTTTCTATTGTGTAGATATTCCATGTCCCAAAAATTATAAACGTGACAAACGCACTAAGTAAGTAAAAAAAAAAAATCAGAAAGTGATTGGTACAGATACAAAAATTATGAAAACTTTTGGAGCTTTTATGACATACTAATATTAAATAGTAGATAAAAATTAGGTACTACCAAAATTGGAGTTAAAAAAAAACGAAAAAAAAAAAAAATTCAAAATGCATTTAAAATATTTACATTGTTTGGACTGTTGTCCTCATCTTTATTGTTACATTCACAATGTTTCAGCCATTGTTACTCCAGCCTTCATCAGGTGATATTTGTTGGAATGGTTGTAACATGACAATAAAGATGAGGAAAACAGTCTGAACAATGTTAATAGTTACAATACCTCATCTCAGAAATATAGACAGAAGGCATTTAAAATAATTTAAATATCTACTTTTTTGTAAAATTTTGGTTTTATTTGAAAGATAAAAGCTTTTTATAGATTATATAAAAAAGAAAAATAATTTTATAACTTTCATTAAGAATTTAAGATAGTTTTAAAACGTTTTTATAGTTAATTTAGGATCAATCTGCCAGTTTAATCTTTAAAAAAATTATAGAAAATTTAAGACACTTTAAACATCTCTTAAAAATCAAATATCTATCCTAGATATTAGTTTCGAAGAAAATTAGTAAAATTAAGAAGCAATTAGATAATTTTTGAAAAATATTACTTACTGTACACTTAAAATATAGTGAAAAATACCTTTGAATATAGCAAGGTATATTCCAGCTGTCAACAAGTTCATAGATCAAACAATGGAAGTTACTTCCAACACACTTCAATTTAAAAAAAAAAACTTCCTCAAATTCAATTAAATATGAAAGCCCAAAACTGCCAAAATACAAAAAGTAGTTTTATTTATTTAAAAATAATTTTTAACTTTCTACAACTAATAAGGTAGGGATATATTTTTTATTCTATAAATAAAATTATTTCTTTATGAAAATATTTCATATCAATAGGAATAGGAAAATACTTTTAAAAAAAATAAAATGAAGTAATATTTTTTATCTATTACATTCTTTTATTTTTTTTAACTATTTGGTATTTATTCTCTATTTAATTTTTTGACTGTTTGATATTATGAAATGTTTAACTGCACCAAATCCTATCTTTAATTAATTTAAGAAAATTTAATAAATAAAGAAAGAGCTGCTATAAAAGAAAAAAAAAACTGGGGAAAACTGATAAAGACTTATTGAATGTCTCCACTTTGTTTTCTTTCAGCTATCAATGTCATAAAATATTCTAGACATGTCCAGGTATTATATATGATTATTTTTAACCTTATATAACCAATAGGCAGTTAATTCAGAATTATGTACATTATTTGGACTTTATTGCCATATTCACAATGATTCGACTGTTATACACTCTGGCCTTCAGGTGATTAGAATTTCAAACTGAACCTTTTATTTTTATCACCAGGGTAGAATGATTTAGTTCCACTTAACTCACAAAATTATTGAATTCACAACTGTTTGGATAAAGTCACTGGATCCAACCACTGCTTTTATCCACTGGATTGAGGACCACAGTCTATGAAATTTAAGGATTTATAAACTAGATGTCTCAGTAAACATTTTTTGCAATTTTTTGTTATTATTGCTTTTCTCTAGCACTACTTATTACTGGTTCCTATATTGTATTCATTTCTATGCTTTGTGGGCTTAGGAGATTTTTGTGGCCCAGCATATGTGCTGATTCCTTAAGTTTACATATTTTCCAGTGATGTTCTCTGTCTATTATTTCAACTTCATCCCACAGGGGATGGCAATCTCCCTTTTCCCTCCATATATGCTCAGCTATGCCTGCTTTTTCTATTTTCCCTTGTGTTATGTCTTTACAATGTTCTTGCAGTCTTACCTTAAGGGGGCAACCTGTTTCTCCTTTATATTCCTTACCACAACTGCACAGGATGGTGTACACACAGTCCTTAGTCATGTTCTCCTCCTGGGGGAGGGGGGATGTTACTTGGAAGAGGTGTCTGCAAAGTGTTATAACCACTTTTGAAGGTTGTATATGGATCACAGATCTTTTGTATTTTCTCTGATAACCCCTTCACATAGGGTAGGCAGACCGAAGCTGTTTTCTGAACATTGTTATCCCCTTGTACTCTTCTGTCCCAGTTTGTTGGAGTTGCTACCATGTACCCAGGGTAGTTGTTACATTGTAGGGTACTGCTTATACTGACCATTTCAATTTACCTTGATGGATGAAATAAAGAGTTCAGTTCAAAATTATCATCACCTGAAGGAGGCAGAGCATACAACGACTGAAACATCATGAATATGGCAATAAAGATGAGGACAAAAGTCTAAACAATGTAAATAATTACAATACTTCATCTCAGAAGTATAGACAGATGATTCAGAATTATTGAGTTATTCCCTATTTGATCTTCTATGCAAAACATAATCTAACAATTGTGAAAATAAAAAAAATAAAATAAAATTCTTTTAAAAATATTTTTTATGTGAAAATGGCATCAAACTTAACATTTTTTCAATTCTTCAAACATTATTTAATGAAATAAGATCTCTTTGATCATCAAACACCAGAAGAATTTCAAAATCTCATTGAAAAATTACAAGTAAATTTTTAAAAAATAAAAATTCATTATAGATGTTTCCCCTGTCAAATCAGAAAGAAAATAATGTTTTATTAAATTATAGAAACATCAACTCTTAACAAAAACTATTTTTTGAGTTTTACTGAATTATTTTTGTAAGGCTTCTGAACAAATTTAAGATTTTCGGATTTGATATTGCAAAAATATTTTACCAAAATTATATCTTTAGGGATTTTTCCTTATAAAAGTATAAAAGATAGTTGTCAATTTTAAAAGTATTTATGATGTATCAGAATAGTGATGGGAGGCGGTAACTAACCCCACATCAAATAATACTTCAACGTTTTCTAATAACTTATTAAGCATTATTCATTCATTCATGTCTGAAAATTTAATTTAAATCAATTGAAAAAACCCTGATTTTTTGGTAATATTTTTAAAACAGTGGGTACCGTTTTTTGTTTTCTTTTTGGAAAAAAGAAAAAAAAAACGTATTTAGCGTTACCTAATAAAAATAATTATTTGTACTGATTGAAATAACTTTTATAGAAATAAAAGTTATTTCAATCAGTACACGTGTTCGATATAAAAAAAATTCTTTATAATACAGGGGAGATAACTTCAAGCTGACGATCATGATTAAAATAACCACCAAAGAAATATCGTAACATTCTTTGAATCCAGTGGGAGATAACTCTTATTTCTTATTTGAAGTAATTTTCAGAAAATGCATTTTTTTTTAAATAATGTATGTTTGAAAATATATATGAATTTGGTTACTACATCAGCATATCATGGGAGAATCAAAACTGAAATTATCTCACAATATTTGTCAAGGAAATAAGAGTTACTTGACTCTTCTCCAGGTGTAGTGGATTATATCGTACTGTAAGCAGGAAAAAAATCTCTGATCTGACCTACAGGTTGAAGGAATATGAAATACTAATGCTTACATTCTAAAATAGGGATAAATTATTTTCTTTGAATAAAATGAAAGAAATTAAAATGTTTTCTTTTTTATTTAACAGCTATTGTATTCTGGAATGTGATCCTTCGGAGCCCGGCTGCCCTTCAAGTGGAACAGATATCATTGAATTTCGAATCCTAGCATTGCCTAGTGGCGTCCGTGCTCACCAAGATCTCATTAGACTTGTGGTTTATAACCAGAACAAGGAACATTTGAAGAACAGTCAATTCCAAATCTTAGAGAATGATGTACGTAATACATTTCACATAAGACTTGAGAATGGAAAAGGCATTTTATCCACTAGAAAAGCCTTGCGCGGTAGACAAATTTATAAAATTAAGGTGCGAGCCAAGTCATTTGATAGGAAGCGGTTGCTGAAGTATCAGACAACATTTATTGTGTATATATCTATGTCCAGATATCCTTACTAAGAAGAAAAATGAAGGTATTTTTCTTTTTTATACATCAGCCATGGTTGCAGCTAGCTTTCAAGAAACAAAAAAATGTGATGAGGTTTAAAAAAAAAAACAAAAATGAAGAGAAAAAATACATAAAAGAACAAAAGCAAAAAGAAA
Organism: Acanthosepion pharaonis; assembly: GCA_903632075.3. Classification (NCBI taxonomy): domain Eukaryota; kingdom Metazoa; phylum Mollusca; class Cephalopoda; order Sepiida; family Sepiidae; genus Acanthosepion; species Acanthosepion pharaonis. The sequence continues at coordinate 3,496,973 of CAHIKZ030004103.1, read as the reverse complement.
AAGGGTATATTTTTTGTTCAAGTTTTAAATACAAACAGTTGACACTGTTGAACAAAATCAAAACTGGATGGTCCTTTTTTTTTTTTTTCCTTTTTTTTAATAAAAAGATTGTTTAAATTTACAAAAATTGATGGAGGAATAGTTAAAATAAAAATTTTAGTTTTTTTTTTTTAAATAAAAGATGTTTATTATTCATTGGGCTTTTTTGTTTTTATATGAGTATTCACTGCTTCAGAATAAAGACAATCATAACTCTTCATACTTCTTTTTCAGCAATGTTTAACCTTTGTGCCCACAAAACAATGGCGTGTCAAAAGAATGGTTATTCCTTTGATACCACTATTACTGTATACACTTGACTCCCTTGACAATGTTTATTTACAAAATTATAAAAGTATGTGAATCAAGTATAGTGTGATATTTTTTATTTAGCATTTTATAAAAAATAAATTTGAAGAGAAATCTTTTTATTTGAAAAAACTATAAAAAAAAAATTACAAAATATGTAAACCAACTATAATGCAATATTTATTATTTACCATTTTATAAATAACTATGAAAACAAGTTTTTCATTCAATCTAATAAATAGTGTTTAACATCTTTGTTGTCAATTCTCAAGAATACAGAAAATGTATAAATCCACTTTCACATGTTTGCGTTTTATTCAAATTCTAGTCATCACATTTTAAAACAATAAACATTGGCAAGAGAGTCGAAAAGGTATACAGTAATAGTGGTGTGAAGGCAATTCCAAACCAAACATTCATGATATCTTGAAAGTCAAACGTCAGTTTTGCAAATCTTACTAACCTTTTTTGCTGCTTAGTTTGTAAGATTCAGATATGTGCACACTAGGTCTGATGTAAATATATTTTTGTTAACGTCTTCTTCTTTGATAACTTTTTAGTAAATAAATATGTTGGTTGTCTTTGTGCATTGCACGTCACTCAACCATGATTAACATGGAATGCTAAACTTAGTGTTTTGTCGTTTTTCCCAGAGTTTTTGTTCTGGCTTGCAAGTATTGAACAGAATGATTATGCACTCCGTGCTCGTCATTCTTTCAGTTATCCGGTCCATTGTGAAAAAAAGTTTAGGGACCCTGACTTAATGAATGTAAAATAAACTGCTATTCCCTGAATGGCATAAAAACAATATCTTTAACATTATTACAATGGCTAATGGTGGACTATGCAACAAATAAATGCTGAAAACATGGGATTTGTACTACAGGATTGACAAAATTCTGCTGATGAATAACAATGTCATGAGAGTATAAGCTATGGTTGATTTCTTTGATTCCAGTATAAGCAGCTCAGCCATTTGAAACAATATGGCTTCCAGGGTGAATATACTGTACAATCACCTCTTTCAGTGCCTCTGAAACATATATATATATATATATATATATATATATATATAAAGTGAACATTGAAGTCAACACTCAGAGCAACAGGCTGTTTCATGCTAGACGAAATCATCGATGATTGCATCTAGCATGAAACAGCCAGTCGCCTCTGAGTGTTAACTTCAATGTTCACTTTATATTTACATACAGTCTATCTCTGATATTGAGCACTTTATCCTATTACATTAAAGCACACATTAAAACTATATTTCTTATATATATATATATATATATATATATATATATATAAGTCTTTGACTTTAGGTGATTACGGTAGCATAGTAATAGTTTCCGTCAAGAACATTTTACAAAATTTTTTAAATTCATAAGCAGTGAATTGTGTACTGTTATCTGAGCCTATGGCATCTGGAATGCCATATCTTGCAAACAGTTCCTGTAAAAAATTGACTGTAACTGTGGAAGTTGTTTTTTTGCACTTACAAATTTCAGTCCACTTAGTAAAGCTATCTATTATCACAAGATAATGTGATCCATTTACTGGACCTGCAAAATCTATGTGCAGCCTTAACCATAGAATATCTGTCTTTGGCCAAGGTTGCAATTTCGTGGTCAGGCTTTTACTAATTTTTCCATGTCTTGATCAATTTTGGTCAAGTATACATAGCTTCTCATAAAAGATTTCATCCTTGAAATTCCTAAATGCCCACTATGAAATTCATCTTATATCCAATTTTGTAATATGCTAGGTATTACTACTCTTTGTGCAAACATCAGTACTCCGTCACATAGCAAGTAAGCATTCAAGTCTGGATTGTGTTCTGAAAATCATCTTTCTTATTTTCTTTGTCATTTTTTTTACTTTAGAAATAAATACGACTTGTTCTTTTACTTTTATTTCTTCCAGGGTAACTAGTAGTTCACGTACTACATTGCATAATACATTTTTAATTTCTATTTCACTTTTTAATGCTGCAATAACAGTTGAGTATTTTTTAGTATCAATCTTGATAAATTATCAGCATGTCCTAATTTTTTGAATGGTTGGCATTCCATCTTGAAATTGTAATTTAATAAGATGGTACTCCAGCATTGTAATCGATTTGCTGTATGCATAGGAATTTCTTTTTTCAAATCATAAATTGATAATAGTGGTTGATGGTCTGTCTGTAAATGAAAACACCTTCCGTGTATAAATTTGTGAACTTTTTTCACTGCAAATATTATTGCTAATGCCTCTTTTTCAATCTGGCTTTAGTTTTTTTTGTCAGTAATAGCAAACATGAAGCCTGTGCAACAGATTTCATGTTACTGTCATTATATTTATGTAGAATTACTGGTCCTATACCATAGTCACTCACATCAGAAGACAATATGATTTCTGCTTTTGGATGATAGTGAGCTAATGATAAGGCTAATGTTAGAATTTTCTTGATTTTTTTTAAACACCTTCTGACACTTATCTGTCCAGTTTCACTTTTCACCTTTTTTAAGCTAATTGTTCATTGGAACACACAAATTCTGCATATTAAGTATATAGATTTGATAATAGTTTGCTAGTTCAAGAAATGCTTGTAATCTCATAACGTTTGTTGGAGAAGGCATATTCTTAATTGTACTTGCCCTTGATGGATATGGTTGATGACCATTTTTGTCAATGATTTGTCCTATGCACTTGATTTTAGGCAAAAACAATTCACACTTTTCCCCACTGAGTTTGAACCCGTACTCCCATATTTTTTCAAAAACTCTTTTCCCATGCCTGATATGTTGTTCCTTAGATACACTTTTAATTAATATATCATCCAGATAAGCAACTGTGAAATCACAATCTGCAAGCATAGTATCCATAGCTTGTTGAAATATAGCTGGAGCCACTTTTCTTCCAAAAGTCGGTTGAACTTATTGTTATATAGGAATAAAGTGCTGTTGCTGACACTGGAGTTTGAACACAGATCACCAGAGAACAAACACAGGCGATCCCATTTTGAATAAGTAGATCACATGATAGTAAAGGAAATGTATATATGGGAATTAGTGTGGCATCTAAGGGATCACCGTTTCTATTCTATCCTCTATTACTATACAGATCACTCTTTCTACACTATCCTCTATACTATTTCTCTATACTGATCACTATACAGATTACTATTCAATGATTACTTTTTGAGTGAGTATTATCATGCAAGTACTATTAGTGCGAGTGTTATTCAAAGGCACCTGACACCAGAATTGTTCAACAGTGTTACTATAGTTGTATTTGCGATTACAAAGTCTCAACTACAACAAGCTTACAAAAATGACAGCAAGGATTTGTTGACATTACAAAAGTGCAATGAGTGTTTGTTGACATCACAAAACTTATACAATCTCTGGTGCGTATTTATAGTTATTAAATTTGAACATTCTTCTTCAACTTCTATTTGCAAATGCACTTCAGAAAGATTCAGCTTCGAAAAAATTTTTTCCACTGTTTAAAGTCAGAAAAATTTCTTCCAGACTTCTAAGTCTAATGGGATTCTAAGCATTTGTTTAACCCTGTCGAAAAATCAGCATAAACCCAAATTTTATTTTTTTTTTACATACACTGCTGGTGCTGCCCATTTGAATAGTTAATCTTTTCAATTACACCTATCTTTCCAAGTTTGTCTACTTCTTCATTGTCTAGATCTGATGCTGTGAACGGTACATTACATTTTAGTTTAAACACTGGCATCAGCCCTTTTTTCACTTGAAATTTCACTTTGACTGTGGAACACTGGTCCAACTTATCCAAACATCTGGAAAATATTTTTTTCAATTCTTCCTTTAAATTTTCAGTTTTTTTTTAAACTGGTCGCTTGTTCATTTGCCATGACTCCTTGGGAGAGACAGTAGAGTGGTTTCCCATTGCTTTCTGCATAGTTTTGGATACAAAGTTGTCTTTTTCCATGACACCCATGATAAGATGAAAGTGAATATATACATTTTTTTTGTTCTTGAGAATTTACAAGAAAAATATTAAACAATATTTGATTGTTTCTTATAATTTTCTATTTGCAACATTCTGAAAAACTAATATCATTTACCAATTTATAAAGAAATAAATATAAAAACAATTTTTTAATCATAAACTTAAAAGCATTTACTTAAATGTTTGTCAAAAATATTCTTTCCAGATAACAGGGTATCATGGTGTAGTGAAATACAAAAGTTAACTCCCCTTGACCAAAAATAAAAAAGAATAGCAATAAAAAATAATTACAAATATTCATGAGAATAGAAACAGTCACGTGATCTGACATGACATGCACAAGACATTGTTAGGCGGGAAAGTCAATCTTTTTTCTTTCTCCTTGAAGTTATAGGAACAAGATGCACAATTTCAGGCTCATAACAACCAGAAAGATTAGTACAAAATTTATATTATTTTTGTTAGCCAGTCTTTTGTAAGTAGATATATGCAAACCTTGCATTAAAAATTTTGAATATAAAGTATATATATATATATATATATATATATATATATATATATATATATATACACAAGTGTTTTTATACAAAGACTTTTGTGTTTTGTTTGAACTTTTCATATATTTATGTTGTTGTATGTTTCATACAACTTAACCTAGGTCTATGTTAGATATTCCCACTAAACATACTTGGTAACTCCGATGAAAAATGCATCTTGATAACCCGACAAAAAAAATCCATAACAACATATCTGGTATATTCCAATATAACACCTACAAAAAATAAATAAATAAATAAACAAAATGGAACAAGAGCACTGTGAGCTGATTGTCCAACAAATAACAGTAAAGACACCTGAATTTATGCAAACTAACATTATGAGTTGGTTCGCAATTATTGAATCTCAATTCTCTCTGAGAAACTTCAAAAATCATCAAAATTTTATAATGTTATTGCATCTACCTCTGGAAATAGTAGCAACATTTTGGACACTCACAATTATAAGTTAAAAAAAGACTAATTAAAATGTACGAACAAAGCTAGAACTGCTAGATAAATTAATGTCCACCTGCATTATTACAGGTCAACCATCAATTTACCTTTAGGAAAAATATATCCCAAAATTATATCCCCACATAACAACCCAGCAATCCCATATGCAGGAGTATACCATAAAATTGATACAGGCAGTCATGCTACTACTTTTGCTAAGGCAAGACGTCTATCAGAAGAGAAAACCCAGGCAGTAAAAAGAGAATTTTTGAAATTACAGAACAATAGTGTCACTACACCTGATAGTGAATGAGCTAACATGTTATTAAAAAGCCTGGATGGCAATTTCAGATGCTGTAGTGATTACTATGCATTAAACAGCATTACAAAAAGCAATAAATACTCCATCCCAAACATTAATTCAAATGATAATAAACTAACCAATTTTAGCAAAATCAACCTGGTATCAGCATAGCATTAAATCAAAATGCATCCGGATGATATATAAAAAAAAAACAGCAATTATTTCTCCTTTTGGATTGCATGAATAGAAATACATGTCATTTGAACTAAAGAATGCAGCATCCACTTTACAAAGATACATGAACAAGACCTTCCAACATGTTGACTGTGTATTTACATACATTTAAGATATCCTTTAAATTTTGCGAACACTGGTAGCATTATCACTGTATATGGAACTATTATTATCAGTACTAAAATTGTATTTTTTTAAGTCTGGAAATTTTTGTAACTCAGGTTCCTTAAGTTGTGCAGCAGCTATAGCTAGCAAGTCACACAGATCTATCAAGACTGCTATTGAAAAAAAAGTAGCTGTCAGACCTTCTCAAGCATTCTTCAAGCACTGAAAAATGTCACTCACTCTTTGGGTATTCTTTTTGAACTCTCCTATCCAATTCATCCCATCTAAATTCAGTAGGAGAAAGGTCAGGAGACTGAGGTTGCCAAGTCATAATTTCCAAGGCTTTGTTTCCTTTTTTCTGACTCAATGTAATTTTAACATAATTTAGAAGAGTGTTTTGGACTGTTGTCTTGTTGAAAGGTGAATTTTTTTCAAATTATGCATAAACCAGAGTGTATAGCTTATCTTTAAAGAATCAAACGATACAGTTCTTGTTTTATGATTCCTTTGACCTGGATTAAATCTCCAGCCCTTTTGGTAATATCAAAAAGTCTACTGAGGGTTAATAGTGAAAACAAAATACAATATTTCTGTATAATTTCTCTACATTTTTTTTGTTTGATTTTTGGTGGTAGGGCTGATTTATTGGTTTTTTTTTTTTCCTTTCTAGAGACTGAATATATAGTTTTTTTTTTTTAAAAAGAAGCAGAAAACATTTTTAATTTTTTTATTAAGTAAAAAAAAAATGATAGAAACTTTTGCATCTACCTTTATATGTAGCCAGGATCAAATAACAATAATGCAGTAATACCTAGCTTTTTTTATATATCAAGCCTCTTCAGATCATGAATGATCATAACTCTCTACAGTTTGCTCACTTTTTCTGCTGTAAGTGTCTTTTAACCCCTTTACCATTCCTGTTCATCTCTGTTCTGCCATCCATTACACATTCACTAAGTAGGTCTGTCCCCATACTATTTCACTTGCCTTTAGTACATACTGTGAGTGTTAAATTCTCTAGACCCTCTTTTCTCATCATGTGTCCTTGAAATTTCAAATCTCTCTTTATGATTGTAAGTATAAGTTTTCTTGTTCCCATGTTCTTTACAACTTTAATCCTGGGTATGACTATAAATTATATCCAACAAGACCTCTGATTGGGAAATTGGAGGTTCTGAGGAGCATGGAACCACCTCTTACTTGCAGTTGTTCCCAGGCCCACTCTGACTTGGGGTGGTAGCACCTGTTAGGATCCCAGTTATGGGTAAATAGTGAACCCCCAAACAAAAATCAATAGTACCTTTTTATAGTAAAATTACCAACAATAGATTTTATCTATAAATGAGATATCTAAAAAACATACCTTTACTTTGAAAGTATAAAATTAAATACAAAATATTTAGATTTCAGCATTAAATAACCCACAGAGACTGATATGCTGCCAAACAAAATCAACTAACCTACATGAAAGAACTTTCATAACATTAGTTCATATAATATCATAAATTTCTTAATTAAATCAAACTATATTCCAAAATATAACTTCAACAAAACGACAACATAAAATACACATATCACCAGCTCTAGTAATAATATTCACAGAATCATGTATATACACAAAAGCTGAATATCATCTACCACAGGGGTGGGCAAACTTTTTTGTACAAGGGCCGCATTCTAAAAATTTATAGTTTTACTGGGCTGCATAGTATATATAAACCAAAATAATTGATATTTAAAATTGGCAAAATAAAGGGCTTTTAAAGGAAAAATATAGTTTTAATAAATAACATTTTAATGTACAATGTAAGTAGAAAAACTTATTTATTTGAAAGATAAAGTAACTGTTTGAAGAAATAAGAAAGAATTTTTATTACTATTATAAAATAGAAACTATGAAAGAAGCATAATTATTTATTTTATAACATCACAACTGACCATCAAAAGGATAAAAATACTAATGGGAATGATACACTTGACTGCAATCATCTACCAGTTTATCAAAATCAGGTGTCATATTGCCTGTGCTTATCCTCAACACTGACTGAAGATTAGAATCTGTTAGAAGTGATCTGTTCTTCAACTTGTTGATTTTCATTATGGAGAAAGTCTGCTCACATATGTAAGTTGATGCAAATAAAACAAACATTTTTTTGAGAAATTTTTCAAGTTTCTGAACTTTTCATGATGCAGGGATGCATAGAACTCAATTAACGATTTATTTTCAAACAGCTTCTTTAGAGAGTTGTTGGCTTGCAAATCAATTAGTTCTAGCTGCAACTCTTCAGTAACTGTTTCTGTGTCACAGGCAAAAAGTGAGCTGAGCAAATCGAACTGCTCTTCAATTGCTTTGAAATCAGCGAATCTTCTGATAAATTCTTTTCTGAGGGCTATCAACTGGAAACTATACTTTTCTGATAATGCTTGTGCAATAGCTTGTGTCTTCAAGTGAGGAAAATGAACAAATTTTTGTTGTTTAATTTGATTGCCAAAGAGTTCAAGTTTTGATTGAAAAGCTTTTACTTCCACTTACAATTCATGAGCAAATACACCATTTCCTTGTAGTTTTGTGTTTAACTCATTTAACTTCTGCATAATGTCCACAGCAAATGTAAAATCACAAACCCATTTGTCACTGTCCATTTTTGTTAAAAAGTCACAGGATATTTATTTCATATTACAAAACATGACAGTCTCTGCTTTAACATCCCACACCCTCTTTAATACATTTCCCGTACTTAACCAGTGGACATTAGTGTGGTACAGTACATCAGTAAAATCTGCTTCGATATTTTCCAAGAAACTTCGGAATTGTCTGTGTTTTAGCCCCCTCGCTCTTATTAAATTAACTACACACACCACCGAATCTACAACATGCTTGAGCTTTAAAGAGGTCTTACAGAGACTTTCTTAGTGTATGATACAGTGAAAAGATAACGCATTGTGCGATGGAAAGTCCTCTTTAATTTTATCATTCATTAAGGTCACAAATCCACAATGTTTGCCTATGAATGAAGGAGCGCCATCAGTTGTATTACTTGCCAGTTTATTCAGGTTTAGTTTAGACCTGATTAGACAGTTAATTACACAGTTATACAAATCTTTTCCAGTCACAGTATCTTTAAGAGACTCCATAGATAACAACTCCTCTGTAATTTCAAAATTTTCGTCAATTCCTCTGATGTAAATAAGTAACTGGGCAGTATCCTGAATATCATTACTCTCATCTAAGCAATAGCAAACCACTGAAATTTACTACTGGCTGTTAACAGCTGTTCTTGAATATTTGATGCAATTGCATCTATGCGACGAACAACAGTTCTTCCTGACAGAGATATAGCTTCTACTTTTGGTATAACTTCAGGAAACACAACACTGACAGCATCAATCATGCAATCTTTAATAAATTCTGCTTCTGCAAATGACTGTTTTGCAATTTTATTGGCCAATATAAAACTAACTTTTGTCGCGTTCCTTTGCAAAGTTGAAGTTTTTTGAAACATAGTTTGCTGTTGCTTCAAACATTTTACCAAATCATTTGCCTTCTTTTGCAGTTCTTGTTTTGACAAATTATGTCTAAAGGAGGCGTGTTTGGTTTGAAAGTGTCATTTTAAATTGTATTCCTTAAACACAGCCACTATTTGTGGACAAATCAAACATGCAGCTTTACCTCCAATGTCAGTAAAAAAATACTTTTCAGTCCACTCTTTGTTAAACACTCGGCATTCATTTTCAATTTTTCGCTTTTTAGATGGCTTTGAAGAACTCATTTTGGACAGAGTTTACAAAATAAAATAGTAAAATTTATGTTAAAATACAAAAGATTTATTACGCCAAATTAGTAAAAATTGCGTCATTGGCGTAGTAACAAGTTGCCAAATTAACCACTTTTATGTATGCGGGCACAGAATTGGTTATCCAGTTTGTCCAACACTTATAAATTTAAGCAAACTAGACAAACACAAAGTGTTAAAAAAACAGACATATAAAACAAGAGGCATAGAGATAAGAATATTTAAATAAATGCTTACATTTGATTTTATAATGTCTATATATAATAACAAATTTTTTAATTTTTTGTCATGTCACGCTACTTAATTTTATGTGTTGCGTAATCGGATATCCAGTGTTTTTGAGTCAACGTAGAAGTGAGAAGTCGAAAAGATAATTTTTGATTTTTCTGAGAAAAAATATTTTTGATTAGAAAATTTATTTTATTTGGTTTTCCTATAAATAAAAGAATAAAATACATCTTAAAATCTTCGAATTATAACTTTTGAAATTTATATAATGATATTTATTTTTTTAAGTCAAATTAAGAAATTATTGTTAAAGAATGTAAATAATTAATGTAATCACTAATTTAGTTAAAAATAGGTAACTTTAAAACTAATTTAACAAAAATGTATTAAGACTTAAAATCTTTTTCTGACAATTTATAATATATATACAAAAAAAAATTGTTATATATTTGAATCAGATATTTTTATAAAGCTTAAAATATATAAAAAATATTTGAATTTATCATAAAAAAGAGCAATAATCAGTAACTTTAATGCTATTAATTCAATGATATATGCAATTTGAATGTTTTCGAACGATTATTTTATATATTTATGTAAAAAGTATATTAAAAAAATTATGGATAAAAATCACCCGTTTTTTTAAATATAATAGAGTATAGACTGTTAAAATTTTATTATTTGTATTTTTTATTTTATCCCATTCTTCAATATAAATTTACTGTTTTTTTTGTCATTTTATTAACAGTTATTTTTTGGCGGCGTGGGCATGTTAGTATTGAATAAAAAATCTGTTTGTGCTTGGCGGACCGCACGAAATCGTTTGGCAGGCCGCATGTGGCCCGTGGGCCGTAGTTTTCCCACCCCTGATCTACCAGGTATTCAATTGTGAAAACAGAATAATGTCATACTTTTATTACTTTAAATCTCCCAAGAAAATTAAATTTTTGCTTTAAATTACCCATAAGGAGTTGATATTCCATTAAACAAATTAATCAATCAGTCGATATTCCTCATTGCTTTTTCACCATGGTAGATCTGGTATCAATTATTATACCAATGGTATAGTAAATTCACTTCTTATTGCATATCTTACTTTTGTCACCTTGTGCTTGCATTATCTAGTTAAGTAGATATAAATATTTATATATAGCATTAAAATTTTTTTTTTAAAATTGACATATATTTAAGTCATCCAGAAACAAATAAAATTCTTTGTTAATTGTAATCAATAATATAAAATTTGTTGCATTTTAAATAACCATTTTTTTTTTTTTTTTACTGGTTTTAGTTTAGAATCCTACAAAGTCATTTTTATTATGAAGTTTGAAGAATAAGCAACAATAGGTGTTTTTTTTTGTGATTTAATCAATATAAAAAATGTTTAATACTTATTCATTTATTCAAATACTAATGCTGCACCATTACTACTTCTACACAGGAACACACATATATATCGATAGACATTCAAACTCTCTTGTCTTACACTGCAACTAAATGGGACATAACTTTAATTTCATCAATGTCAGCCTTATTAAAAAAGAACATAACCCTTTAAAGAGAAAATATTATGTAAACATATTTATAGCAATACTACCATCAACGCATGTTTAAAAAAACATTACTTCACCATTTTTCTACAGATCCATTATTCATGAATCTAACTTGTCCTAATACATAAAAATCAATGAAGATATATACAATATATGCATAAGATATATTTTAATGAAAAATCAAATCAAACAATATTTTAAAAAAAAAAAACCTGCTGCATCTTTTTACACACTTTAGCATCCAGAAAGTTTCTCATGTATATTTCAATATTATCTGTTACTTCAAGACACGTGACACATATCTAACAAATACGAAATAACCGAACACAACATACCATTAATCTGCATCTCTTTGCTTTTTATCATTTCTATCTATCAAAGCTTTAATAAAGTTCTGTTTAAGTCTAGGGTTAACCGTTATCTTCCCCACATAACCACATAAACTGTGCCTCTTACTCTGTAACCCTCTACCTTGAGTGGTCCTCAGGCCTTGTACAAGGTGAAAATTGCAAAAAGGAGAAAAAAAAAATATCAATGATTTTTGCAAACACAACATCATACAGAAACCCAAAGCTCATACAAACTATTTTCTCAAATATTTTTGTATTTTTCCTACGTTATTTAACAGTTTTATTGATAATAAATAATGCTATTTATATGCAAATGTCAGTGTGTCTCACCTTTTCAACTTTACTCCTAGAGGCTCTAGCCCAACATATACCATTCTGGAATCAGGCCGACTCCATGAGCAATTTGAAAATATATCAGACCGGATCTGGACTCACAATCCTGAAATTTTGGATTCCCGAGTTTTCATTACTGCAATTATTTTCAGATTCTACCATCGTCTTCTACTGATAAAAAACAATTAAAGGGATACAACTCTCTTTCAATAGCTCATGTTCAAATGAAAAATTACTGTTCTTGAATTACAGTGTTTCAAAATAAAATTGTCCGTTTTCAATTTTGTTTCCAGAAGCCGTAGCCCAACATATATCATTTTGGAATCAGGTCAACTCTGTGGGCAAATTAAAAACATTCTGGGCTGGACCTGCAATCCTGAAATTTTGGATTCCCAAGTTTTCATTACTACAATTGTTTTTGGCAATTTTTTTTACATGGATTTTGCCAACAAATGTTTTTGTATGATAACAATTTTTATAACTTGGAAATAAATTTGGGAATAATTAAAAGTGCACAATCCAGTGAAAGTCACCCATGAAATAAAAATAATTGTTTGTACAGAAAGTACATCAAATTATCTTTAAATTAAGTGGTGGCAGAAGAATTATCATTGAACTTTTAAAAGGTAAGTTTAAATATTAATGCAATATTTAAATGCAACAATCAATTTTGAGTTCTTCTGTAGTTTATTGTTGTCTATCGCATCTACTCCCCCACCCACATATTTTGATGAAGGCTCAATCAAGAGCCCGTCACAGTAGCTAGCTTGATGCCCGATAGGGTGGCTTTTGAGCTAGTTTGTTATAAATACAACTCAAAGCTGTTTACATTATTCGGACTATTGTCCTCATCTGTGTTGCTATATTTATCACAACGTTTTGGCTGTTGTAGGCTCCGGCCTTCTTCAGGTGGTTGGAATGTTGAACTGAACCTTATATTTTGCTTGCTGGGGTAGACTGTTCTAGTTCCATGTGCCATGTCTAATGGATGTCAGTTATCTCCTGTTAATTCCCCTCTGCAAGTTCTCCACCGCCTTTAACCGGATATTGAACACAAAAATCACCTGAGCCAACCAAGCATAGAAATGAATACAATATGGGAACCAGTAATAAGGAGTGCCAGAGAAAAGCAATAATAACAACAAAAATTGCAATATGAGCTCTGATAAAAAACATGCAATGATAACAGCATAAATTGCAATATGAACACTGGTAAAAAATACTTGCCGAAGACATTAGGTTTATAATACCCAGAAATTCACACACAGATGTTCTCAAGGACACATGGCACAGTGGATAAAGGTGTTAGTTAGATCCAGTGACAAGACCTAAAGAGTGTGAGTTCAATATCTGGTTATGGTGGTGGAGAACTTGGAGAGAGGAATTATAAATAAAGGGTTCAGTTCAATATTCTAACCACCTGAAGAAGGCTGGACCGTACAATGGCTGAAATGTTGTGATAAATATGGCAACAAAGCTGAGGACAATAGTCTGTATAGTGTAAATAGTATACATAATACCTCATCTCAGAAATATAGACAGAAACTCAAAGCTGACACAAAACTCTTAATTTTCCACACAATTTAGGTCGGAAAAAAAAATTTCTACATTCACTTTCTATGCAAGTTACTTATTGTATTTTAAAATGTTAAATGTTTCTCAGACTCAGATTAGTTGAAAAATGACGCATATTTTAAGCATGAATCAAGGACACAACTTTAAGCATAAAGCAAAGCTCAGATTTATTTGAAGCAACTTTATTTCAAAGTAACATTTCACTTGTCTCAAATTTTAAGCATAAAACAAAACTGGAACTTGAGAATTTGCTAAGCCTGACTTGGCTCAGCTAAATTACCAGATGTTACAAAAAAAAATGTGTACCTCTTAGATATGATCCTAGGTCGAGAATATCCTTTTAAATAAAACAATAACGGCTAAACTCAACCACTTGATAACCAATTGGTTAGTTTTTTAAGTTGAAGGTACAAAACACTGAAAACTATTGTGCCTTGGACATCATTACTTGTCCCTCCAATTGTGTCATAATATAATGACCAATAATCCTGTAGCTACATTTTATCTTGCTTGAGTTTCAAAATACCTTCAACTAGGTATCTCTAAAGATTTGCTAAAAATGAGCATACATGATGAAAAAATCCCCCAAACATAATAAAAATAGTTTATCATCAAAATCTGTAAAAGGAAAGGCCAAAGAATGTCTTGATTATTAAATTATATTTCTTTAATCCTTTTTAGAGCCTTCAAAAATTTGGTTATTTTCTTGTGTTGTGTGACCATAAATTAGCATGGAAAATTTATGTCATTTTGTGCTGAAAAACATATTTGGAAATTCTTTCAAACACCTCCGTGTTAAAAAATGCTTATCTGCAATATTTTAAATTAAAAGTATTTGTTTTAATTCAAATTAGTTAAACTTTAAATCAGTTAATCTTCTTCAAATAAAGTTTCAGAAAAAAAGTATATTTTATTTTTGAAAGATTCTCTAATGAAGAGAATTATGTTATATTGACAGATTTGTCAATATGGCCGATTTTAGTGATTTAAAAAATTTCAATCAATTTAAATTCAGCAAAGTATTTTGCTTATTGGAAATATTAAATTTACTGTATTATCTTAGAATTAAAACTAAAAAGCTTCAATTTTCATTTTTAAAAAGAGCATTTCTGGTAACGTTTCTTTTCTTTCTTTCTTTTTTGAGGTACGTATCTTCAACATCTCAATATTCTTCCGAGCTTTACTGAATAAGGCTGAAAAACTAATAATAGTTTTCTTCATTAATTCTAAATATCTCATCTAGAAAAAAACAACTTATTTTTCACGATGGGTTGTCTGACTTTAAAATGCTCTGATGGTTATTTTCTAAGCGTAGCTTAGATGTGACACAAGACCGAAAGTATGGAGCACCTAGTGAGGATCGAACTCACTTTTCAATCGTAACTCATCTAGCAAGACAAGTTTGCTAACCATTACACCACACTGAAGTTCACTAAATGATTTTCTAAGCACAGCTTAGATGTGGCACAAGGTCGAGAGCTTGGGGCACCCAGTGAGGATTGAACTCACTACTCAGTTGTATTGTAAGTTCTAGCGTGATAAAAATGCTCAGATGTCTACAGTACGTACCATACCTTGGGTATACCGATGTGTGCAGCTCAGGTAGATCGATAGAAACAGCTAAAAAAGAATTTAGGCGTTAGGTAATCTTGTAGTTTCAGCCTGATTATCAGTTGCGAAGGCCAGTTAAAAAAATTAATTTCAGTCTTTTTTTTTTTCTAAATACCAACAACACTATTAATATTTGTTTTATTGTCGTATTTTTATATTACTGACAGAGAGGTTATGCCAGCTTTCGAAATTAAAATAATATATAATATACTTCTCTAACTAAACCATTTAAATTAAAATTTTTTAAACATTTTACTTCTCCGCCACACATTTTGATTCCAATCGATGTTTCTTTTATTTTTAGCTAGTATTTGTTTTAATTAACGGAGTAACTCTCACGCTAGTGATAATTAGGACCTTAAACTAAGACATCGCTTTTAATTT
This sequence comes from Acanthosepion pharaonis, assembly GCA_903632075.3. Lineage (NCBI taxonomy): Eukaryota > Metazoa > Mollusca > Cephalopoda > Sepiida > Sepiidae > Acanthosepion > Acanthosepion pharaonis. The sequence continues at coordinate 3,481,190 of CAHIKZ030004103.1, read as the reverse complement.
ATCGGTTCTTTAGAAAAATTCAAATTTAAACAAAAATAAGAACCTATATGAACGTTTGAAAAGAATCTCACACCATATCTTCTTACCGGCATTTTGAATCTATTTCCGCTCATTCACTGCAATCTCCGCAACAATTTTTTTTTTTTTTTTTTTTTTTTTAATTTAATTGCCTCACTAAAAATTCCTTATGTTTAAAAAAAATACTCATTTTTTGTATTTGAAAACTCTTCTTAAAAGACATTTTAGGCAAGTTGTTTTAAATTTATTTATTATTGTGAGAAATTTTAACCGGAAGTAAATTGCATTTGCGCATGCTCGGTCTCTTTTTAGTAGCTTCAACTTATCGTGAAGTCTTACGAAAGGTACGTTCTCTATGCAAAAGTATTTTTTTATTCGTTGTTGCTCGTTTGAAATGAAAACTTTCAACTGGTATTTATAATGGAAAGCATTCAGACTAATATTAACCAAAAAGGTGTTATGTAAATTATTTAAAAACTTGGTTTGAGGAATTTATATCCGCTGTCTGGGCCGCATGTGTGGCAGCAAAAATGGATGTTAAAAGTAGAATTACGCCACATGGCGAAATCAGAAAGAAAAATAATTCATTTTATTTTGTTTGATCTGAAACACGATTCTTTCAATATAATATTGTACGATTTGAAGCTGAAATTATAGTGAATGTTCGATCTCGATTAATTTCTGTCAAATGAGTTCACGTAATCAGCGAAAATAAAAACTTAGCAAAAATCAGGAAGGTCAGAAAATGAAAATTTATGAACATTTTAAATTTAATTCATCTTGGTTATGTGAAAACAGTAGAAATTACACTTGCTAATTAACTTGATTAATTTAATAACTTTTTGCTTTCTGAATAATTTAAAATACTATTTTCGCTTTAATATTTGAGAGGAACAAATGTCGGTGTACAACTTTTGCATCAATGTGGTCTATAAAGTGCCTAAAAAAAAAAAGATCTTATCTTTTAAACATAACCCCATGATAGAATTAATCTTTGTCATTTTCTATTATTTAAACTACGATTTTTAGTTGACTATGAAGTATATAGCATGTTTATCTCTTTACAGCAATCAGAATGTCTGCTGATTTACAGTGGATGGTCATCAGGAAGAACAATTCTTTCTTAATAAAAAGAAATGGACTCTGGCTTAGCACAGTAAGATTTTGGTCTTTGCTTTTTTTTTTTTTTTTTAGTATGCCTCTCTTAAGTAAACTTTTCCTACGTTATCGTTTTTCAAAATGATCTTCCTTTATTTTTGTGTATGCTTGAAATATGCCTCTTTTCAGATATTTTCGTTGTTATTTCTTGTTATCACGAATAAAATTATGATTACGTTTACGAGAAAACTTATCAGTTTGAAGAAAAGATTCTATCAAAAATAAAATGAAATTTGGTAATTTCTAATATGAAAATAGTACAAGTGTTAAGATTTGACATTTATTTACAGTTACTGGATGTGATAAAATATGTATTTCAACGGATGCAAATAGCTTCAAGATATAGTCATTGTGGCGCTACACATTGTTCTAATCGTTTAAAGTTTTGGACAAGCAACTTTCCTTAGGCCGCAACACCTTAAAATCGGAAAATAACCGCATTTAATTTACAATTATCTACAAAATAAAAAATGCTAGAAACGAAATAATTAATGCGCAAAGTTTGGTCATAATTATTTCCTTTCTTAGCTAGCATTTTATTTTGTAAATATTCATTCTCTTTACACAGTTTGCACATTGATTGTTAAAAAACACCACTTGTCATCGGTTTACGACGTAACTTAAATGCGGAGTAATTTTAAAGGAGTAAATTCAGTAAAAAGCAGTAAAAAGGCTCTTAATTAAACCTCCGCGCGCTAAATGTTCAGCAGTAAATGTAGTTAAACAAGGCCAGTAATGTCCGACAGCTGAACGTGACTGAGTTCGAACTTTTATTGTCGATAACTCTAAAACGGTAGGTGGAAACATTTTAAGAGATTTAGTTCGGGTATTAAAAAGCAAATTTACCGTAGAAAATATAAATCTTGACTAACGATTACAACATTACTCCCTCGTAGTGCGTACCCAAAGGCATTTTTAATATATTTCTCTGGTCCACATTTGGGCCTGATGTCACACGTTGAGAATCGCTGGTCTAAAGGAACATGACTAAGACGAGCTTTTATTTTCACTTTTATATGCAAAACATCGAACAGAAAGTTTAAACTGAGACGTTTTCCTTTTTAATTTTTCACTTAAATTCAATTGAAAACACTGGAAGTTGTGGGTAAAGTAAATAGAGGAAGCAGAACTTAGGTTTAGTGCTCTTCTTACGTTCAACTTCAACGTTTTTTTTTTTTTTTTTTTTTTCTATTTTCAGGAACCCAACAACTTGAAAGGGCGTCATTCTTTCCGTTTTAATGGTCTCATTCACAAGAAAACAGTTGGTATTGAGCCATGCAAGGATGGCAAAGGAATTGTATTTGTTACTCGCAAGACAAAGAGTAAGGAAATTTTGCTTTGGGTTATTCCAATGTTCTTGAGGTTTTAGACAAGATTCGTAATTTTTCTGTGGATTATGATGACATTGCAGTATCAAAAATAGGTACTGCCACTAATTAGTGATACCTAAGATTTAAAATGAATTTCTAAGAATTAAAAAAATACTTGAAGCTTTCATTTTTAATTGAAAGCTAATGGGTTAAATTTTCTAACTCCAGAAAGCAAATTAATGATTTTTTTTTTTTTTTGTAATATAATTTCTACCTCAAATATACCAGAATATTTTACTTACTGGAAATACTCTGCTGTATTTCAAATAGAAATTATATAGATTGAGTTAGAATGTAATTTTTTTTTTCTTGTTTTACAAAATACATTACAAGTGATCTTTTTCTACATTTTAAGACATTTGTAAACAAAGTTTAAATGTTTTTAAAAATCTTCCAAAAATAAAATATTTGAAAAGTTGAGGAAAATTTAAAGTTAAATTAGGTACCTCCATGAGATTATTAAAAAAATGAGCATAGCATGATGAAAACAAAATTTTGTCAGCAAAATTGACAACTATTTTTTTTTTTTTTTTTTTTTTTTTTTTAATAAAAGAAAAAATGAAAATCAGTTTCAAATTCTTTTAAAAATCAATTGATTTTTTTTTTCAAAACCTATTTAAGAAAATTAGAAATTGTTTGTTTAAAATATTTAGAAACAAACACTACTTAGTTTCTGTGCCAAAAAGATGTAGTTTAAAAATAAGACAAAACCGGTCATAATATTTGATGTCACTTTGACAGGTGATGAGTGTTTGATTTCATCACGTATTGACAGCTTATGTAAGGAAAAGTTATCGTACGGAAGGCTAGAAGTGACATAATTATTTACATTTAAGTGAAGCAACTTATTTACCTCATTTTTAAGTGAAAATTTCAGCGCTCCAATTATCAAAACAAAATACATGATTTGCTTTCATCAAAGCCTTGTGCTTTTAACTAATATAATCACTAAACTGAATGGTATTTCCATTTGTGAATAGTTTCTGACTTATTTTTATTTTTGGAAGATTTTCCAAGTTGATGTTTGGCATCTTTTCATTATATCTATAGTATGACAAAATCAGCCAGAAACTTGATGAAAAAAATTTTTTCATTTTAAATGTATATTTCATTAAGAAATACCAAAGTATTTTTTTTTTTTTTTTAAATACTCATTCTTTGCATTTCTGAAATTTTAGTTAATTTTTTTGTGTGTGTCAGCAAAATTACTAGAAAAAACACGTCAGTCATTTTTAAAAAAAATTTTGTAAACTAAGTTAAATTCCTTTTATAAAAATCATCCAAAAATCAATTATACGTTTTTCAAGATTTATTTGAAGAAAATTTAAAGTTTAATATATTTTGAAAAACTTTTACATTCTTTCTTCACAAAAAAATGTTTAAAATAAGAGGGAGCTGACCTTAACATGATCGGCAATTGACAAGTGCTGAGTGATGATATTCATCACGTATTGACAGCTAACGTGAGATTTGAGTTATCATACGGAAAGACAATTTATGTAATCTTTTTATAAGTGAACCAGCTTATGTAGTACTTCTAATGTAAAAAAAAAAACAAAAAAAAAACCCAAACTTTTCAGCATTCCAATGTAAAACAAAAATTTTGCCATGACTTTATAAAAAAGAAAAACATAATTTCCATCATTTGTGAATAGTTTCTGAAAGTTTCATTAAAATCTGACAATTATTATTTTTGCAAGATTTTTCAAATTAATGTCTGTCATGCAGAAAAAGAATGTGCTGAAATTTAAGTAGTTCTGCTGACACAGAAACAAGGTTTTTTTTTTTTTTTTTTTTTGTTAATCAAGATAGAATGTTCTAAAAAAGGAAAATAATTTTAAAATAATTAAATATTTTTGTTCTTTCTGCTTAATAACAATCATTTAGATGATAAACTTTTGTTTTTGTCAAGTTTGGCATCTTTTAGATCATGCTATGCTCTTCTTTTTTTTTTTTTTTAGCAGTTTTTATTGAGGTACCTAAATTTATGAAATCAAAGTTAACACATTGGGGGGGTTTTTAATAATTAACATATTTTCAGCAATTATCTAATATTTGGAGTTTTTTTTTTTTTTTTTTTTTTTTTTAAACTTTGAAGGGATGATTTGCAACGCATAAATTGCAAACAAGTCAATTTCTCAGTGAAGAGAGGACAACACTTAACCTTTTAATGTCGTGTAGCTGACTATAGATAGAATGATAATGGTTTAAACTAAGAAATTTAAATGACTTTAAAATTATTGGGTGTAAACAACTTCAGCTATTCAATTTTTTTTATTCATAAACAGTTTCCACTTAATTGCAATATTACCTAAAAGAAAGGAAGTAATGCAAAATTCTAAATGATTTTTTTTTTTTTTTTTTTAAATTAAAATTTAAAAAATTTTTGTAAAATTTCATTATTCATCAAACAAAAAAAAAATTGTCCTTCAGACAATAGTGTCCTCAATATATTTTATTTATAAAATTAATTAAAAGCTTTACTAATTGAATAATATAGTTTTATTGCATTTTTTTTTAGTTTCTGGTTCAAAGCAAATTTTTGGTAGAAAGGATGGAAAAAAATTAATGACAAAAATTTCTTTTCTCTTGATAATAACAAGGATTTTGACACTAAAACTTTTTTATTAAAATTGGGGCCTTTTCATCAGGTTCCTTTTTTTTTCTTTTTCTTTTTATTTAAGCAAAGTGGAGGTACCTCTATAAACATTACTTTAATTATTAAACATTTCATAAATTAAGTTACATTTATTCTTTGTTATATCCTAATGGTTATGAAGTTATTAAATTTTTTAACGTACTTATATATTATTATTACTTAGGTAATTGTATACTTATAATCCAATACCTCAAAGATTTTTTTTTTTTGCCAATTACTGACCTGTATACCTGTATAAAATTTTGAATAATGCATTGCATTAGCTCCGGCTGTATTTACAAGTTTGTTATAGATGCATTTGTATATTTCAGTTGACATTTAAAGTTAATGTTAAGTGAATGCAGTAAGGCCATGAATTATGATTTATTTGTATGAAAATATGTAATTAAAAATTGTCAACATTTAAAAGCAAAACAAGAAAATCACAATGTATTTTCTTGTTCATCAGAACGCAGACATCCAGCAGCAGCTTTTAACAAAGTTGACATGAAAAAGGATCCACGAAGAACTTTAACTGCCATAAGAAGGACGCTTGCAAAAACCAAGTACCGACGAGATCTTAAGATGGTGAGCTACTTATTTGGGTAGTGATATGAAAGATTTTTGTAGAAAATTCTATATCTATTTTTGTATAATTATCATGAAAAGGCCATTAAATTTATCAAACTATAACTAAATTTTAGTATTTATTGCCCTTAATAGCTAATCTTGTAGTAAACCTTTCAATGTAAATTTTCATGCCTCAAATATCTTCTGGGTTATCAAGATGGTAATTGCAACTGAATATTTTCAGCTTAATCTTTCCTATGTTAAACAATTTTCTAAAGGGCGGGGGACTCCAGTCCCCGGAATTATTTAGATTATGATTTAGACACTGGGAACATATGTCTATATAAGTATCAGTTTTTGTTTCTCAAATATTTTATCTTTTGATTTCTTCCAGGCTGCTATGAGGAAAGCCAGTGCTGTAATTCGCAGTCAGCGCCCCTTGCTGAAAAAAGCTGGACGCAAAAAGAAGGAATAAATCTTTGTAAAGACCTGAAGATAAGAATAAATTCACTTTGGATACACTTAAATTTTTACTTTTATTTTTTGATAATTGCTGCTAAGGACTGGAGTGCATTTAAATGTGGCCTTTGCCCTCAATTTAAAAAAAAATCAATGGGTATTGTTAACACAGACTGAAAGAAAATAGATTTTTGTGTATGATCATACTGTGCTTTAGAATAACTATGCCAAAAAGAATTTCCATTTATTAATGAAATAAAGCCATTTGCTTATTTAGCTTTCATTCCCTTACCTATATTGTAGGTATATGCACGAGATCGCTAAAAAAAGCGTATAGTCTGATGAAAAAGACGTCAAACTTGACGAAAACAAAATTTTATCGCCAAAATGTCTATGTTATGAGTAAGAGTAAAGAACAAAGTAATTTTTAATTATTTTTTCAAAATTTTCTGTCTTTATTACAACATTCTAACTTTCGATTGAAAAACCTTGTTTCTCGTCATCACCGAACTCTAGTAAATAACATGGCGAATTTTTTTGTGCATTTTTTCTTATGACACACATTAATTTTGAAAATCTTGAAAAATAGAAATAATTGTCAGATTTTAATGAAACTTTCAGAAACTATTCAGAAAGGATGGAAATTATTATAAATGTTATTTTTTTTTAAAGTCATTATAAAAATATATTTTTTATACATATATTACCACCCCCCATAAATGAATTAAAGAAAACTGTAAAAGTTTATGGACGAAGCAGGGAAGTCATTATATTAATAAAAACACAAGGCTTTGAGGAAAGTAAATCAGGGATTCTTTTTAAAAAATCCGAACACGTAAACGAAAAATCAGCTCTGAATTGTAACATACAAAACCCAATAAAACAAAAAATACTATTTAATTTTAAATGCTTTTAGTTGCTTTTATTTGTTTTTATCAATATGCATAATATTGTCTGAAGGCAAAAAACTTTTTCGATGAAAATGAATTTTTAAATGAATTAATTGTTATTTAATAAATTATTTTATTATTTTTACATAAAGTTACTAAAAGTTGTTAAATATTCTAAAATTAGCGGTACTGACGAATCCTGTATATAATGCTATTTTTAGGTACCTATATCTGTACAGATTATAAATGGTACAAGGTTTTTACAATCAACGAAAAAGCAATGAGAATAATCTTACTGTCCTTTTAACCTATGTGTAGAAAAAAAAAAATCTTAAATCAAATGTACGGAGGCCCGGAAGAAACATGATCCAATAAAAACATCACGTGACTTGATTTGTACGGCACTGTTAACGGCCTTTATATTTATATAAAATTACTTTAAAAAATTTATAATAATTTCCATCATTCCTGAAAGTTTCTTTAAAATCTGACAATTATTTCTATTTTTGCAAGATTTTCAAAATTAATGTGTCATAAGAAAAAAATGAACAAAAAATTTGCCATGTTATTTACTAAAGTTCCGGTGATGACGAGAAACAAGATTTTTCAATCAAAAGTTAAAACGTTCTAATAAAGACAGAACATTATTTTAAAATAATGAAAAATTACTTTGTTCTCTCCCCTTAATAGTAACAAACATTTTGGTAATAAAATTCTGATTTCGTCAAGTTTAAGGCCGTTTTTTCATGGTATGACTACTTAAAAATAACGAGGTAAATAAGTTGTTAACGTAAAGATAAATTGTCACTTACGACCTTCCGTACTATAAATTTCCGCATGTAATATGTCAGTGCGTGATGAAAAACACGCACTTGTCATTTGTCAATCAACACTGCAGTTCAGATCGGCTTTCTCCCATTTGAAAAAAACATGTTTTCATCACAGAAAATAAGCAATCTTTGTTTCAAAATATACTAAATAAACTTTCTAATTTTTTTAAAATTAGTTAAAAAAAAATCATAATTGATTTTTTAAATAAATTTTAAACGGCAACATTCACTTTTGTAAACAAACATCAAAAACAATGGGAGATTATCGATCGTCTGTCGATTTTTCCGATTCAAAAAAATTGAAGATTTTTAACGAAAATTTTGGACGTGCTAGAAATTATTAAAAAATTTTAAAAAATATTCAAAAAATACTTTGATCATTCCTCTTGATAATAACATTAACATTTATACGATAAATTATTTTAATCAAATTTAAGGCCTTTTTTATTCATGGTATGCTATTTTTTTATCGATCTCATGCACATACCTACTATATTGGATTCATTCTTGTACTGTTTTACTGAAAAAAAGTTCCATAGAATTCTTAAAATTTAATTTTTCAGAAACTTTGAATCTGTCTTAGATTCCAAACATGAAGGGATAAATTTTGTCTCTTTTGAGACAGTTAAAAATATCAGTTTTTCCGTATTTCAGACATTAACACCTAAAACCGACCCCCCCCCCTTCTGCTATACTTAAAGCTTTGCTGTAAAGTTCTGACAGAAAAACTGATATTTGGAAAATGTCGCCACTCTACAACTTTTGTAATTTCTTTGTCTTGGCTGGTTGCAGTTTGGTATGCTGTCTAGTAACAAATACCATCTACTCTTTTGTCGTAAGTCAAAAATGTGTTGAGGAAATCCATTTAGAACATTAATTTGATACAGTGTATTGGAGCTAAATTAAAAAAAAATAAAACACAAGACAGTATTTTTCAAATCCAAATTTATTTATATACATATATACTGTTTGTATAAAAATAACTGCAAAATTTATAAAGAATTGATTTAAATGACTGAAAGTTTCATTCAGATGGATTTTTACTTTTGACAAATTGGCCCCACAAAAACTAGATAGAATTTTTTTTTTTTTTCCATATAGTTGTGTATATTTTTTTTATGAATATCAATGTATGATTCCCAATCAAAATGAGTATTTTTTTTTTTTTTTTTTAAATATTACACACTTCATGATGATCTTAAAAAATAGTAATGGGAATTTATTTAGGAAGGCTTTTTTTTTTCTCCAATTGGAGATGGAGGGAAAAGTTTAATAATGGTTAAATGAAAATGGTTATTGTATGAGGTCAACATTGAAACTAAATAATATATATCTAAATGGAAGAAAGTAGCTATGGATTTCTTAACTCCTTGGAGATCATTTAGACCAATTTTTAGTTTGAAATGGGAGTCTAGAACAATTAAAAATGACACTTTCAGATATGTCAAATACTGTGAGATTTACAAAGTGGAGAAAAATATCAGTTTAAATGAAAAGGTTTGATCAAATTATAGATTCAGCTGAGCATTTCAGCAGAATGAATCCTGTAGTGGAGTGTCAGTTTTTTTTTTTTTTTTTTTTTTTTTTTAAATATTAAATGTCAAGAAAGACAGGATGTATGCAGTCTTTAAACAACTAGGTTTGGAAGGACTAAAATATTTATCAGAAAATACTTAAAACTACTTTCAATTAGCATGTAAGTAGACTGTTCCGAATGTAAAATAGGCTTTTTTTTTTTTCCTCTCCAACCCGTCAACCTGAAAGAATTACTTAAGCCACAGTATTGAATGAAAGATAACTTTGCAAGATGAGTCAACAGACATGGCAACTCACTCAGAGTCCAATTGCTTTGGAGACCAAGAATAGCTTTACATGCCTTTCTCAAGAAATGTTTTCAACAATATCTTTGAAATAAAATCATTGATGGTATGTGTATTTCTGTAACCAAACACAGTCAATGTTAAAATGACATAAGTGTATAAAAAGCACAATTCTTTTCTAATACTCTTGCTTCCAAAGCTTTCCTTAATTTCAGATTTTGCTGGACCAATAATAAAATAAATACAGTTAACTATTAAAAATTATGCTCAGCATTTTTACTGTCAGTTGTTTTATTGCTTGATTCCATTTATTGCAACTACCCGAGACTCATTCTACATCTATTATTAGCACAGAACAGAAAGAGATTAAGCTTTTGACACAAATTCACATTTTCTTTTCCTCAGCAAGCCTATCACTTGAGCTATGAAATAGATGCAGAAGCTCAAATCAAACATTTATTCCTCCACCTTAATGCTAATTATGAATGAGCCTTGTTACAATAAAAAAAAAGCAGCCAAAATTAAGATGAAAGAAACCTTAAAAAAAATCCTTAATCTAATAAAATTCAAGATAATGCATTGACAACAGTTCAGTATTTTGAGTTTCACTTCTTGAATCAACAGAATAGTGTTTACTTTCAAAAGTATTAAAGCATCACCTGTTTTAAGTGCTTTCTTATTGTTTTAAGTGCTTTCTTATAATTATATGCAAACTAAAGGTTCCTGAACATCAGTTGCCAGAATATATAGGATCAACTTTGACCAGGACCAAGAGCCTTTTAACAAGTAGGGAAAAAAGGTGAAAGTTTAATAGATACAGAAATGTTTGCTAAACTATTTTGGTTTTTCAAAACCTAATAAGAATCTTCTATGATGCCTAAATAAATCATCATTAGATAAAACATTCCAAGTGGAAATGTACTAGAATTCTGTAAGACACACAAATTATAATTGCCAGTATGACCACCAAAAAGCATTTATGAAATGTCAATATCTCACAATTTGCAAAGCATAAGGATTAATCTTTGTTTCATATTAAAAAAAAAAAAAAAAAAATGGTTTTCATTTCTATATAGAAATGTAATTTGAACATGAAATATTCATAAAAATGATTTAAAAAAAAAAAAAAAATCGACTGTCAAGAAAAATGAAGCCAACAGTGAAAGCTGTGTATATTTCTTTTTCATGTCTTAGCTGACATGCACATGATCCTTCCATCTTCCTAATGTCAAGAATCCAGGACTGCATCTCACTGTTTATACTGGATAAAATCCATATTACTTTACATTTACTGCTATGATTTTTTTTTTGTATAATCAGAAGTAGGATTAGATAATGAACAATGTTTTTTATTGCAGGTTTTGCTTTAATGAAATAAATACGTGTCCTTGTGCCATTACTAAAAAAAAAAATACTTTCAATATTAATTTTTTGTGGAAAATATTAATAAGGTTATGAGATTAATTATCAAAATATAATTAAAACCAGAGGAAATAAAGTTTAGACAAGTGTGGCAGTTGGTTTAAAAACAAACAAATAGCAGTAAAAAAGAAAGGCCAGAATTGTAAATAGTAACAATCATCAAAGCTTGCAAAAATGCTTTTTAGAAAAGAAAAAAATTCATGTAGACATTTTCTTAATGTGTTCTGAAGAATTTTATATTTGAATTTGCTTAAAAAAATAAAGCCATAAACTACTGGCTGTCATGTTAGCAAGTAAATCTTGAGAAATAAAGCTTTTTAGTTGAGTAGAAGTGAATGACTAAAATATTACACAGATGTTTATATTTAATCTGGGGTTAACATAATAATTGGTAGAAAAATAGATTTTCATCCATACTATGGAGATTCTCCAATGTAGAGAAACAATACTGGTCTCAATGTGGTTAGATTAAATGAGCTTAAGTGAGAGTATTTAAAATACTATCTTTTGGAACATGATTTTAGATGGTTGTACTATACAACTTGTACAGATATGTTCTAACCTTTCTCTTACATTTTTTTTAATTAACATGAAACTATTTGAGAACAAACTTGGACTAGATATAATTCTAAAATATATAGACACTTTATCAGACATTTCAAACATTGTTTAAACATGTTATACATTTTTTTGTAACATTTATTCTTAATAAAGTAATTAATTAAAAAAATAGTTAATAATCAAATTTGTGTAAATGTACACACAGACATATGCAAAAAATCTATATACACTTTGGTTAGTACTTCCACATTTCATTATTCTTTTTGTATTTTTGATACAATTTCTATTGTTCAAACAAGCTTTTATCCATTCATAAAATACATTGCAATTGCTAATATAGTTAATACATTTTAGCAATACTACATCTGAAACCGATGTTTTGCTAAAAATGTTTTATAAAAATTAAATTAAGTTTGCAAAAACAAACAATGCTTCAAGACTGCACCATAAGTCAAGAACAAGGTTTTAAATTTAAAAATGTTATGAATAACACCAATTAGAATACAATCAAGGCGATACTAAGAATTACACTATTGCCTTGAATACAAAACTAAATGGAACAATTTTAACATCAAATTAAAATAGCCAAGGTGCCAAATATCTTTTGATTTGGTTTGGAACAAATACAAAATGGAACAGTGAAAACCAAGTTTACAAAATTTTAGGTCCAATTATGCATTGAATGAATGGAAGAAAAAAAAATATATATACAAGTAACAAAAGTCATACAGCAGAGTGATATATTTAAAAAAAAAAAAATATACAAACAAATTTAATAAGGCATTAGGCACTTGGTGTTATATATCATTGAGCTGATGAGGAATTTTCTAAACAAAATTAAATATATTTTTGGAATATTTGAATTTAAATATTATTTAATCAAACACGTTTTTATTAAATTCCTTCGGTTTAACTTTTTAATTCTGGATACGAACAGTGAACTACTTTGATAATTATTAAGATTACAAATTTCCTCACATTGTGCAAGAAGTCCTATCTGACTGAACTGAAACCAGGAATTTTGCTGTAATTATAAAATACTGCTACTCTTTGCCATTGGATGAAGTGAAATGGCCGAGAACCTCTATAATGTCTAATGTGTAAATTGTACACAAACAAAATCTGTTAATGAAGAAATTCTACCAACTTCTTACAATCTAAGCTTTTTCACTTCCTGTTTTAGCTTAGTTACCAACTTAATATTTATGACATAAGTAAAATGTTCAACATATCAATTCCCAGAAAATAAGATTCCTTTCCCAGGTTTTTTCAATACCTCACCTTAATAGAAAATGTCAGGTTTTCCAACCCGAATAAAGTTCAGGTAAAAATTAAAAATGCAACTTAAGAATGGTTCTGGAGTGGAGAAAAAATATTGAGCAATTATTAAATAAATACATTTACCAATATATGTTTGTTTGTTTGTTTGTTTGTTTTTTTACAAGATTTATCTGATGTCAAAAATAACCAATGACTCTCCTGAATAGTAAATTTAGAAATAAATGATAAAAATTCAATTCCCTCTTTTCGTAGATGCTAAACAAAAAAAAAAAAAAAAAAAATTACTACCAGTAATGTGTTAACATAGTGAGATGTTCAGAGATATTTTTAATGTAAAATATGCTATCCCAAAAGTTCAAAACGGAAGATGGTGAGTGTGCATATAAAGACTTAAAAAGTAATAAAAACAATTGAGAGGGGATGTTAGTCTGAAAAAGTAAACACTAAACAGTCAGCAATATCAAATTAAACTTGTTTCAAAACACAAGCAACAAAAGATGTGTAACCTAATTTCAATAAATTTTGCATCAAAACAATTTCAGTGCACTTAGAGTTTAAAATTGCATAAATATTCAGAAATAAATCAGTAACTAATTTAATTGTAAACTTGTTAATGATTAGTTTAATTAAAGTAAACTATTATTAATTAATTACTAAACTAATACTTCAACAGATGTAAAAAACAATCAAAATACTAAAATCATAAAACATAGGCTCTACTGAATTGGGATATCAAAACAGAATTACCAATTCTTGTAGAATATATTAAAAAAAAAGTAAAAAAATAAAAAGCTTACCAAATTAACGAAAAAATTAAAACGGCCCATTTCACTAGTGGTAAAAAAATGAAGCAAATACGTGTGCCTCTTAAATGTCTTAGAATTCAAAAAACAAATTTTTTTTTTTTCAAACTTGATAAATATTTCTAGAACCATTTTTATATTCTTTTAGGCAATTTGTAAAATGAAAACTTTCAATTGAATTTAAAACCTTTCCTCACAAACAAGAGAGTCGATGCCTAGGTTTCAAGATTGAAAGTTTTGACTTTTGATTAAGTTATTTATATTTTTTTTTCTTCTGAACAAAAAATTCTTATTAAAACATTTTCATTGTATATCTAGTATAGAGAAATAATAAGTATCAAATTATTTTGCAGTTTAATCACCTTAAAAAAAACAAACAAGTCCATCAAACCAGCAAACTGATTGAACTTTATAGATGCTTAGCTTAGATAATTCCTTTAGTTTAAAAGAATGTGAATGTGTCATGTCGCACCATTTCACTCCATATTGGTAAATAACTAAATAATAGTCTCTTTTAGTTTTAAAAATGTTCAGGTGCAGACTATATTTCAAACGTAGACATTCATCACTTTCTCAATTCTGACGCGACACAATGGGCACAAACGTCTGTAAGCTGACGAAATCTGGACGATATGTTCTGCACAAGGGACACAAAGACACATGTGACGGCAAGGGAGAATCAAAACAGTTTTCATTTGATCCTGACACACTACGCATTTTCTTTTATCTCTTTCTCGTTCGAGTTCTTTCTCGACATAGTCACTGTCCATTGGTTTTGTTGGGACCGGAGTTGGAGATCGACTACCAAGGTTGGACTGGTTGCTACTACTTGGCAACTGGATCTCTATGTCGCTTTCACTAGTCTCTTCCGACGAAATAGATGGGGATGAAGCACTAAGACTTTCGGTTTCGCTATCGTGGACACTAGTATCGGAACGGGTTGTCGTAACGGTTACTCGGTCTTCTTCATCATAGTCATCATCCCCATCTTCTCCATCATCATCATCATCCATAGGTTCGTTATCAGAAAACTCGAAATTGTAACCACCATCAAAATTACGAAAAGGGTGATTCCGTTCTCGAGTTTGTCGGGATCGAAAAAACGGGAAAGTCATTCCCTGCGAATCCAAGAAAGTCATTATTTGAACACTGTTGAAGAACATAGCAAGTAGCAAAATACACATAGACAAACCAAGAAACGATTCCTTTGAAAAACTATAGAGTTTTACTTGTAATCGATTCATATTATATGTGATAAAATCTATACAGTAGTCACATGTGTAAAGGATGCCACGAGGAATGCTGAGGAAACTATAGAATAAAATATTAAATGCTGCTAAAGCAAGTTCGATAAAAACACTCCCGATCGTTTCAAACCCTCCGGTGATAAGAATAAATAATTTATTTATAAAAGCTTCCCCCTTTTGCCAAGTGGAAGCCCAGCTTTTCTTCAAGACCTCAATAGATGTGCTCACCATTGTCATTGTGCCTATACTGCCGGTCCACAGGAGACAAACAAGATTTTCCAAAACATTAACCACTACGGACACGACATGATAGAATAAAACAGACAGTCTCCAAATGAAAGTCACTAGACTGTTTAAACAATTAACAACCTCTGCGAGAAACTCTAAAACTCCGTGAACGACACACATTATAACTTCGCTAGATAGCGACAATATATAAGTAATATTGTACCACAGTCCAAGCAGAATTTCAATTGTAGACGTCATTGTGTTGTAGTGGACAATCAAAATAGACCGTATAACATCGCACACCTTGGAAGCAGCACACGATGCGTGTTCGAAGGTTCGACAGAAGAAATGCCAAAAATTGTAGATATATTGCATGATTTTCAAAATTTGATTAGAATTTTGATATACTCCTCTTCAGACGAAAAAGCACGGTTTCCTTTTTCGAACTTACCGCATATTTTGTTCGAAGCAATCATAGGGAACTTATAATCCATCAAAAGTCAGTAAACGCGGCCATGTTTAGTTTGTTGTAAAAGCAGCGTCTCGGATGACGTTTATAATAAACATTGTAACGACACGAAAAAAGAAAAAGCAAAAAGCGGAACGAAATCTAAAAAGAATTTTATAAGTAAGAAAAGAGAAATTAAAACTTCCTCAATTATATGATATAAATAAAAATTAAAAAAGAAATGTATATATTTATATGCGAAAAATATTTTACAGTTAATTTATTTTTTACAACAACAATAATAGAAATAAGTACAAGCAATGTAAATTTTTGTAAAATGTTTAAAAAAGTTTGTTTAAAAAATTACTTGTGAAAATAAATCATTAACTACTAAACAAAACTGAAACAATTATTTTTTTACGATTAAGGTGTATTTTCTAAGGATATTTATGAAAAGAAATAAAAAAATAACTTTCTAATGTAAAATAAAAATGGTAACAAACGGTAAACCTAAGGAGAGTTTATTTATTTTTTACCGTTTATTTTAAAACTTATTTCAACTTTTTATTTTTCCAATTTTTATTATTACTTGAACTGATTTTTGTCATATATTTTGTCTTAAACGTTGATTACCAAACAATTTATGAATCTTAAATAAAACTGATTTTTTAAACAAAACTAAAGTACAAACCTATTTAATTTAAGTTTTTTTGATTTATCTTAAAAATTCAAACTGTATAACAGTTTGAATTTTTAAGATAAATCAAAATGAAAATAAGTGTTTTTTTGTGTTACATTATTAAATTTTTATTTATAAATTTTTTATTTACATATTAAAAATTTTTTAAATGCTAGCTAGCTAGCTCTTCTTTGTTAACGTAATTAAATTAGTTAAAAATCCTTTTTCAATAAATAATAAAATTTGTAAGCTAAGCAACTATCTCAGCAGCATTAGTTTACTTACTTTTTTCTTAAATTACGTGAAAAAAAGAAAAAACAAAAAAATACAATAAATGTCACAATATTTATCTCGGTGGCAGGTTGTATTACTTTTAATAAAAAAATTGATATGTAGTAAAATAAAAAAATTAGTAACGTATAGATTGCAGAGGCTTGTCAGTAAATCACACAACAAAGATCAATAAAAAAAAATTCCATCAGAATAAAAAAAAAAAAAATTGCGGACGTAGTAGAAAACTGAGTGAAAACAGATCACAGTTTGCCATAAAAAATAACTTTCAATCAATCGCTGTTAGTTTGAGTAAATTTAAAAATCTTAGAATTTGATCCCTTTGAAAACAGACAAATACACAGCTTTACAACAGGTCTTAGTCAGTCAAATGAAATTACACCATGCGGGTCTCCTCCTTATTCGAAAAGAGCAGCGAATAGAGATCGTAAGAAAGACTCAATGGTACCTGAAACTACATAGTACGTTTGTACACCCCCCCCAAAAAAAAAAAACTGTAGTGTAACATTTATTTATGAACTTTGATGGGATTTTATTGGTTGAAAAAAACAAAACAAAAAAAAAAACTACCTCTCGGCACGTCTTTTCTACGAACTATTTCATTCAAATAAAGACTTTATGAGTATCAACTACAGATAAGTAAGTTAAGTACTAAGTAATAATACACGCTTCCTTTGCATAAAAAACCTAGTTGCAAAAATATAAAAATAAATTGCAGTTTTATATTTTTTTACTGCAGTTCTTGAAAGTTTATGATGACTTACCAACGCTGAAAGATTTTATAAATAAAAACGTAACTGAAAATATTTGGAATTTTGTTACATTTCTTTTGGTAATATTTTCTGATGTATAAGAAAAAATAATTTAAGGAAATTCTTTTCAAACGACTTCCACTCATTAAAACTTGCCTCTTGAATTTTGTATTTTGTTTGATACTAGTTTTTTTTTGTTTTTAACACAAGTGCAATATGAAACCTCAGTTTTTATTTGTTGTTTTATTGAATTTCCATTTTTAATTAAACAAAAACAAGATTAGGTCAAGCAAGTTGGAAAATTTTTTAAAAGTTTCTTTTTTTAATTTAAAATATGAACATTGCAATAATTGACCTTCTTAAATTGCTGAAATGAAAAAGAAATACATATCGAATATTTTTTTTATAATTTGTTTCTTATTGCTCGTTTTCTTTTACGCAGATATTGCGCACCAGAATGTTTCTTCGGTGATGTCTATTTTTCTGGCGTCATAGAAAGTTTCGGGCCTTCATCACATCCAGACTTTCTCTCCCATGGACCCAGACGAGAGCCTACATTTCTCTCGGCTAGCATTCTAGCATAGCATGATTGCATAACCGAGTGTGTTTGCAAGAAATGTGAACAATAGATGGGATAGAAAAGAATTTAAAAGTTGATCATTCGATTAATTTACCTAGGTCAGACAAATTTGTTTTGAACGAAAAAAATAATGACCAAGTAAGAATACTTTGTAAAAAAAAAAAACTGAAGTAAATAAAAATAAATCAAATACGAAATCATTATTAATAATTAAATTAATATAATTAGGAAATAAAACAAGTTGGAACCGCTACACATTTGAAGTTTAGCATCCGCGCTCAGCTCGCATTAAAATTTTCCAGCTACAAGGCTTAAAACAATTGATCAACCAGTCCGGTATATTATTTGAATTGAATTATTTCATAAATTTTCAGTTTTATCTTGAGCCTATTTTTTACACGAAAAAATATGTAGAAATTTGAATTTTTCTCATTTTAAGATTATCATTATTTCAGTCACTATTTGTTTTTTAGCGAAAGGCGGAAAGAATATTTTTCTAAAAATTATTTTTCTTTATTGAAATAGAAATAAAATACCTCATTTAGTGATAATTCAACTCAAAGTTGGAATAAAAAAAGCAGTTTGTTTTACTTTTATAATTTCATTTTTTCCTAAACACAATCGTTACTAAAAATGAAAGTTACTCAAATATGAAATAAATAAATTTAATAACTACTTATTAAAGACTTGAAAAATAGAAAATTGATAGTTGAAAATACATGAAATGAAACAGGGTGCCATAAAAAAAATAATAAGGGAGGTACTATTTCAGACATTAACTTTTGAGTCTGTATTTTTTATCTGATCCTCTCATAAAATGAACATATGTGTGTGTGTGTGTGTGCTTGTTTTTGTTTGTGCCTTTCAAAATATTCAGGATAAAAGATTTGGCATTCTCTCTAATCCTTTAAGTCCTTTTAAGGTACCATTTCTGAAAATCAGTGCATATATATATATGTGTGTGTGTGTGTGTGTGTGTGTGTGTGTGTGTGTGTGTGTGTGTAAACAAAGACAAAAGGAAAAAGTTATCTTAGCTGACGTGTTTCATCCTCTAAGGGACTTTATCAAGTCAAATTTGTATTTGAAATTCGTGTGATATATGAGAAAAGGGGGCTTGGAGAATTTGGCACTCCTTTTGTCTTTATTCATATTGTCCCTTTATATGGTGGACACTGAAGATTGCTTTCAAGCATGAAATATTGTTGCTGCTCACTGTTGACCTCAGTATCCACTTTTATATTTTATATTCATCTTTGATATAGAGCACTTTTACCTATAAATAAACCATACCATAAGACTCTATTTTTATCACACACACATTATCTTACTATAAACATTTCTTTTTTATTTTATTTTTTTGCTTTACACTTAATTTCTATAATGAGTCCTTAAAATGATTTAAAAGGAGATGAGAGAATGTTAAATCTCTTCTGAGTATTTTGAAGGGTGCAAATGAGAAAACACAAGACTCTTACTCTGGTTTGAAATCTACAGAAAAACGAACATTTAATACAATTAGAAGCTAACCTAATGTTTCAGGTAAGGAAAAAAAGTTTTGATTAATCTTGAAAATTAATGACAGTAATGATTTTAGACAAATGATGCTGTTCAGCTAAACAGCATTGTCAAAAATTGAGATCAAGGGGACAAATTTAAGCTTCTATTTTGTTCTTGGTTTATATAGCTGATTGATTTGTTTTTTTAACAACTTTTTGCAGGTTTTTTAAAGCCAGAAAATATTTGTAATAAGCCAGAATTTAAAATGCTACCTAAGTCAAGCTTAGATTTATCTTTCTTTCTCAATTAAAATAAATAGCGATGACTGAATAATTTAGCTTTAGTAGGACAATTTAACTTTAATCTTCCAAAACCAGCATGACCAGGGAGAAGTAACATCAGTCTATCTTTCACTAAATACACTGAGAGTTAGAATTGTGGCTGCAATTCCAGTGATGCAACAAGGACTCAAAAATGGTTTGCATGATGATGCCAGCAAGGATATTATGTGTGTACCAAGCAGGGTGCTACGGAATAAAAAAAAGTGTTTGTGAACCTAAATCAGATGTTAAAAGTAGGGGGCTAAATCAAATGTTAAGTTTTAAAGATTCTGATTCTATATTTTTCATCTAATCCTCTTGTAAAGTTAACATTTTTTTAGATTTATTATCCTAGTGAACATAATTTTTGTTTTGATTTTAAACTTTTTTTAGGGGTGGGGGCAGCTTTTTGCTTGTATTTATTTCTTAGAATGAGACCTGTAGTTTCTTTCTGTATATGAGACTTATAAAAAAAATTTTAGAAGATAAAGAGAAAAATGAAGTTTATTGATTAATCTTAAAAATTAATTGCAGTATTGATTTTACACAAATAATAGTTCAGCTAAACAGCATTGTCAGAGATGGAGACCAAGGGGTTCATTTAGGCTTCTAGTTTTTTCTCAGCTTCAGCAAAAAGTGGAGGAGGGCTATGAATGCTAGGTAAAATGTTTGTAACTGTAAATATGGGTTCATTTCATTTGGTAAAAAAGCAAAGTTTGTTGAAGAGCAACATTTTTCAGTGATAATAAGAGATTTTAGGCATCAGTTTTTATTAGTGATCTGTCTACTAGTAGACTAGATGAGAATTTGGATTAAAGTTTGGCATTATTCATTTGTCTCAACAGACTGAATAGGGAATAAAGTGTGAAAGAATAGGAATATATTTTGTTTATCTGAGTAAAGTGTTAACTTGTTTATTAACTTTAGTTGGAATTTACTATACTGTAAGGAGATGCCATAGCAGTAACCAGAAAAAAGTAATAAAGTCTGCTTTATTTAGGTAGAAAATAAATCATAACTTCAGTTTGTTGATAGGAATAAGTCAGAGAAAATAAGTAATATTTTTATTTGATGTGCAGAGAGGTTCAGTACTATTATGGGTAGTGAGAATGTGAATAGTGTGAGGACCTTGATGACTATTGACACTACTGACAAATCTAGTTGAAAATACTTCATTTAAAGAGCTGAGAAACTTGAGACAGGACTCCAGCAGTGTTCTCAGCAAGGCTTCTGATTGGACAGAAAATATTTGTTTTGCTGCCTATGTCGTCACTACAACTTCCTATTTTAATCTTATTCATGAAATCTTTTTAGAGGTGAAAATCTCCTAGTGTTATTTAAATGGAGCAAAGTCACAACTTACCTTTATTTTCTCCCAGTAGTGTGTTAAAATGAAAACCTGTTCCATTGAACTCTACCTGAAATCAGTTGACATCAAAGGCATTTGATGTGAGCTAAAAATTGGTCATATCAAAATTAAGCAAATACAGAAATTTAAATATTTTGGAAGTGTTTTAACAGATAACGGAAAATGTGACACTAAAATCTGAAGACACATTGGAATATAGAAAGATGTCTTTCAAAAGTTAAAGTATTAAGAAACAGAAAAGATTGGCAAACTTAGACTTGTTTATTTCCAAGAATAATTTTATATTTAACAACATTAAAAAACTAATACAATTGTATAAAAACTAATGCAATATTTATCATTTACCAATTTATAAAAAAATAAATATGAAAATAATTTTTTATTCATAAATTTATAAACATTTACTAAGTTAAAATATGTAAACCAACTATAAGGAAATCCTTATTATTTAACATTTTATAAAGTTTGAATCAATTGGCAATTAGTCAATGTTTCACCAACCATTCCAATGAACAAGGTAATAAATAGTGTAAATAAAGTCAATAGTGTTTATTATTTTTGTTTTAAATTCTCAAGAACAAAGAAAATGTATAAATTCACTTCCATATGTTTAGGTTTTATTACAAGTCTAATCATTACTTTTTAAAACATTGCTGAGGAGTGAAGGTAGTTAAAATAATAATGGTGTCAATGGAAGAACCATCTTTTTACACTCCAATTTTTTGTGGGTATGAAAACTCAAATTTGCCAAAATTTCATTAGATGTAAAGAAACGAGTTGAGCAGCTACGTAAAATCAATTTTTCTATATGGCAGTGAATACTGGACAATTTCCTCACAGATGAAGAGATGTCATGTGGCAAAAGTGATGTGGATCTACAGGATGCTTAGAATACCAGCAATGGAATATGTGATCAATGAGGAACTCATAAAGAAAATGGAAGCAAAAAGGACACTCATAGTTAGAACCATTTGAAATTTCTGGGATATATAAGAAAAGAGAGCTTGGAGAATTTGGCACTCACAGGACATATTGAGGGCAGAGGAAACATCAAGTAACCTACCTAACAAGCTTGTTTAAATGGGTAGCAGAAGAGAGACTGAGAAGGATAATAAGGTGACAAACATTACTCAGCGCTATGATTGATAGATTGGAAGTTGTGGAGAGATATGTTCACCACGTTCTGAAGAGACACAACACATAAAATAGTGTCTGTCACAGTTCAATCATTAATGCCTTTGATATTGGTTCTCAGAATTACAGCAGATAACTGGTGATATTGAATGACAAACAATGAAATATTATTTTGACATTTATTTTTCAGTCAATACAATCCCCATGAGTCACTCAAGGTAAACAGTTATTAAATGAGGATGTTTTAAGGGCATATGGATACAGAACAAGGGGTGCATATTATGAGAATATGCAGGATAGATAACAGTTGACCCTCAATTTGAAGAGGTTAGGATTGTAGTGATGAGGGAAGCGTCCTCCCAGGAGTCCGTTCCACAATGCAAGTTCCAGGGAAGAAGCTGTTTGAATAGTACTTCTTCCTTATCAATCAAATATGAATGGAATGAGGATAAGTTAACCCAGTGTGCATGGCATGGAAGGTTCTACCTATGAGTCATATCAGATGCAAAAAGAGAACAGATGAAAGTGGTTTTAAAATGTGATGGTCTCAGAATAGCAACAGAATTAGACTTTGTAATGGGTTTCCAAACTTCTTTCAATGCCTTATTTAAAGGATCTATTATATTTTCATGTATCTTTGTTGGTGACTTGTTATAACAATAAGAAACTGTTAACTGGCACTTGTTGTATTGATGTTTACTTTGTTGCAGATAAAGATAGATGAGGGAAGCATCCTCCCAGGAGTCCATTCCACAATGCAACAGTTCCAGGGAAGAAGCTGTTACTTTGTTGCAGATAAAGAAAGATGAGGGAAGCATCCTCCCAGGAGTCCATTCCACAATGCAACAGTTCCAGGGAAGAAGCTGTTACTTTGTTGCAGATAAAGATAGATGAGGGAAGCATCCTCCCAGGAGTCCATTCCACAATGCAACAGTTCCAGGGAAGAAGCTGTTACTTTGTTGCAGATAAAGAAAGATGAGGGAAGCATCCTCCCAGGAGTCCATTCCACAATGCAACAGTTCCAGGAAGAAGCTGTTACTTTGGTGCAGATAAAGAAAGATGAGGGAAGCATCCTCCCAGGAGTCCATTCCACAATGCAACAGTTCCAGGGAAGAAGCTGTTACTTTGTTGCAGATAAAGAAAGATGAGGGAAGCATCCTCCCAGGAGTCCATTCCACAATGCAACAGTTCCAGGGAAGAAGCTGTTACTTTGTTGCAGATAAAGATAGATGAGGGAAGCATCCTCCCAGAGTCCATTCCAAATGCAACAGTTCCAGGGAAGAAGCTGTTAAGATAAAAGAAAGATGAGGGAAGCATCCCCATTCCACAATGGTTCCAGGAAGAAGCTGTTACTTTGTTGCAGATAAAGAAAGATGAGGGAAGCATCCTCCCAGGAGTCCATTCCACAATGCAACAGTTCCAGGGAAGAAGCTGTTACTTTGTTGCAGATAAAGATAGATGAGGGAAGCATCCTCCCAGGAGTCCATTCCACAATCCAGTTCAGGAGTCCATTCCATCCTCCCAATTCCACAATGCAACAGTTCCAGGGAAGAAGCTGTTACTTTGGTGCAGATAAAGAAAGATGAGGGAAGCATCCTCCCAGGAGTCCATTCCACAATGCAACAGTTCCAAAAGAAGAAGATAAAGATGATGAGGGAAGCATCCTCCCAGGAGTCCATTCCACAATGCAACAGTTCCAGGGAAGAAGCTGTTACTTTGTTGCAGATAAAGAAAGATGAGGGAAGCATCCTCCCAGGAGTCCATTCCACAATGCAACAGTTCCAGGAAGAAGCTGTTACTTTGTTGCAGATAAAGATAGATGAGGGAAGCATCCTCCCAGGAGTCCATTCCACAATGCAACAGTTCCAGGGAAGAAGCTGTTAAGATAAAGAAAGATGAGGGAAGCATCCTCCCAGGAGTCCATTCCACAATGCAACAGTTCCAGGAAGAAGCTTTACTTTGGTGCAGATAAAGAAAGATGAGGGAAGCATCCTCCCAGGAGTCCATTCCACAATGCAACAGTTCCAGGAAGAAGCTGTTACTTTGTTGCAGATAAAGATAGATGAGGCATCCTCCCAGGAGTCCATTCCAAATGCAACAGTTCCATGTTACTTTGTTGCAGATAAAGAAAGATGAGGGAAGCATCCTCCCAGGAGTCCATTCCACAATGCAACAGTTCCAGGGAAGAAGCTGTTACTTTGTTGCAGATAAAGAAAGATGAGGGAAGCATCCTCCCAGGAGTCCATTCCACAATGCAACAGTTCCAGGGAAGAAGCTAAGATAAAGAAAGATGAGGGAAGCATCCTCCCAGGAGTCCATTCCACAATGCAACAGTTCCAGGGAAGAAGCTGTTACTTTGTTGCAGATAAAGAAAGATGAGGGAAGCATCCTCCCAGGAGTCCATTCCACAATGCAACAGTTCCAGGGAAGAAGCTGTTACTTTGTTGCAGATAAAGAAAGAAAATTGAGAAACAATAAAAAACTAACTCCATAGTATTTTTTAACACTCTTCTAAGCACAAAATGGTTTTGTTAACTACTTACCTACTAATTAGAGATTACAGAACAGAGCATTGATCAATTCCATAATTTTAGTGGAACAAATCTTTCTATCTTCCCCCTACTAATGCTTGTTGTAAACAATGTACTTATTACCTGTTAACTTATTACACAAAAGTTGAGTAAACTTCAAACATACTGCTTAAATTTCCATAACATAGCGAAATAAGGTTTTGGAGACTTTTGCATCACCTTAATCAATAAACATCAAAGAACACCTATGTAAAATTATTAATGCCCAATTTTTGCTTATAGATATTACATTTAAAACCCATAAATTAAGAGCTTCAACGTCGTAATCAATACATTTGAAAATAAAGATATTTTTATTGATTCTTACTAGTTTAGTGGTAAAAAAAATGATGTACACATTTTTTAAAGTCCTTAATTATTATTTGTTTTTCATATGATTTTTAATTGGGAGGGGGGCAATTATTGTTGCATGAAGCTGTTTATTTATTTAATACTCCTAGGATATGAATAAGCCATCGCTGTCATACCAAAGACATTGCCACTAGGCAACATTCACAATTAGATACAAAAAAAGTACATGTCAAGTTGTGGTCTATCATGCAGCAACATGTGATTTCAAGGAAAAATACGAAGTTTTAATCAAGTAAATTTGTGTCTCTAATTTATTTAACCCTTCACATTTCACTTTGCTTGCATTGTAATGTTCACCGATATCAATCATTATGACTATACTTGAAGTGTGTAGATTGGTAAAAATAATTTTCATGTAAGAAAAGGATTATTTGAAATGACGTCACACACATTTCTGTACAGACCACATTACTCGACTTTTGACATAGGATAAAAATGCATTTTTTTCATCTTTAGGTTTTATGGGAAGTAGCAAGTTTCAAATTTTGATAGATGTGTCCTTTAATGTCAGAAACACGAACAAGTTCTTGGTCTTCTTTTTTACTGTCATTATTAACATTATTAATAATCCTAGTCAAACCCGTTTCAAGACTTTTATCATTGATCAAGACTATATACAATACACCAATCTGCTGATAGGCAATGCACTGACTCTCTAAGCCTGAAGCTGTATCGACAGACCCCAAGATCTGTATATCCAACGTTTTTAGATCCTTTATTACGCGTTGGGCTAATTGTCTCAAATGTCTTGTTTTCTTTCCATATATAGCAACACCCACTTTATATGGAGATAAGCTACTGTGTAGTTTTAAAACACCTGTGCTTTTTGTAGCAGCAGTAACAGTTTTTTTTGTCTTAACATTCTTAGGAAGTTTTCTTATCCTTTCCTGATAAGAATCATAGAGAAACGCCAACAATCCCTTTTCTAAGGTAACATTTGATACAACCACAGAAGCCTTTAGTACATCAACGGCATTAGTTTCAGTTGTCGTGTAATTTGGAAGTTCTTTTAATGAGTATGTTGTAGCATCTAAAATGGTCGTTTTTTCAATCGCATTCCAACCCCATGGAAAATGGTAATGGATTCCGGAAAATAGAAACGATTCGTCTCTGTTGTTTTTAGTGTTTTGTGTATTTTTTGTCTGTACCAGATTAAAATTCGATGAAACGTTGGCAAACTGTTGCCACCACTGTAATCGTTGCTGCAATAAAATCTCGAAAGTTCTTCGGGTAGAGTTGGGGGAACAGAAATGTATCAAAGTCAGGTTGGTCTTTTCGCTTGAGTCAAAGAGAAATATTTTTTCGCTGTTGTTGTTCGACTGATAGCTAACTCCAATTTGAGCAATTGTAAACGGAAGTTTTATGTTCGTTTGCCTCAGTGTACAAGCGCACATCTGAAGAGAACGGGAGACGTATTCAGATGAATAGGGACTTCCATTTTGTTGAGACAGGGAGGCAGAATTTGATGACAATGAATTGCAATTATTAGCCAGAATCGGTAATGTATAATTTTCAACAAAGAAACAAGGTTCATAATTTTTGGAGAATTGAATTTCTTCTCGCCAGTTGGTAATTAAATTATTACGAAGCGAAGCTCCAGGAGGTCCATATTTGTAAGAAATAAATTCCGTATTATCAGAACACAACCACTTGTGTCTAGTTAGAAAGTTTCGCTCGCTAAGTAATTGTATAAGCGTCTTCAAAACTTTGTTAGTTTTAAAATTCATATTTTGTAAAGTCGCGCCAGCTCGAAGCTTACACGAACATATTTAACTTAACAACTGAAGAGCTCTTTCAATAACTGAATAAAAATAGGCTTGAAAAAGTGATTTTAAAAGTTTTTTTTAGAAATGCTAATCAACCAATAAGCTTGAATAATACTGATTTTTATGCATTCTAGAACCTACCGAAAAAAATTTAACAGATATTTTAAATTAAAATTTTTAATTATCAATTTTTCTATTTGATTGCGAGATGAGAGAATATTTTTCAATAGCCAAATTAAAAAAAAGTATTATTATTAATTTAATGAATAATTTATATTTTATTGATTAAAATAAAAAAAAATTCAATCTTCATCTTTTTCTGTTTTAGGGAATTAGTAAAAAAAAATTTTAAAAATGTATTACTTTTTTTTAAAAAATTTTAAAATCTTTTTTTGTAAATAAAAGAAAGCCAGTATTTTGGATGTTACACGTAATCTATTGCAATGAGCATAACTGGGAAATTTCTACTTTTATAGCAGTTAAATTGTGTAATCTTAGATATCGACAACTAAAAGTCAAAGTGTAACTAGTGCAGATTATAGTTAAAAAACTAAAAGTCTCGAGTTAAAAACTTGAGAAGCGTAACAATTGAACTTTAAGTTATCTCCCTTTGTAGAAATCGACAGGTCCGTTGTTAGGACGCCACAACAGTGTGACAGGCGACCAGAAAATAAGTTCTATACAATTTGTAATTTTTTTTTATTTCACTCTTCATCTTTTTTTGGTTACCCATTGTGAAAACATCCTAGGAGGAATTTATCTTCAATATTTATTCATAATTGGCTTCAGCTCAGTTCGTTCAAAACTTTGCAAGGTACGTTAAACAAAAAACATGACATAGCTGTAGTGTAAACAAATGGTAGTCAACGAATTCCTCACATCTGAACAAAAAAAAAAAAAAAAAAAGAAGTTTAGTCAAATTGTTTATTATTTCACTTCAGGGAACCAAACTTTTAATATTCAAAATATCTTTTCTGTAGAATGATGTAAAGACAATTTATTTTAAATAATAAAACATCAGAATTATTAATAAAACACGCAAAGTTTTTTCAAACCAGAAAAATTCAAATTGAATTGTCTTGGATCTGGAAGTAATTATTAATTAATTAACTGTATAAAACCTTTTGTGAAAAGGGTAACTTAATTAGTTGCACTTTTTTAAATTTAAAATACTCTTTTAAAAATACTGTTAGTCTTAAATCTTGAAAATAAAATAAGTAAATAAATCTTATTTTCTTTATGCCATAAATGTATTGTAAAATCATGTATTTCAGTCCGAAAGTGTATTCATTCATCATGGTATACTGTAAAGCTTATCAGGATTTCAATAAGGTGAAGTTTACATGGTTTTAAAATTTACAAGGAATGGTGCAGTGAAAATTTATCAAATAAATTTAAAAAGTGAACTGTGGTAAGATTCTTAATCTTAAGAATGTGTGGTGAAAATTTCTTACTTCATTATGGTTATTTGATCAGATTTTTACAGTGGATTGAACTGAGAACTTTTCATATCTCTCTCTCTCTCTCTCTCTCTCTCTCTCTCTCTCACACACACACACACACACACACACACACACACACACACACTAGTAGGCACTTATCTCTTCTTGAGATAATAATAACATCTTGCTTGGACAACATTCAGTCCTTTAGTACACAAGCCTGGGTGATGGTATATAGAGGTTATGCACTGTCCCACCTCTCAATTATACTGACAAAATCCAAAGGAATACAGGGCATGGCTGCAAGAGTGTTTATGCATTATATATATATATATAGTAATCAAAACCCAAAATAAAATGGTAATCAAAATCCATGAAATATTTATTCTAACAATTGTGTTATGAAACTCTGAGTAGTTTTGATTATCATTTTAATATTATTGTATTAATATTATTATTATAATCTATTTGAGCTCTGTTGATTTTGGTATTGAGCCCTCAGTTTATTTTATATTTTAAGCTTTAACTTATATTTTATTATTTGTGCATGTGTGAGTATATATATATATATATATATATATATTGTGTGTATTTAGGCAGCATTTTTTCATTGATACATGTTTCATTAAATAATATAGACAAGTGTTGTCTATTTTATGAAAATTCTTTTCATGTCATCTGATAAGCTTAATAACATTATCATTAAACGAAGAAAGAAAATCACAATATTGATACATATTTTTTTAAATCCTATCTAAGCTTTTGGCTTACATAAGCCATTATCAAAGATGACAATTACATTACAATATATTAAGCAATACACAGACAAGACAGTGATGATAGTCTGTTTCTGTTTACATGGAAGATTTCCAAGCAACGACAAACTCGTGCATATAAGACGCTGGAAGCGAAAATCGCACCACAGCTCATGGCATCACACATGACCACATGAGAGTGAATTTGAGAAGTATTAAGTATGGGAAGCTGTTGGTATAAACCAGTGGCTTCTGTTACCAATTATAATTTCTGTGAGTCTATGCATAAAAAAAATATGTATTAATACTGTGATTTTCTTTCTTCGTTTAATGATAATGCTATTAAGCTTATCAGACGATATGAAAAGAATTTACATAAAATAAATAGACAACACTTGTCTATATTATTTAATGAAATATATATTTGAAAATATATTTGAAGGTACAAAATCTAATTACAGAAATAAAATTGTGTAGCTTAATATTACAAGACATGTTAAAAGTGAAGTAACCGGTTTCGCTCATGCTCTTCAGGCCTCTATGGGAGATTTAACTTAAATTAAAACAACGGAAATGTGTAATGAGAAGGAGAAGGGAAAAAAACAATACAGCGACAAATAACGGCGCGCCCCAACAAACATTCACGCTGTTTACACAGGGAAGGCTTGCAGGACCTGATATAAAGTGCCTCCAGCACCTTGAGATGAAATAACGAGTGCAACCAGGACAGAACAGTGAACCAATCAGCACTAAAATTAGCAGCACACCTTCTGTTATTTAAGAGTTGTTCACATATAGTGGAACCATAGGTATTTGGGACACGTCCATTCAAAGATAAGGTGTGATTCCTGATCTTGGTGGGAATATGCTGTTTAATTCTCATGTCCAGGCATTGAGTAGTTCTCCCTGTGTAGTCAGCACCACAACTACAATTATATTTGTAAACAATAGAATTAATTTGATGGGAAGGGAGAGCATCTTTGCACCCAGAAGGAAACATAGGTTGGGTTTGAAAAACTATATGGACCTCAGCTGAGAAAAAACAATGACGAACATTAGCTGAAATTGGCCTAATTATGCTTTCACACTTGGATCCAATCCAGGGCAATCTAAGATAAACAGGGCACTTTTTAACTGTATAAAGTTTGACCTTTCTGAACTCCACAATCTTGTTCCGGATGACTGAATGAACAGTATCGGGGTGGGGGATACCTAAACTACATAAGGTTTTCTTCACAAAATTGATTTCATCATCCAAGATATATATATATATATATATATATATATATATATATATATATATATATATATGCACATACTATTGAGTGTTATCAGATTAACCTACTTTTGAAATTCCAACATGAAAACTATCAAATTTTGAATTACACTATTTGCAACTTTTGTGGTTACTTTAAAATAATCTGACCTGAATATGGAGAAGAAAATCAATTCAAATGTAGCCTAATTTACTATTTGGAACCCAATCAGGCAAAGGCA
The DNA here is from genome assembly GCA_903632075.3 of Acanthosepion pharaonis. Taxonomy (NCBI): domain Eukaryota; kingdom Metazoa; phylum Mollusca; class Cephalopoda; order Sepiida; family Sepiidae; genus Acanthosepion; species Acanthosepion pharaonis. The sequence continues at coordinate 3,450,423 of CAHIKZ030004103.1, read as the reverse complement.
ACCATGTGGACACTCACACACATTTTTGCCCATTAGTGGTCTATCTTTCACTATATATATATAAATATATATACATATTAGAATTTTCACATTTTTCATTTTTGTTATAAAGATGTAATTTACTGTTAAATCAGTTTATAATGTAAAAAGATTATTACAAATAAAATTTACATTTAAACATGCCTACGTATATACATCAGTTTAATGCTAAAAATTTTGGCATTTTTGTTCTTGTTTCAATTTTAGAACTCTTTCAGAATCAGAAGAAATATTTCATATACTCTGGCAATAATTTTTATGGCTGAACAAATTTTTAGTAATTTTGTGGGTTACCCCATGAGGCGGTGCTATTTAAGTCTATAAAATGACAAATCATTTCCTTCACTCTTCTGCTTGCTCCAAGATGTACCAGGTCATTGATTAAAAAATCCCTGCTGGGGCACATTTGTTTTCCCCAGTTGACTGACAACCAAACTCTCTCTCACACATACACACACACATTCTTAATCGCTAAGTTTTAATGTCTTTTCTTTTCAACTCTATACATATTAATGTCATTTCTTTTTGTTAATACTTGCATTAATTGTTTGTTTAAATTCCATATTTTTTGTATTTTATATTTAACCAGACTCACATGAGTCTGTCAAATATTGTTTGCAGGACAATTGTTCCAGAAGCCATTAAACATTTACTGAAAAATGTCTACACCATGCAATGATTTGAATAAAAAAAATCTGTGGATTAAAATGGAAAGCCTAATCTAAGTTAGCAAATCTAAAATTATAACTGAATTGCACAAATAAAAAGTCTTTATAAAAGGGAAATCCTTTTGGATTTTCAGCGTTTGTGTCTTTATTAATTCAATAAAATGAGGCCTCTCTATGTTCCATCAAGCATTTTAAAATTTGATTGACTAGGATTTACATTTATTATTCTTATTTCAAATGTATGTTTTCTGTTTCCAGACTTTAAACCATGGCTCCATTGGAATGGGATAAAATCATGAAAGCTGACCTGGAAAATCTAGAAAATGATGGGGATACATTTTTTGAGATGCTTAAAGATGTAAGATACTATTTGTACTAATTGCTTCTGATATACCTTATGCATTAATTAATTATTAAAATCTATGTCAGTGCATTCATTGTTACTTTTGTGGTTTTTGTATCTATTTTGTTAAATATATCTTATTTTCTTCAAACCATTGTGTTTCATTTACTTTATAGATTGATAGCTTTATTTGCTGTATGAAAGAGTACTTAATAAACCAAATACTTCTAACACTTAACAAAAATATAATTTGGTTTTGTATACATATGAAACACTTCAGAGATTTGATCAAGCCTATTTTATATAGTTGTATCCTATATTTACACAAGATACAACACTGCTGATAGACCAGGAAGTTGTCAAACTGACTACCAGCTTTTAATGGGAGCATCCAATATTTTAAAATGTGATTATTAAATAATGAATCAAATACTAACTTGTACACATGCACAAATAGTAATGTTATCATGAAGGTATATTCAAGTAGCAGAAGACTGATGGAAATCATTCCTTATTGTGCCAAGTAGACATTGGCTCATAAAAAATTAGATCTGGGAAGAAGAACACTATTCAAAATGTAAATTTACTCGCAACACATTTTAATATAGATCTGCTATTGCTTCACCACTATATTTTTCTAATAAAAAATTTTGCACAATAATATCAGTTCTATAATATAGCATCATACTTATTAAAAAATACAATATTAAAATCTTGGCATTTGGGTAAAAAAAATAAATTTAATAAGTTTGACTTCTGATTAGATTTTAAAACAGTCTGATTCCAGAATGTAAGGATTTAGATTTTAAGTGAAAAAATCCAGTTGCATTAATTTTACCATTGGTGACTGACAATATAAACTTGATTGATTTTTGCATGCGATTTTCATTTTATACTCAGTTTGATCCAGAGAAGGAATCTGATCCTAGTCATTTAAAACAGCTCTTCAGAGTTTGTCAAAGTGTTATGAACATAAAGAATGAGCAGTTGGCAGAAGTTATTGCTGATATGGAAAATGAGGCCAGAAAAGATGCCAAAAGAGGTAACCATTTGTTGTATGAAATTAATTGAATTATTTAGATCTATTATGATGTATGATATTTAGATCTATTATGATGTATTTAAAATAACATCATTAGTAATAACATTATAAATTGGTGATAAAGAAATAATTTTGTTCTATTCTGAAGGTGAAATAATTTTTCCATTATCTTTCTTCAGACTCTGATGAATTTTTTCAATCTTAGAGATGTGTAAGGATTTATTCTTGTTCATGTCAGATCTCTTCTTCATGTCAAATTTCAAAGAGATTTGAACTTTTAATGGCTTGTTTTGTTTTACTGTTTGTAAAATTTTCTAAATATCTTTGTTCATTGTGCTCATTTTGTGTCATTAAACTAATTATTTTAGTCTAATCAGCTTTCTGCTTATATATTTTTAGGGATGACTGTATTTTACCTTAATAAATATAGATTAAGTAAAAGTTAAAATATTAGCATTAAGTCATGTTACTATTGTTTAATCAGGCAGGTGAAAGTGGTCTTGCTACAGATGATTTATTGGTTTTGTATAAAACTTAACATTATCTGTCTATATTTCTGAGATGAGATATTATGTATACTATTTACATTAATTGGACTATTGTCCTTATCTTTGTTGCCATATTTATCACAGTGTTTCAGCCGTTGGAATGTCAAATTGAACCCTTTATTTTGCTCGCTGGGATAGACTGTTCTAGTTTTTATGTACCATGTCTAATGGATGTCAGTTATCTCCTGTTAATTCTCCTCTTCAAGTTCTCCACTACCTTAACCAGGTATTGAACTCACAACTCTTTGGGTCCTATCACTGGATCTAATCAATGCTTTTATCTACTGTGCCATGTGTCCTTAAGGACATCTGTGTATGAATTTCTGGGACTTATAAACTTGATATCTTCAGCAACCATTTTTACCATTCAAACCACTTGAAGAAGGCTGAAGCATACAATGGTCGAAATGTTGTGATAAATATGGCAACAAAGATGAGGACAATAGTCCGAATAATGTAGAAACTTAACATATTCATAATCACAAGTTTGAACATTGAAAAATCTTTTTTGCCTTAATTGAAATGGTTTGCTTTTTCTTTTAGAAAGTCTTGTTTAGTTAGCCTAAGTTATCAAATTTAAAATCTACTGTTGGTCACAAGTTAATAAATTCAATTTGAGGAAGATGGAAAATTGAATCATGTAAACATATACTTACCTCTACTTTTAGTAGAAATTCTGAGAAAGAGACACACCTATTCATTTAATAAAAGAAGTGTATATGCCTATAAATATATCTATGGTGGATTTGAAGGTTTAATTAGAATCATTTCTAAGTTATTTTTAGAAAAAAAAAAAAATATATATATATAATAACTGCTACCTAAATATTTTCTTTTTCAGTTGAAAAACTGCAAACAAAAGTCAAGGAATTAGAAATGGACTTGAGGCATGCCAAAGTAAGATTTATTCTCTTGTTTTACATTGTCCTGATTGAAGATGATTGTGATTTACACATAACTAAAGAAATCAAATAGATTATTTTATCATGTTTTATTGCTCAGATTTGATCAATCAGATGTGAATGTTCAATAGTAACTTGAATTATTTTTGATTGAATAATCAGTACAAAATGATCAGCCTAAATCCTCATCAATTATGAATGTTTTTATGATTTTTTTTATACACAGACACACTATTAAAAATTAAAAAATGGAAATAAGAACTTTGCTCCACAAAAACTTCTACAATAGGCTACTTTTGATGGTTGATGCAAATCTGAGGAACAACAAAAGTTTGATTGGAGACTTTCACAGGAGGATAGAAAAGTACTTCAGAAGAAAGCAAGCAAGCAATGATTCAAGTCTCCAGTATGAAATGGGCCAATAAAGACAATATGAACAAATATATTAATATTTTTCTGTATGCATGCATATGGAAAATGAAGGCTTAAAATTCATTGCATCTCCCCAATACATGTTGCTATATTACTGAGAACTTTGCCATTTAAAACCCATGCAGTCAGTTACTTTTTATGTTATTCATTTGCAGGTGTAATGTGCAAAGGTTTCTAAATAATTTCCTAAAGGTTTTCTTTATTATTTAAACTGTAACTCTTCATCTGTGTTAAGTTTGTCTTTAAGGTTTCAACATTCATTTTGATTAAAAATAATTTGCATTTACAAACTTTTACATTTTATGTTGTTTTATTTTCAAACTGTATTTGATAATCTTTAAAAAAAATTGTGTTGTTTAATTCCCTTTTTAGAAATTTTCTAATGAAAAAGAAAGTCCATCAAGCACAAAATATTTGCGAGAAACAGTTTTGGAACTGGAAGATCAGATCCACCAACTAAATAAACATAAAGATGATCTTCAGAGAGATTTGAATGAAGAGAAAAGAGCCAATGAAAAAGTGAGCTATTATTCATTTTCAAATGGAACTTTTCCAAACAATCTAGAAAATTTTTATATTTGGAACGTATATTTTAAAGACTCAAGTTAGGAATTCGCCAAAATGCAATTAGTTTATTTCTAACCTGTAATGGGAGTTTCATATAATCAGCTATAATTTGATAAATCTAACAAATATTTAACATGTTAAGATTAAACATTTGTTGGTCATTGTATTTAAAGTAAATATTAAAATAAACTGCATCTGTGGGGTTGAGTGATAAGAAAATTTTTTTTGGAACCAACTGTAATGATAACTGTATCATCCTAAATACTAATCATCCATGGTAGTTTAGAATACATTTGGAGTACACTCACATACAAGTTTTGCATGGCAATGGCAGCATATACAGTGGATTAAATGAAAACTGTTGTCCTTCACCATGAGAATGTAAAGCTGCATACAGCAAGAATAACAAAGGAAAACATTTTGGAATTCAGTTGGTCTGTTCTACCCCACCCGCCATATTCAGCTGATATTGCATTAACTAATTTTTACCTTTTTCAATTGCTGCAAAATGCTTTGGTGGGAAAACTTTCTCTAACGCAAACCAAATTCAGGAGTTCATCAAAACCATTTTTGCATCTAACCCTGTGGAATTTTACTCAAAAGGTATGAAAGAGCTGCTTGATAAGTGGCAACAAGTCATTACAAATACTGGTGAACAAAGAACAAAATGCAATTAAACTATTTTTTGAGGAGTAAAGTTGACAAATAAAAAATGAAATTATTTATGACTCATCTTAAAATATTTTGCTATGTTTTTTATTTAAGAAATTCTTAGAAATACATATATCATTGTGTGAAGTACATATTGTGACATGAAATTATTCAAATTTAAGAAACATAATCTTAATGACTGTTTTTAATAAGAATTATAATGCAGGTCTGTTTTGATTCAAAAAGCTTTAGACTTTTTTGTTTTCTTCATGTATTTTTCTTAGATAATTACAATGCATTTTTAATGTTTAAATTTTTTATCATTTGAGACTTGTTAATTCTAATACCAAAGAAATTATATGGAAAACTGTTTTCCTCTTTCAGTACAATGAACAAGTGAAGAACTTAGAGAAATACAACAATGAACTAAGGGATGAGGTTTGTATTTAAGTTACCATCAAGTTTGATGAGAACTATTTTGTATGATTTTATTTTTGACTAATTACCAAAGAAACAAGTGCAATAATTCAGAAATGACAGCATTTGATATATAAATCAATCATAGTGAGTAGAAAATGTTGCCATAATCCTAGCCTATAAAAGCTTTGATGTAAGTTAATATTGGGAATGAATTTTTATGTAGTTCTTTCATGTGCAATTTCTGATTATGACATTTTATGATGAGTAACTGATCTTCACCAAGTAGCAAACACTTGATTATGACACACCTTGACTTTTGTCTAATAGTTCATAACTTCTTTATTAATGTTGATAATGAAACTTGAAGTGAGTAGAGTTAACTGCTAGTTATTTATGGTTTTTACATGTCTCATCAGAAAATTTTATGCTATGTCAATGTGCTGAGTAGATCACTTATGGAAGGCAGTAAATGATAAAGATGCATATCTCTTCTTATTTCCATTAGATTCTGCATTGTGTACATAATTAACCTGTCTAACATTCAAATTGTGAGCTAATCATCATCTACCATTAATTTTTCTTATCAGAATATTGTGGATATATCCATCCACACTATTGCCAGTTATGATCAGGAATTGATAAACGTCAGTAAGCATGCAATGTTTTCATCATGCTGGGAAGGAGGATATATGAAATAAAAGTAAATTTATCTGATTATTCCATCATTGATTGGTCACAAAATCAATATTATCAATTTCTTCAAATATACAAGTAAATATTTCAAAATTACTATTTTTAATATATATACCTCTTTTGCTATTTTAATTTTTTCAGTACCTTAATTTATATTTCTGATGCCATTAAACATGAGTCCAAGAAGATCTTAGATTATGGATAGAATTTTTTTCTAATAACATGTTGTATGATTTCTCATGGCAATGAACACAGTTAAATAGCATCTTAAGTAAAATTGAATGTACTACAAAAAAAATCAAAATTTTATGAAGGCCATAGCAATCATTTTATGTTTTACATCAATATATGTTTTTTTGCAGGTTAATCAAATGAGGCAAGATAACAGCTATTATAAAAAGCAATTGCAGATACACAGAGACAATCTAATGAGTCAGAATCAAGAAGAAGACCCAGAATATAAGCTTAAACTGATTGCTAAGAACCAAGAACTGTCAGAAGCTATGGAAGAGTTGCAGGTAACATTAAACTGAGGCTCTTAGATCAGCACCAACACTTGTTAGTCTTCTTATGGGTTTTAGGTGGTTGCTTCATGTTTTTAAAAAAGATATCTGGGGTTGGTAATGGTATACTTTGTCTTTACTATTTTTTCTTCTTCATTTTAAATTCTTCAACTTCATCACCAATTTATTTTAAAGTTATTTCTTTTGTATTACCATTGTTGTATGTTGTTAGCATAAGTACCAATAAGCAACATTTTCTTTGGTTTTTACTGGGTAGGAAACTATATGAAATGACAATACACAACATTTACTACTACAACATTTTGGGGTCCTAGTTTATTTTAAGACAACCAAATATGGTTGTTTAGTACTGTGTGGTTGGAGATAATTTTTTAATCCATTATGAGCTTTTCAATTGTCTATTATTAGCATTGAATCAGAGCTTGTATTTTCTCTCTTATTTAATTTGTAGTTCTGATATCACCATTTTAAAGTAGTTTTTTTTTTTTTTTTTTTTTTTACTGACATTTATCTTGCTTTCTTTTCATCTAACAAAGCTTATACTTTGCTTTCAGTTATTTTTCCTGATGCAAACTTTGAAAATATTCGTGTGGTGGATGACACCTTTGACAGTTATCTCCCTTGCATAAGAGATTTATTTATACTAGAAAGACACGTGAAAATTTCACGGTTTTCCTAATTTAAGTTTTCTAATGAATGTTAATACTTAACTCTTAAGTTAATGACCGAATAAGCTCATGGCGGGTTCTACGACAATAAAATATCTGCAGAAATTCCCCTAGCGTTAAATATTTAAGCTTAACAACTCTAGCAAAATATTGTCATAACCATCATAAATAATGAATGATGGTCATTATTTTAAGAAGTGGGTACAAATAAAAAGATCTGAAATTGATAACTTTTCTATTTCACAGAAGCAGCTGTTAAACACTTCTAACTTTCTTTCTTTCATTTTTTCAGTGAAACGAAGTAGTACTGTTATGTGCGCGTGTTCATTGTGCATATATCTTTTGTATTATTAATGATTCAAGAAAACAGTGAAACTCCAAATGTGAATCAACAAGTATATATTGAAATAACTTACAAAAACAAAATATACAATAACTTGTATTCAATGTATAGATTAAGGGAAAAGAAGTTGCTTCCCTTTTACTGTATTTTGATTTGTAATTGATTGTTCGAAAGAAAGTTCTCTAGAGATAAATGTTCAGGAATCAATGTTAGAACAAGTCTGCTGTTAGAATAGATAACACAAGAATACAATTGATCAGACTCTGTGTTGTGTTAGAGAAATTAACAGAGTCCTGGTTGATTGAACTTGGCTGAGTCACAGAGAGATATGTATATATGTATTACAAAATTCTGTGTCTGTGTGTGCGTTTGAAATGTTGTGAGTAAAGTCATAGGTTTGTGTTGACAGGCGAAATTTGGTGGACTCTACTGGCAGCTTGTGAAAAATTTGCCTCTTTTAAAGCTACAGATAGGCTCCCAGCGAAAACGTGGGAAAAGTTGATTTTGCACTAAAATATGTGATTGGTTAAAAATTGACCAATCACTAAATTTGTACTAATGAAAAAAGTAAGCAAGTTCAAAACCGAAGAATTCAAAGCAAAGACTGCAATGGCTAAATTGTCCTATAGAAAAGGCAGTATTGATTTATTAGCCAATCGCAGACGAATAAAATGTGGGTGTGGAAAAACATAGCAGTCACTACAATACCTCTCATTCCACAGTCAAAATAGTTCATTATTTATGAGGCATTGGCAGGAGATGTTAAACACTTTTTTCTTCCATTATTTCTTTCTTTCTTGCTAGCCAAATCCCTGTCTTACAAACATTTCTCTTAATAATAATTTAAAAATAATACAGCAGACAATGTTATTTTAATTAATTTATGTAATTGGATTTTTGATGATTGCCTTCCTCGGTTTTTGTTGTTTGATACTGTATACCTGAAAAATGGTGCTTTTATCGCAGTCGCCATTGTTCTCGGTCTTTTGGCTGAGATCAATCTGTTCTTATCAGCTTAATCTGATTCTCTCTCCCAACTTCTATCTTCCCTTCTTTCTTTCATTTTCTCACTGAAATCAAGTAGTGTCTTTTCCCCTCTTTTCATGTGATTAAAATGCAGAATAGTCCTTTATTTATGAGATACTGACAAGATGTAGCAGTTATGTTAACTAATGAAGGGAAGGACAAGCACAATTAGTATATTTATATATATATATATTTAAAAACTCGCATATGGAAACTTAATAATAGTCGAGACTTAACAAAATAAGTCATTGCTTTCAAAATATGATATACTTTTGTTATTAGTCATATAGAAATGTAAATATTTAATTGCATTTTGTGACATAATAAGTACATACTTGCAAATCAGATACATGGAAAATGTATAGAAAAACTACAACTTCTAACTTGACATCTTTAAAATATTGAGTTTTAATAAAGATATCCCAGAAGCATTGATTGCTTGAATTTTTATGTTTTCAATACTTTACTCTATTGGAATATGGTGTTAAATATTACTTTTTATTTATTTGGATTGAGAAATATTTTTATTTGTTCTTTGGTGACTGTGATCTGTTTTTCTTTAATTTTTACTAAAATAGAATTTTGTTTCTGATATTAATATAAATGTACATTTGTTGTTTTCTGCTCTTTTTATTTTGCTGTTGTGAGGAAACTTTACTTTCTTTCTAACAAATTGTTTCTTTGTTTCAGAACTTGACAGATAATAATGAAGAACTGAAGAAAAATTGTGACATTTTGACAGGAAAATTATCTGAAGTAACAAAAAATATGGAACAATTGACAGATGATTATTTAAAACTTAAAGTAAGTTTTCTTTATCTCTACAACTGTCGTAAGATAGTCTACATTAATTCTTTTTGTGTCTATTTGTAACATTGAAATTTTCACTTTATTGTCAGGAAATAAGTATTATTATTTCAGAAAATAACATATAATTGTTATAAATCACAAGTTTTGAATATAACCATATGAATAAAAAATGTTATTATCCAAATAACTGTTTTTAAAATTCACATCTTTCTACCTATAACATTCTATCAATATTTTCTTACTGATTGTTTCTACTTTTAGTGAAATAAAATTTCTTTTTATGCAAACACACACACACACACACACTTTTTCTAAATCTATATGTCTAAGCTCTCAGTAATACCAATGAATGATAAATTAAAGGAATTTTCTATTAGATTATTAGTCAAAGTGAAGGCCTGAAGATTACACTTTTCATTTTGATGTTTTTTCAGTATATACAATTACTTCAGAAAAATATGCAAGATATTTTAAATTATAAGAATATTTGTCATTAATTTCATTCAGTGCTGTTCCTTCCAGTTTTGTATATATTTAGATTTTAAAATTTGTATTTTAATCACAAATATTTGTTAATTTTGACAGAAAGTTACTCAGGAGGAAGACACAGTTAATGACCGACTAAGAGCAGAAAATCAGTACATGAAGACACAGGCAAGTAAAATTTATAGAAAACAGCATTTGTTTGAAATCATTTCCAATTTTAGGTGACTATCCATATTAAATAGAATTTGAAATTGTATGTTATTATTATTTACAGTTATTATTTTATATAATGATTATTAATTGTACAAACTTAATGTTTGTGACATGTATCAAGGAAATCTCATCTGCTTGACCAACTGTGGAACATAGACTTACTTCATAACCTGAGTCATTTTGCTTCTCACTGTCACATATCTTTTTTACTTGCACAGGTCGATAGACATAATACACACTGTTTAATAAATAAAAATGAAGCTGATGTTTGCCAACCATTCCAATAAACAATCTAATAAATAGTGTTTATTATTTTCATTGTAAATTCTCAAAAACAAAGAAAATGTACAAATTCACTTTCATGTTTAGGTTTTATTACAATTCTAATCATTGCTTTTTAAAACAATAAATATTGCTGTGGAGTGAAGGTAGTTAAAATAATAGTGGTGTCAATGGAAAATCCCGTCCTTTTGATACTCTAATTATTTGCAGGCACAAAAGGTTCAAGATTGTCATGAAGATAATTTAAGAACATGACTCAAGTTTTTATGTCAATGCTTTGGTTTTATAGCATCTTATAGTATTAGACAAAATTACCCCTAATGTAGCCTATTTTATGTTCAATTTTCTTATCTCCTATGCCAAATTTATTATTACTAATACATACACCAAAGTATTTGAAGTGTTTTGTATCAACTAATTCGACTTTCTGAATTTTTATGATGGATTCAGGGTATGTGACATCACTGTTTTCATTCCAATTCCACATTCTAGTTTCTATTTTGAAAAGATGTACTTTGAGTTCTATTTCTTAGAACATTTGGTAGTAGATGTTAATTTTTTTGTTCAAGATGATTTTTATCCCAACTATAAATATCTATATCATCAGCAGACCCCCACCTCCTCCTCAATCATCAGTCCATAAGCCTAGGGCATGAAAAAATAACAGTTTACTATTAGTAAATTCATTTGGATATGGTATAGAATGCTTAAATGATCAGTGCCTGTCTCTTCATATCTATATACAAATATACAATATGCACAGGACATACAAATTGGTTAAATATTGAAACTTTCTTGGTGAATATTGATTTTTCAAATGAACATTTAATTATTTAATAATGAAATAACCTTTTCAATTGAAATTACCGAAGAAAATTCCTCTTAATTTAGGACATTTTTTCATGGTCTACTTTCTGTAACAAATTCATAAACTCATCAGATTTGCCTCCCCTGTAAATGAATACGGAGTAACTCATAGCAAAAGGATATATATTAAAATGTCATATCCCTTCTAGATATGTGATCATGGTTTTTCACAGATTTCTTTATTATATATGAATTTTCATGCCTTTTGGGAAAGATAGTGGAATGGTTTCCCATTGCCTTCTTTAGGGTTTGGAATTCAGAGTTTTCCTTCTCTTGGACTGGTTACCACCCAAGTTCAGTCTAACTTATAACTTGGGGAAAATAATTAAACTGTAATGATTCTAAAATCCCTGATGAAATCTGAAAAAATAACCTCTGGCTTAGAAGTTCAGCATATTCTCTACTGCACTATGAATCCAGAACAAATTGCAATAGATATTTGATGAATCTTCCCAACTTTACCACAAGGTCTTAATCATCAAAAAATAACTGAGAATAAATTCACTACCAATAGGACTAGTAGGCTAAACATTAATTAATATTTTTATCTCATTATGAGAAAATTGATAAAAGTAGTACTTTTTCCACAATAGGCTAAGAGGTTGTGGTTTTTAATTTAAAGTTTTTTTCATCTATTTAATATTTCTCTTTATACATCTTATTTGAATGACATTTTATTTTTTTTATGAAAGTTATATAATAAATATATTTCAAAAATGACTTTTTAAATATTCTCACTACATATATATCTCTTGAATGAAACTTTTTTCTCAGACATTCCTTGCAACATTTATTAAATTTGTTTTTCTTTGTTCTTTGTACACAGATTTCTGATTTGAATGAAAGGTTTCAGTCAAAATCTGACTCAGATGATGCCATTATGATAGCAGTCAGCCACAAAGTGGAAGAATGGAAAGTAATGTCTATTAACAGCTTATATCAATTTAAGGAATTCCACATTTTATATTTTACAATGACTTGTTTAAAATTTGAAAAATTCTAAAACATATTAACTTATTTAAAGATAAATTCTTGTTAATTTTCACATAAAATATTTTAACAAATTTGATTCCATAAGTCAATATTAAATGTGTGAAAAAATGAACTTGAAATGAATCGACTGAAAGAAAGAAATCTTTGCCTTCAAAGTTAGAGCAGATGTAATATTTTAGCCATGATTATATCCATTTTGTAGTTAGCAAACTATGATATATCCTAAAATACCTGAGATACAGCTTATTAACAGCCAAGGCAGCTGACAGATAAGTTGCTTTAAGCATCCACTTGATTAAGACAATTTGATACCTTTGATTAGTCATGTTTCTATTTATAAATTTTATTTCAGTGGATATAACTGAAAAAGATTTATATTTAAAATATTGTCTCAATTTAAAAAGTGTCTCATTGGAAGTAATATTGTCTATGTTCTTTTCAAGATTTTAATTAATTCTATTTCTGAAGAAAATTTAAATAGTTGATTGAATCACATGTAAAGTGTTTTTATTTTGTTCAAATCGTAAACATCATTCTTGAATGTTTTTCCTTGCACTGAGCATTTCTTTCATTTCAGACTGCCTTAGCCGAGAAAGATGAAGAAATCCTCACTTATCAAAAAGAGATCATCAAACTCAGAAGGCAGTTAGAAGCTCTCAATATGGATGCTGATCGGGCATCAGTTGCTGCTCTTACAAAGGTTTCTGCTGTTTTGCGATTTATATGGTCAACAAATTCTCAGAAATTTGAACTGTTATCATGTTCAGATTAACTGTTTTCAACACAACTTTCTATTCACATGTTATCACCTTCTATTCCTTATTCTTGTCATTATGTTTATGTCAATGTGGAATGATGAGATTTGGTCCTGAGATTGAATATTATCATTTCAATTAATAAAGTCTGGATGTGATTCAGAAGCAGTAATATGACTGAAGAGTGAACCTACTACAAATAATTATTAATATTGTTTTTATAATCAAATTGTAATAAAAACAATAATGAAATGGTTAATCATAATATCAATTATAAGTAAGTAAGTAAGTTTGATCAAATACTAATGTGAGAATATATTTTGTTCTTCATAAGTCAATGAACTTCTGTCTTTGCAGTTGAGAACTCTCATTTTCTTTGAAACCTGGGTTGGGAAAAAAGAGAATTACAGTTTAAACAAGAGATGAAGATTTTTATTTAAATATCAAATCATGACAATAATCATAACTTACTTATTCATTTATGGCAAGCTGTTTTTATGGAATAACATTTTCCAAATTAGCCATAAAAATAAACACCAGTCAAGGGTAAATTTTTGTGCACCTTGACAGATTTTAATTCAATATTTTCACAATAAATTGATATTAACTAACCAATGTTAATTTTTTTAGTGCATATAAATTTATATGAGAAATATATAAGTTTCACCTTATAAAATTTATCCTTATTAAAAATATTGATAATAACTTGTTTTGTGGGTATTGTTTTATTATGCAAACCAACTACATAAAACAAATTATTATTGATAAATAAATCCAAAAGAAAGAGACCAAAAAGCATATACAGGGTGTGGCATTAATACCTCCCACATAATGGTAAGACATTAACTAGATGAACGCACTATTGCCACTAATGTCTTACCATTATGTGGGGGGTATTAATGCCACACCCTGTATGTCATTAAGGCAATATCCTATATACCTATATAAATTATTTATTATTTTGCATGTCAATATAGGTTCTTTGACATTCTATAACCTTCATCAATCTGTCATCATTCATTTTAACTCTTCTACTATTTCAACTATAACATGACTAGCAGCAGTTTTTATTGCTTCTCAGAGAGCTTGAATATTGTTTTCTGTTCTCATCTACATTTCTTTTAATGATAGACCTCAAGTTTTCTATTGAATTAAAATCTGGAGAGACTGGGAGACATTACATTAATTTGGAGCCTTTGAAATATTTATATTTATAAGAGTGGCAAGGTTGACAATAGTTAACTTTGCAGAATGTGAAAGAGGATTATCTTGCATGAATATAATCTTTAGCTGAAATCTTCTTGGTTATGACGTACTACTCAAAAAAAGACATCTTGTTTAAGCACAATTCTCTGCATTTATGACCTGTAGTGATGAGTGGGTGTTCTTTCAAGGAGGCCCCTTGACTTGAATGCTCATTGGGATTTAAGCTCACTCCAGAGTCATATGATCCATCGTTAAGACACTGGAAAAATTATTGTTTCCTTGTACTGCTCTAGTAAGCACCTGACTCCTGAAATGCCCTATTTCTACAATAACCAGATTGGACTGAAAATGGTGTACTATAGCCATATCTCAGCTAGAACTGCCCAGTTTTTACTTCCCAGTTTTGATAGACTTCAAAAGCATCTATGTGGCCTTGTAGGTGATTAATTCTTTTCTACCCTACAACCCATTTCCCACAGATGAAATGTTGCTTGCCTCTTGCTGCTCTCACTATTTTCAAGGGAAATTTTCTGATGATCTACATTCCTTAATTCCACCAGTTCTAACCATCATTGCTAAGATCTGCCATGCTACAAACATTAGGGTGAACCATCCTCTTTTCTTTCATATTCCATTAGTAAGATGGAAACTTCACTGAAACAACTTCTTCCCACAAATTGCTACTTTGTGTAATTGACTCCCAAGAGGATACTTTCCTGACCACTATAATCTTAGCATCTTCAAATCTAGGGTTAAGCATTATCTTCCCCACATATCCTTATTAACTGTGCCTTTTCATGAAATTTGTAAAGACATTTTTCTTGTTCTTACAAATATTTTCAATTTCTTTTTGAGTGTTCTCTGATCTCTATTCAAATTTTCACAACTTCCAACATTGTATTCCCATCACCCAGTAACTTTACAATATATTATTTCTTTTTGTTATGACCTATGTCAGTCTTTACATATTGGAAATTAAAAAATGAATATCAATAACAATATTACTACATGCATATATTTATTTACAATATGATGAACAAACATTGAGTTGAAATCATAAAATCTCAAAACCATTAAGTATTGTAAATATTTCTAATAAAAGCATGTATTATAAGCTGAAATTCATTTGCTATATTTATCATATAAATATAAATATATCCTGAAAATTTCATCAATATTAATTGGTTAATACCAATTTTATTGTGAAAACATTGATTTATCTGACAGTGAATAGTATACATTTGTATTACATGCAAATATATGCTTAGATATAACCATTTAACATACAATATTTAAATAAGATTATTTAATCTCATTTTTTTACATCAGATTTTTTTCTTATTTGTATCCAGTTCATTTTTTATTTACTATAATCAGTTTGACTTTATATCACATTTCCACTGAAGCTTGATGTTTTATAGAATATTGTCTTCATTGTCAAGGCCACTAAAATGATACCTTTCCATCCAATGTTAATGTTATTCAAGTTGTTTTTTCCTTAAAGGTAATTGAAGAGAAAGATAAACAAATCAATGAATTAACTGAGGAGATGAAAAATTATGCTGATGAAATAGAGGTAAATGCTGCAGTTATTGAAGATCTTGGAAAAAATCCTTCCAAAGGTAAAAGTAGTTATATAATGCTTAAAAAACATTTATATATTATATTTGTATACTATAGAATACTCTGTGTTTTCTGGTTTTTAGGTTTTTTACTCTTTGGAGCATGTAACAATGTGTATAATGCATTTTATCTACTTATTTACAATAAAGAAACAAAGTTGTGTGTAGTACATACATAAACTATATATATATATATATATATATATATATATATACACAAACCAGTATTAAATATAGTATGATGTAAAAAATATCATTCAAGGTTATCTGTAAGAATTGTTACATGAATATCCAAATTTAAAATCAATGCAAAAAATTAATTTTTGGCTTCAACCATTTCCTGGTTGATTTCATGTTTCATAATAAATATTTAGTTTCATGTAATTGTTTACAAGAGGTGAATTTGTACTACAATTGCAAGTATTAAGATAGCTTATCAATTTAGGTTTTTTTAACATTTAGTTCACAATATTATTTCATTGATATATTTCAAATATCAGTTTGAAACTTGGATTGTAACATTTTTAACTCCTTGCCTTACAAAAATCTGTCAGTTGTGCATTCCTTCAATGAATGGAAATTATGATGGTAATATTGATACTTAAAAATGAAATTTGATGATTTAACCTCTGAATTTTATGATTTTTAATCCAGAACATGTTTGAGCAGTTTTGACACTCATCTGACCATTGTGCATTAGAAATTAAGAATGGAATATTATTGACAGAAGGCATCTCTAAAATGTATAAAACCAATGCAGTGAGAATTTTTATTATACAAATGTATTGCAAATAATTTTATATAGAAATATATTGTAAATGGCTTATAGATGTGTATGGAAAATGTAAAAGAAAGGGATTGTCAGTTTTTAGGAATTACACTTTACTGACATAATTGGGCTATTACGTGTGTGTATGTGTACATGTGTGTTATTTTAATATATTTGAGGGATTTTAGCAGTTGTAGAGGATAGGCTTTCTCTTGATTGATTTGCTCCATAGGTAATTATTGAAAACTGGTAAGTTTGTTATATTCCATTGCAATTACATATCTTTCTGATTCATTCTACATGCTGGCTAGATGTGAATGCCACAAAGGCAGAGAACAAAATAAAAAAAGTTGTTTTCTGTGCATGGGCTCTATGCATCACATCCAGTCTAGTAATTGAGCTCTGATCACAAACATTCCCACCAGAAAAAGAGATGCCTTGGAGACTACCAGACCTGCTTAAATCAGGTCTCCGAGAATGACCAAACCAATGGAGGGCCAGCAGGCCACTAGCCATCATACAGGGTGCTGCTGCCAGGGTGCTGCTGCTGTTACTGCTGCCATGGCCTTGTCCCCATGACAACCACAGTTGCAGCCCAGTGGGCCACTGGCACGCAGGGTGCTGCTGCTGTTACCGCCATTATTATCACTGCTGCCTCTCAACATGACTGCTCCTCTTACTGACCGTTGCCACTCCCAAGCTTGACTGGCCACTTTGGCTGTCTGGCTTCAGCATGACAACACCTTGGCAACCCACCACCGTCACCTCGGCATAACCTGTGACTTCTCCCAACTCTTAACACTTACATCCTCTGCATCGGCAAAGTCAGATTCATGACTTCTCCTGACTACTTATGCTCACACCCCCTTATCATCATAGTCAGATTTGTAGCTTCACTAACCAATTTGGGACAGCATCTCAGCAAACCCCGCTATCACCTCGGCTTAACCAGCATTGGCAAAGTCAGATCCGTGACTTATCCTGACTACTCACACTTGCACAATTGTATCATCATAGTCAGATTCGTAGCTTCGCTAACCACTCTGGGGCAACACCTTGCCAACCCAACGCATACACCAACTATAGCCTGTGACCTTAGCCAGCACAAAAAATAGGTCAATTGCTGGCTTTCCTCTTAACCCTGATCACCATCTGGACAATACACCAGAAACAGACATCCCACCTATTTTGCAGTATCTGTACAACACCACACCAGTCTTTTCTCTTAGCCCTGATCACTATCCTGACAACACACCAGAAACAGACATTCCACCTATTTTGCAATATCTGTATAACACCGTGTATATAATAACAATAAACATTCAAATTCCAATCCTTGTTAGTCCATATGCTTAATATAACAACTTCTTAAATAAAGGTGTATTTCATGCTACCTTTCAAATGTTTCATTTGCTTTTGCTAAGCGCATTTTTGTTTTGACTAAGAAGTTATCTAGTGTTTTTTATTTTATTTCCTTGAATTGTAGCTGAAAGAGGACCAGTTCATAATTTACAGAAGAAGATTCAAGAACAACAAGCTTTGCTGCGACATAAAGAACTGGAAGTGAAAGAAGCACAGAAATTATACAAAGAGGTAAAAATCATTTCAGTTCATTGTTTTTAAGTAAGTAGTCAATTAAATTTTATTATGCATTCATTCAAGAGAGCACAATATAGTTTTTCACAATTTTAAAGTTTATGCAAGTAGATTTTATGGTATATTTACCAGTAAAACATCATAAATATTTGCTTATATTGATGTCTATATATAACTCAGTTGCTTCTAAGATGTTCATTAGTAAAGGCATGTTATACTTTGCTTCAAATTAGACCTCTTTCTGATTCATCCTACATCAAAACCTGTTGGCTGGATGTGAATGCTACAAAATCAAAATAAAAATGTTGCTTTCTGAATTGGGACTTTGAGCATCACATCTAGCTCACAAAACAAATCCAAAAAAATAAAAGAAAATTTAATCAGACACAATCACAAATGTTGCTGCTAAAGCAAAATCATAACAATACTGAGTCATGTATCCACCCTGACTGTTTTAAAAGGACCTGCTCAGCAACCAACCTGAAACAAGCTTTAACATAAGGCCAGCACACAACTAATTCTCCCATCTTTGAGATTAGGCTCCTTCATTCACAAGCATTGCCTCACTTGTCTATGAGACATTCTACTTTGATCCAATGTATACATTGGTAATACAGATAATTTTATTTTAATATATTTTGTCAGCTTTTCTTTCTGCCTCACCGGCAATACATTGTTGCTTTTGTTTGTTACTCTTGCAACCATACACAGTATATAACAAGCATGAGAAGTTTTTTGTGAATATTACAGATCAGTGTTTTTTCTCATGTTCAGAAATAATATTTGGATCTTTGTGAATAAAATATGGGTTAAATGGCTAAAGATTTGGAGATTTAAATTAAAAATTACTATTCAAATGTTTTTATCTGGATGACTTAGTTATAGGTTTAAGTTCTGCTGCAAATTATGCTTATGAATTTTATGCTTGTACGAAGGAATATTTTTAGAATAAAATATAATTTATAATAGAGTATTACATCATTTATAAAATCCTCTTTAACAGAATATTATGAGGGTGCTGAAAAGTTATCTGCCTGACCAAGAAGGAATTTAAAAGAAAACAGTCTGATGTTTGGTAGGATTTTGGGAAGCAATTTGGGCCAAGAACTTTTCAGCATCTCCTATACTTAGTCATTGAAAATTGCCTGTCAATTTTAAAATGTGTGTTGATTTTTCTTTTTAGGCTGATAAAGATGCCTGTGATAAAGATAAACAATTGTGTGAAGCACTAGAAAGAATGAGACAGTATGAATCAGTAAGTTACTTTTTCATTTGACATTAATGTCTTCCATATTAATATATTGCAAAATCTTGTATGAATATCTTGTCTTTTTTTAGGGAGAATATGGATTGGCTGATGCAGTGAGTGAAATCAAGGAGCTGAAGAAACAGTTAAAAATCCGAGAAAGGTATTTTTCAGTTTTTCTATTATATGTAATATATTAATTTGCGTTTTGGAAAATGATTTTACTCAATTATAAAACTCTGAGAAACAATCATCATATACTTCTATACATGTTCATATATAAGTGACAGGGGAAAAAGGACAAGAAAAAATGACAAGCTTTTGAATTAGTCAACTTTACTTAGTGAATTGTTACTGGTAATCATTAAAAAGTACAACCAAACTGATCCCAAATTTTAACATTGCATTTTAAATAAAAATATAGTTATTGTGATAAAAAGAGTATATCCTGAGAACATTCACAGAGAATCATTAAAAATTTCTTGAAATAAGAAAAATACTGGAAATATTCTAAAAGATAGCACATAAATTTAAACTTACCAAAATTTAAGTTTTGTTTACCTTTACTTTAATAATAATTCTATTTTTTAGCAAACTAAACCGTAATGCTTGGTGGTAGTGTCACATTAGTTGATTTTTATTATTCAATGAAAGTCTGAAACTTGACTTGAGTAGTGCCAATTAATAATTTACTAAAATATTGCACATAAATCTACATGTGTTTTTCTTGTCACTTAAATATTTCATATTTTCTGATTCTGTGAGATTTTAAAAGAAGTAATTCTCATTTTTTTGATAAACTTTAATTCTGTTTCTTTTATTAATCTTTATTTTTGCCAGGAAAAATGAAGAATTGATTCAGCTTATCAACAAATCTGAAACTGATATGAATGAATTGACAGATGAGAATGAATGTTTGAGAGAACAACTTGGCATGGACCCCAAAAAACCAGTTGATATAAAAGATTTTCAATCAAAGATCAGTGTGAAAAGAGAAGAACAACGAGCTCTAAACATTGTATTACAAAAAGAGGTACGTGAAAAATACATTACAAATAGTTATCCTGTATGGAATAGTCATTTTATTAACAAACTATTTTTTGCAAACTATTTATTCATTTTATTACATTTTAGTTATTTGGGATACATCTAGAATGTTATATAGTATTACAATCTTTTGTTAAGTGTTCATCAATTCTAATGAAATTTCTTATATATATTTATATTTTTTTGTTGTTCAAACTTTTGAAATAATTTTCAGTTAACAATTTTGGTCATGCTAAGTTTTCATTTACAGTCATCTAGAGTTTATTTTTTTCTACTGATTTTATTTTTTATAAGGGCATATGAGGATGCAAATACTTATGTTTTTTTCTTACTTTTTACATATGTGTCTATATGATAATAAGCAATTGTTAAGAATTCCATAGAAATAACTTTGATTTTTTTTTTATCTAATGCAATGTTGTAATCAGAAACTAAAACTAAAATGACTGCTGCATAGTGAGACAACTCAGTTTTTACTAAAATATTTAGTTTACTGTTTGAAGATTATTAGGCAAGAAATTGATTGAAATCTTGTGAAAGAATAAATTATTAAAAAGTAATAATAATTCTATTATAAAATAAAATCTAAAAAAATCAACAATCATTCACTAAGTTATCTTATTGCATTTTTCATTTGGATTCTAGACTGAGATGATTCTGTGGTTTGCTTTCATTTGCAGATTGAACGACTGGAAGAAGAAAGAATTATGCTGAAGCAAAATATTAGAAAACTTGCCCAACAAACTGGACAAAGGTAGATAAAGTGCCTGATTAGCAATTTATTTCAATAATTATGCTAAAAATTGAATGGCTAAAAATATTTGGTATTACAAATGTTTATTTTTGAAGGATAAAAAATCTATTACAAGATTTAGAGTTTAAGGCTATAAAATACATTTTCAGCTTAAACCAGATATTTAAAAAGATTATTTTTCTATGTATATATGATGTAAATAACAAAGTAAAAAAAATTCTCTTACCTCCTCAAATAAGAGGGCATGTATAGCAGATACTCACAAAAAAACAAAAAACAAAACAAATCAAAAACAATTTACTTGGTCTGGATTAAAATGAGAAAATTTTTGTGCTTAAAAATACAGTTATTCTAACCAGGCAGCAGACAAAAAAGGAAAAAAAATATTTGGTGTTTTTTTTCCATTTCACCCCAAACAAGGTGATAAAGCTACTAAGAAGCAAGGGGTTACTGAGAATGAAGGAAACTGATAAAACTTTACTGAGGATTAAGGACAATAAAAAGAAAATGATTCAAAGAGATAGAAGATTATAATTTTTCATGACCTATCTCATCTCACTCTACTTATTTCCTCTCTTCCATACATATACCACATTCATCAATCACATCACTGTGTAAATATTTATTTCCCTATTTTCTCTAAAGAGGGTGTTATAGGTTGTATCTGATGACAACTTCTGTTGACATTATTTCATTTTGATAATTGATACAACTACAGAATGATGATCACAAAAACTGACATTATTTTAAGATTAAATATTTTAAATTATTTTTGGAGTGTTCAATTTCATAAAAAAAAATTGAATCGATTATATTTTTGTTTCATTTTCATAGAGCTGTGGCATTGGGTCTCACTGCTGATGACATGGTCTCAATTCAAAACTACACAGAAAATCTGAAAGTATCTAAAATAAATAGACCAACAACACAAGACACTCCAGATGTGGATGATTTAAAGATTAAGGTGAAAAAGAAAGAAATTGTTGATGAAAATATCTAGATTTTATTTCCAGCCTTTTAAAATTCATGTACATGGCTCAATTTTTTATGCAAAGACTTCTTTGATAATTGTGTTCTTCTATTTCTTATTTGTATCTTCTAAAATCCAGAAAGTTTGTGCCCAGGTATCCCAATAACTTTTCTCTTAAGATTACATTTAAATATAAATTTGTCACCATATTAATGTTCTTTTTGTATTGCAAATGAATGATGTCATGTTATTATATCATAGGAGGTTATCTACCTAAGAATTTTATATTTGAAAAAAAAAGTTATACTAAAAGGAGTTGCAAATTATTTTGGAGCATTTATATTTGGCAAACTTTTTAATAGTTAACTCAGGAATGAAATTGATATTATTGTGGAGATAATGGTTATTTTAAAATTCAGACAAATGGAATTGTATATAATAATATAATCAAAAATATTGATCATAAATTTTAAATATAATGAAAGAACAATTTTGTTCTCATATTAAACAAGTTTAGAAACAAGTAATCAGCAACAAAAGTGAATGAGCAATGAATAAAAAAAAATGTTTTTGAGCTTTACCAATTCAAAAGAGAATAATTCTTAACATTGCCTGAGCCTGATATATGTTGATATGTCAAAAGATCATATATATGTATATAAACATTTTTTATGACCAAAACACTTAGCAAAATTCATGCATACAGAAGAAATGATGATTTGCTATTTATTTACACTTTTACAGAAATAAACAGAATCTATGCAGTTATTTCCCATAAATATCAAATTCTTCTTAAAACTTTGCACAAATTTAATTTTCTTTGCATTTTTCTCAACATCATATTCTACATCCATTCCTTTTATTGCTGTTTTGTCTTCAAATATAGAATATAGAACTCAACAACAATTTAACAACTAACCTCCAGCAGCTAAAAAAACTTTCCAAAGAAAAGGATAAGCTACAAACCCGTAATGAACAATTAGAAGAAGAAAACAAAAGTTTTCAGGATGCTTTGAAAGAGATTCATACTGACTTGAAAAAGCGTGGTTCTGCGGGTAAGCTTTTCTCTTCTGTTCTCTTTGAAATCATAATAAACATTAAAGGTTTGTTGATTCTGGGTTATACACAGACTTAAGTGAGTTTCAAACATCTCATTAAATGAGAATAAATACAAAAAAAGCAATATAGATATTGACTGTTGCTTAATTTTTCTGGTAATGTCTTTGGAAAAGGCATAAACCTAAAATTTTAGTTCTGTTTAAATTCTGGCATTGGATGTTCATTTTCACACAAATGCTGTTGAGTAAAGAAGGTCTTCATCTCTTTTAAGCTAGAAGTTAAATAGTAGGTCAGTCTATGAAAAGGACAACTCTGAATTCAAAACTTACTTGCTATGGAAACCACAGCAGCGACACAACTGACTAACCTTTTCATCAGTTATCTTAAAACTTGTTGGTGACAAATGATTAAACATGACAAGTAAGATTGAGTAATCACTTTTTCTTTAACTCTAAAAGATATAATAAGAGTGTATATGTATATATAATTGAGAAAAGTTTGTCTGTTCCTCTTACATTTAGAGCTGTCAGATTTAGTATGGATATTTATTGGACCTAGAACAGGGATTATTGGGGTGTGGGGAATTTCAGGGTTTCAGGAGGGTAGAGAAAATCTTTTATTTTTTCTTGGCTTTATTTACAGAATTTGGAGTGTAAAAAACAATCAACTCCTTTATAAAAATAATCCATGTATATGTCAGTCAGTTATGATACATGCTTGGGTGATCATGCCTCTTTTGATTCATGAATGAAGAAGGCAAAATATTTTCTCACAGTAGGTTGCTGTTTCTTTCTGCAATAAACTGGTTGCCAACCAAGGCTATAGGACCCAATCTGTCTTCTATTCAACCCATAGCTGGGGGGAGTAGAGATGGATTCATGCCTTTCCCATGAGTATTTGTGAATAAGTAAGTGTGACAAGTCCGGCTAGAACTTGAACTCAACTCTCCGATTTCTCATTTTGGGCTGTTGCACTACAGTGTATATGTATATGTACTAATATGGAAAAGAATGAAAATTCTTAATAATATATGCATATTATTTGGAATGCACCTTTTGAGTCAGTCTTGAAAAGGGGGGAATGACATTCTGACATATGGTGAAAAGTGTAAGTTGGGCAAAAAAGGTTGACAACCACTGACTTAGAAGGTTTTAATGTTAAAAACTATTTGCTTCTTATGGGTATGTAGTGAGGTACTCTAACACTTTTCTGTTATATGGATTTATTTTAGAGTAACAGTTACTCTTTGTAACCATTTGGTGTTAGGCTATAATTTCTTTTTTATTATTGATATTTGAACAAGAAAAATATTTGTGTTTTGAAAAATCACTTTCAAAGAACAGACTAAAGAATGCTAATCTACAAAAATTATTTCCAAAAGATTTTCCCATATTTTCTAATAGTGGAACAATTTACTTAAATAGCGATGCTTATTCTATAGAACTGAGACTATTAATAAATCCCAAGGCTGAACATTATTAAACAGAATGTTATATAACAAAAGGTATAATGATTATGGAAATAGCTAGATATATTGTATTCCTATTCCTTATATTGATGTGTGATACTAAGTTGTCAGCCCGTGGTCAACTTCCAGTCACGGCGTGAAGCTGTAAGGTTTCTTCTACCGGCGTTTTGGGGTTGACTCTTTGTTGCTGCCACCAGCCTGTGTCCCGGTCGTTTGGTAGTTGTTGCTACTCAGCGAAATCCCCTGGTCAGGATACCAATATGAGACACTCAGCTGTCCAGGGTTGAATCCACTGGTCAAGGCACTAATATGTGGCACCAGGTTCGAATTCTGGTCGTCGATGTTAATGGCTTCACCATCTGTACTGGTTCAATGCCAGCTCTATTGTTCCCAGCTCACTTGCAATGTCTGGTTACTGGAGTAACTGTTTCGATCTCAAGTCTAACCTACCAACATTGTGACTTTGATCTTAGGTAGATGAGATCAATCAGGCGTCGGGCCGTAGAGCAAGCTGAGTCCAGATTGAAGGTGGCACCATACAAGTGCAAAGAAAAAATAAATAAAAGAAAAACCCAAGAGGTTCAAATATGTTAGGAAATAACAATTCAACTTTATTCTTCCATTATATACAGGAGTGTATTTTTCTCCTGGCCCATTTCATACGAAATGTGACACTTCTATGTTCCAAGCAAGTATATATCGTAAGTCAACTAATTTAGTTTTTAAGTGCTGGCTTAACTTCGTTTGTCAGTATAACTTGCTCTTGGTAGAATTGGTGAAGTTGGAGGTCGTGGAATCTCTCGGTCAGCTTCTGCGAGGCAACACCCTGGTTCCCCCTACTTGAACTGTCTGTGACTCTGTCTGGAGCTGAACTGCGACTCTACTCAACTGCTGAATGACCCATCGTTGTTCGTTTATATGGGTACCGACCAAAACCCAGTGTGTGGGCCCGACACAGCCTGGGCTTCTCGATAATCTCTATTTTTAACAAGAAATCTCTTTGTTGTCAGGACAGGAAAGTTGATTATTTCCCATTTTTGGAAAATTAACCATTTCCCATTTCCGGGGGTGGCGGTCTCCAGTCTCCATCGTTTGTGAGGGAAGGTCGGAGGAGAGCTATCCTCCTAGACCCTTTCTCTCTCACATTGATATCTCATACCAATCCCTTCAGTAAGCATTAACATCTTCTCTTCCTTTCTCATCCATTCACCTCCGCCTATCACCATGCTAGCATACGACCAATGATCTCTCAGCAGTGTTGGTGTAGCTAAGCTGGCCTCCTTAAAATTATAATCTAGAATTTTTGTTTACAAAATTCTCCTTTCCCATCGGCCAAAAGATTTTTACAATTTCCACATTGCCAATTAAATTTTTATCACATCTTCTCTTTTTACTGGATCACCCAAAAGTCACTTAGCCAGCACTCTTACCGTCTCATTAATCACTGTCAAAGTTTGCCATCTGGTCTTTTACGTTAAGTCAGCTTTATAATGGAAACCTTGACTTGTTAAGAAATTAAATTCTTTTATCTCACCAAATCTCAATTCTCCACTCTAATTTCTGGGAATTGCCAAAAGTTTACAATTGCCACATTGCTATTTGATGTCTTAGCATCTGTTGGCAAAGTAAATGATAACAATTCTCTCACCTCACAGCTGTTTGAGGTTTCATATAGCCCCAATGAACTTAAATAAAGTCAATTCAGGTTTCCTATGGTAAAAATGTTCTTTCCCAAGTGAAAATCATCACAAAAATGGCAAAAGTCATTTTGTCACAGCTTATTTTCTCTCAAAAATGGATTTTCATACTTTTTTATAGGGGTAAAATATTGAAAATGACTGTTTTATCATCATCTAAACTAATATCAAGGAAACTTTTGATCTGAACCCCATGAAACTAGGTATTTTCTGAAAGCAAAGGATATATTCTTTCATTTAAAAGTAAAATTAGCTGGTGTAAATGACTCAAATTTTTTTTCAGTGGGTAAAATGTGAAAAAAAATAGTGAAAATTTTGCATTTTTTTTTTGTTCTAAACAAATATTTCCCCATTAATGGGAAATTAACCATTTTTTTTTTTTTAAATCAGAAAGCCTAAATCATAATCAAACTATTTCAGGCATAAAATTGAGAGTTTTGAGGAAATCAACATTCCTAGGGGTTCAAAATGCGACAAAAATCCATTGTTAATTTTCAATTATATGACTGCCAAGGGTAAAAAAAAATTGACACCCAGCCATGGAAATCTTTAGTAAAAAGGCAAGAGATTTATCTGCAATTCCTAACCACCAGAAACCAAAAGTTTTTTTTTTTTCCAAAAAATAGCAGTGATAAGGAAAATTAAACCTAATTGACTTTGACGTCTAGGTCAAAGGTCAGCCAGCCAGCCAGCCAGCCAGCCAGCCAGCCAGTAATAAACGGCAAACCTTAGAACAAGTTGTAATAAAACTCACCACTCCCAGATAAATGCAAAGAGTGAAAAAAAAAGGGTTCACCATTACTAGGGCTTGATGTAACCTACGTTTGAACAATGGCTTGATGAGTTTTGTTTTGTTTTTAACACCCCATGACCCGGGTGATGACAACAACACTTAGCAGACGACAGTGTTTTTTTTGTCGCATATCTTTCATATTTCCCATTGCCGGGCCATTTAGCTGTTCCTTTTATTCAATGATGTTCATGCCAAATGAAAGAGAAAGGAATGAATTTTGAATGATGTTATTTTGAAGCGAAAATAAATATTTTTTCATTAAAAAAAGGGGATTTTTCTCAGAAAATTGGGCATAATATCTTAATGTTAACCGCCAAGTGACATTTTCCACAGCCAAATCGAAGATTAATTACCAGTGAATAATTCCATGTGCAAACAATAGCCGTCTGGATCCTATAAAGTCGCCCTAAAAGGTCCAGAAGTTTACTAATTGATCGAAAACCTGTTGCACATAATTGTATTTTTCACGGTCAGTTTCCATTATTTCATCTTGATATTATCATTTTCGGACAGCCAAGTCATCAAGGATTCAGGAAAACAGTTTGGCATAGGTTTTCTTTAAGAATTTTACATTCTATGAGGTGTTTAAAATGATACTGACGAATGAGATTTTTTTGCCGAATGTTTCGTTTACGCGCCATGTTGGATTTTCCTATATGACAAAAACAAGGGTTTTAAACAGCCGTGACCTATATCGAGACAATGCCAAAATTTTATAATTGCCACATTGCTTCTCTTTGCCTGTATCCAAGAAAAATAAAAATAAATGATATCTTGGAAAGATAATTAACATTGATTCTCCCTGCCTGTATCGGCATTCTGATTTAACAGAACCTATTAAAGTTGTAAAAATTTATTGATTTATTAATTGTAACTTTTGTTTTCTCAGATTCAGAAAAGGCAATTATTGAGTGCCCATCTTTGGAGAAAATGATTGCTGTAAGTGACCCTACAGATCAACCTTTTCATTTACTCTAAATACTTTTTGTTAGCTTATATAGAGTAAGTAACTTTTTATGAAGTCTTAAGCTATTCCTTCCTCTGAGTTAAATAGAAAAATAAGTGAAGGTATATAAATGTTTTACTTTAAATGAAGATTATACGTGATTTTTTTAAGATTGCAAGTAAACAAAAATATAATTTTATGGCTTAGACATTCTGTATATTGGTTTTGTATTTATTTATTTTTTAAAGTGCTAAACTTCAGCATGTACAACCTAGAATTTGTCATTTAAATGATTGATTTTACCTTGAACGCTGAAAGCATCTATTGGAGCCTAACTTTCTGTTGATGTAACCATGCCAATATGCCTTTGAATATGAATATATATATATATATATATATATATATATATATATATATATAATATCCACATACAAGCCAGTTTCACTGTATCACAGCTCATCAGCATGGCTAGACATCTGATTGCTTCAAGCTGTGATTGAAACCTGACTGATTTGACATCAGTCAGAGATCCTACCCTAAGCTATTGGTGCATGGCAGAGAAAGGGAAATTTTACATATTATATATGAATGTATACAAACACCATATATATATATATATATATATATATATATATATATATATATATATAAAAAGTAATGGATTTTTTATTTATTGATCCAACAGATTTTATCACTTAAATGTTATTTCTAGTAGATACCCATATTTGAACAGATGCATCGTTTATTTATTAAACAGTATACCAAATATACTTGTACAACCCCCAAATTTTCACTTATAAAAATTGATTTTATCATGCAAGTTCCTTTTTTGAGAGACCAAATTACATTAGACTAACCTCTTTTCCTCTATCTCTTTATTTCATCTAGTTAAATAAGTGAAAGAGAATGATAAAAGTATCATTAATAATGTTATACTTGTTGCGTAAATCTGTACAGCCATAAAAACTGAACAAGAAACAGTTAAACATCTTAAAAACGTAAACAACGGAAAAGTTGCATATTCACTATGTTTGTATTTTATAATACGATACTAATATGTGAATATTCCATGCATTATTATTGAATACAGTTAAGTAAAACATCAGTTTTATCAAAATCTTGTTTATTTTAAATACAGCTGTACTTTTTGACTACAGTAAATGTATATATAACTTGATCAACAGCGTATCCAGGGCCAGCAGTACATACGCTAATTTTATATCTCGTGTAACACCCTTAAAATTAGCTTATATTTATTTTCATCTACTGGACTGAATATTAGAAAAATCTTATTAGATGTACCCTCTGGCAGGGGAAACTGATATTCAAATTCTTTTCTGTAGTTATCTCCCTTAGGTTTGTATCTCAGTATTAAGTTTTCTCAGGTTTTAAGAGATGTAGTGAACTAAACACAAAGACAAAGGTACTTTGTCGTACCTTGATGTTACAAGAACATTTTTTTCGTTCAGACGTTCCTGACCATAGACCTTAAACATCAGGTACTTGAAGTTGCAGGTGATCTCAATCAATCTATTTCTGTTAGTTATGATTAAATTTAGGCGTATAAAGGGAGACAATTCTACCATCAAAAAAATAAACATCCCGAAA
Source organism: Acanthosepion pharaonis (assembly GCA_903632075.3). Classification (NCBI taxonomy): domain Eukaryota; kingdom Metazoa; phylum Mollusca; class Cephalopoda; order Sepiida; family Sepiidae; genus Acanthosepion; species Acanthosepion pharaonis. Next base: position 3,420,370 of record CAHIKZ030004103.1, on the reverse strand, counting down.
ATTTTGTCTGTGAATTTATCGATATTTACCAAAAAAGCTATAGTACGACACAAGGCCTTGTTTGTAGGTCACCTATTAAGATTATGCAATTATGTTGCCAATTTAATGTCCTCTCACAAGACTCTGGCTACCAGTATTCTATTTTTTTTAGTTGCAGCATGTATATTTAAGTGATGACCTTATATTGGTTCCTGAAAAATTAATTTCAGTTGAGCTCTCTGGGGAGGAGGTGTGGATTTGTAAACAGTGACTATTATAACTAATATAGTGAGACTCTTTGCAAAAAGCGAATTGAGTCACTGTCAGTCACAGTGTGTGTTTCTAAAAATAAATACGCTAAAATTCACCTTCATCCCTGCCGTGCGCCAACGGCTTAGTGGTAGAATCTCTGACTGACACCAATTCAGTCAGGTTTCAATCCTAGCTAGAGGCAACTGGATGTCTAGCCACATTGATGAGCTGTGAAACAGTGAAACAGTCTGTCTGTGGATGACCTTATATATATATATAAAATTCCTGTTGCTTATTAAGGGATTACTTTTAGTTTTGTGAATACTTTTAAAATGACTCAAAAATTATCTCAACATTGAAAACATTTTCTCTGTCAGTATTAATTTTTGTTAATATCCTTAGTAGAAAATGATTTCTTTGTCAGTGAAGAAACCAACAGAAGATTGAAGATAATGCAAACAGTTAAATAATACAATTTGCTATTTATTAACTTCTATGATGAAATAATTAAATGATCTTTGCCATCTTTACTTGATATATCCAAGTTCATGTTTATGTCACAAATAATCTATAATTGAAAGAAAAAGAAGAAATTGTTATTTTTTGGAAAAAATCTATATGATTGCTAAATCTGAAACAATATATATTTTCAGCAATATTTTGAGATAGTTTTTACTTCCATGTGTCTACATCAATTATCAGTACGTTTATTTAATTAATAATGGTATATGTTCTTTTTATTTTCTCCAGGTTTTAGATGTTAGAAATGCAGCTAGCAATTCTGATATGTCTTCCTATACTAAAGGTAAAGTAGATGCTTTGCTTGACCAAAAGGAGGAACTCAAAAAGGCCTTAAATATTGCCAGACAGGAAGCAAATTTTGCAAAACTTGAGAGTGAAAAGGCTGTTGAAAAAGTAAGATGAAAATATTTAATAGTCTATTTTTTTTTAAATATTTAATGTTGACTTCTTTCCAAATTACTAGCTAGTCTGTTAAAATAAACGATTTTTTTTAATTAAAAATATCAGCCCAATTTTCTCATTTGAAAACAAAATTGATTTCAAAAGGATGATTATCAGTTATGGTAGCATAACAATAGAATAAAGGTTAAAAAAATAAGAGAGCCTTCAAATTGTTTTAATCAGCTGATATGAAGGAAACTTAACTAATGACTCATTATACCATGAATAGTTATTTTTGTATTTTTTTTTAGGAAATAAATAATTTCCTTTTATACTCATTTTTATTTACTTATATATATATATATATATATATATATATATATATATATAATTATTTTTATAAAAAAAAAAAAATTATAACATAAGTATGTTATAAAATCACTACAAAAATAGCCATTTTGTTTCAACACACTCTGTGTCTTATCAAGTCTATATCTGCTCTACTTTGTATTGAGCACTCTTTTAAGAATAGTAATTGTTGGTTATTGGAATTCATTCCGTATATACCAATTACATACTTGGATATATATATATATATATATATATATATATATTTATATGTGTGTGTGTGTGTGTGTGTGTATAAGCAATTTATTCCAAACAAGGTGATAATGCCACTAAGACGCAAGAGGCTATTGGGAGTGAAAGAGAATGAAAAACTTTAGAAGGAACCAGAAACCTAATCCTAAACATGAAACATGGGATAAACCTGCATTCTTATTCAAATGACCAGGGAGAAGGGTGGAAGGATAAACCTATTTACTTCCATTGTGGAAAAAAAATAAAAATTAGAAAATAAATAGTAAATAAAATTTCAGAGTTTAGTTGGAGATGCTAGAAGTATAGAGTTGAAGCAAACTTTAGAAGGAACTAGAAACCAGAAACCTAATGCTAAACAGGTAACGAGGGATAAACTCCTACTCTTGTTCAAAAGACCAGGGAGAAGTGTAAACCTGATGATAGGCAATATATATATTTTTACTAAAGTTCATCAAATGGAAGTCTCTAGAGCTACTCATAGTAAAAGGTTACAGAATGTCGTGTGGTATGAATGTAAGAGGAGGTAGTAGTAGTGAAAATTATGAGGATGAGGAGGATAGACAGTGTGATGCATTAGTAAATACAGAGTTAATTCCCTTGTAACTATTTATAGAGTATAGATCACATTTCATCAGACTGTAGAGCCAGCAGTCAGAGTTAGTTCCTCATAGGTTGCTACAGATAAGCACACATTACCTTTTGTCTCATCATTCACTTTTACTGTTGATCTGCATGACACATCACTAACATGATATATAACAGATTGGGATTGATCCTTGACTTGAAGAGGTTAAAAATGTAAATGTAGTGTTCAATGGAACCTCTACATGTAAGTCTGTTTCACAATGTAGCAGTTTTTGGGAAAAGCTGTCTGAGTAGAACTTCCTTCTTACAATTGAAATACAGTGGAAATCTGAAAAGTGAGACTTGAGTAGTTCCAGCTCAGATATGACAGCAAAACTCCATTTTTGGTATAATCTGAGACTTGTAAAGATAAAACATGGCAGATGGAGTCAGTTACTTTCTGCAGTGGTAGAATGAGCCAAACATTTTACCAGTATTTTTAGCAATGGGTCATAAGCATGAGTTCCACTTGAGGTCTGGATGTTTGATGTTCAAGGCATGGATAGAACTGCTTATCATTACTGGAGAAAACTTGGAGTCTGATTGGTGATGAGGAAATGATACTAGCTTGGATTTTGAAGTATTGAAAGTTACGACCAATTTTTCCCCATTGAACTGTTAGAGCTAAGTCAGAGGAGAGCTCAACTGCAAGCCTCTGAACATCTTGATTTTTGGAGATGCTTCCACTTCCTACATATATGTGTATGTTAATATGTTCCACTAAACCAAAAAGTATTTCTGTTTGTCACTCTTTAATGTTGTAAACACTATTGTATTAATGTACTATAAATTGAGTTTTCGGATATATACTATTGTTACTTTATGAATAAACAATATAATTTGTACTCTTCTGGACATAAAGCAAGTAGGTGTCATGTATATTTCAAATGTAGAGATGATGTTTTGTAAGTTTAATATATGAGGGGCAGCTCATAGTTCAACCAAGAAGAATGACCTTGAGCCATGAACATTTCAACATAGATTTCTGTAACTCTTCCAAAAAAGCTTTTAACATTTATTCATTGAAATATTGATTTTGGCAAGTGGATCAAACTGAGAACTTTTTATTACCTCGTTGGAAATAGAAATTCAGGATCACAGAGAAGGTTGCATAAAACTTTGGTGAAAATCTAGCTGCTATAGCTTTGAATTTTGAAACAGGCACCATAGGTGTTTATCTATTAGGATTATAATGGAAATTTATGTTAGCTTTTTGGATACAGTATGTTTTTAATTTCCTTTAACCACTAATGAATAATATTTATCTCAAATTAACATTTAAGTATATTTATTCATAGTAAAATAATTTTGGTTTATATTTAAATCCTGCTGATTATAGATATATCTATGAGCAATTCATTGAGCCATTATTATCATATATTGATCAGTTATTGTTGTTTTTATGGATTTCCAGATGAAAAAGTTGGAACACGATATATTGTACCTTCAACAAAAAGGAAAGCAAGCTGGAATATTTCAACCTTTAGTTCTCCCAGAAGGCTTACCTGCCAGTAGTGCTGAGGTGATTGCAAATCTCAATGAACATCTCATTGTTACTTTAGAGGTAATTACATTATTCCTCTTTAAAATTGTCAATGTTATAATAGCAACTGATATTTAATGGCAATAATCTTCAAGCAGTCTATTCAGAAGACTTAATTTTTAAATAATTGCACAGATAAAATATTTAGTCAATGTTGTAACTTGAAAGAATTTTTTTTTACTCACAGTATATTTTCTTTACAATATTTGGCATTTTTGAATGCTTATTCATATTGTAATGAACAGATAAAAATATTTCTTAAGTTTGATAAAGAACACTAATTTGGTAAAAACATCTTGAGTTTGATTTTTATTGTAAACTTTTACTTTGGTTTGAATAATTATTTATCTCTATCAAAGCACTAAATGATATGAAAAATATCACTGGTCTTACTTGGTGAAAATTAACCAAATTTGAAGGCAAATTTTAGTAAAATAGTCTTGTATATTTTCTCATATTCCAGTTTACCTTTAAAATTTCTTTTAGAATTGAATGGTGCAAGATAGAAGCAAATTATGATTTTATAAAGAAAATATCTTTTTAATGGTTTAAGTGGAAGCTGTCTCTTATGTTCTCTTTTTAATTGATACCAATGAAATTTCAGGATTTGTTTCTAAATGAGGAGCAATTGCAGAAAACAGAAACTTCTCTGGAGAGTTACCGGTGTAAGATGGCTGTAATCAAACATCAGCAAGGTTTATTGTATTCAGATTATCTTAATGAAAAAAAGGTAAGAGTTTTTTGAATTACAAATATTTTGGTACATCTCTGTATTCTGGATAAAATATAAAAATAAATTTAAAATATATATCTATCTCTCATTTCAATGTTATTGTTTTCTTAAAAGTGTAAAATTGAAAGTTAAAGACATTTTATTTTCCTATTTTTCACCTATAGGAACATGAAAATGACATAATCAAGTTAAGAGAAAATATTAGAAAATTAGAAGAACTTCGGGAACAGGATGAAATCCAGTTAAAAGAGTTTGATGTAAGCTACACAAACTTATATTTTTGTGGTTGTATGTAAATTATTTAAATAAGCCACTGAAGAATCTTCTTGTTTCTTTATAGCGTTGCCTTAATACATTGTCTCAAGATGATGTGGAAGTTCACAGACGATTAGCTGAGCAGACCCGAAAGATTACAGTTTTACAAATAAATGAAAAAGCTTTGATGAGAAGGTATAATACACTGATAGAAGTGGAAGGGACATTGAGAAAAGTGAGTTCCAAATGAAAATATTTTTTTAATCATATATATATATATATATATATATATATATATATATATATATATATAATGAGATTATAATAAAAACATTTAAAAATGTTTTATTACAATCTCTTATAATAAAAATATAATAATATATTATTCTGCTTTGTAGTGAGCACTTTTTTTTAAAGGTAAATGCTATGAACAGTGTATTTTTACTCCAACTGTTCTTTCTCTCATTTGGATATATAATAAATAATATGTAATATAAAGCTGACAAAATCAGAAAATTAATACATAGAGAATTTAAAAGTTTTAACCTTAAAGTTAAGATCAGCTCTAATTTAAAAAAAAGTAGATTTCCTTGATGTTACATTAGACCTAGTTAATATTGTATTCCAATCCTACTTGAAAACAAATGACAATCCAATATACATCCACCTGAATTTTAACCACCCTCCATCTGTAATCAAACACATACACTCTTCTATAGAATATAGGATTAGCAATAACTCTTCCAGTGAAGATGTCTTTTACAAGCATAGTAAAGTTTACAACACTGCCTTAAAAAATAGTGGCTATAAGTGCACTGACATCAAATATATAAAACATAACAACAGTGATCATAGGAATAAGAATAGAAACAGGAAAATCATTTGGTACACACCTCCATTTAACCAAAGGGTTAGTAATAAGTTAGAGCAGAAGTTCTTCCATTTAATTGATAAACACTTCACCAGAAATAATCCACTCAGTAAAATGTTTAACAGAAATACTCTAAAACTAAGCTATAGCTGTACAGATAATCTTAAAAAAAAATTATTAAAAAACATAATAAAATTTTAAACCGATACAAAAATCTGAGCATCATATACCAATAATATCAATAAATGTAATTGTAGAAATTTTAATGAATTCCCATTGCAAAACTGATGTCAAATTCTCTTATACCTAAGCACTATTTCTACTATAGAAAATCCAACAGTTAAAAAATTTTATATTGGGAGTACCAAAAATTCTTTTAAAACTAGGTGGTATCAATATGTATTATTAATTTCACCAATAATGCTTACAAAAATATGATGTTCCTTTCTAAATATTTTTGGAACTTAAAAGAAGTTAACAAAACCCTTACAGTAAAATGGAAAATGCTAAAACAAAGCTAGAACCTGTAAATCTTTAAATGAACCTTGTTTCTTATGCTTACATGAAAAATTAGAAATTATCCGATTTGCTGACAAAAAAATCTCTCCTAAACCAAAGATGTAAATTAACTGTTAATTGCCAACACAGTTTATCTTTTACCTTACAATATAGTTAAATTTTTATAAAATTAGGTAGTACTATTTTTTATGGCCCTGATTTATAAGTAATTAACAGTCCACCATCTACGAGTAATTATCTTATTTTGTTTATTCAGATTTAGAATTGCTATGTATTGCTGCTCAGTTAGTATTATTTATATCTTATATAAATGTTAATTTTATCTACAGCTTCATGAATCTAAAATTAAAAAAAATTTTTTTTTCTGTTGTGATTTACTTTAAGTCTGATTATCCTCCTTCCTCTCCCCTCAGCATCCTTTGAAAAATTGAACATGTCATATTTATCTACAATCACAATACATTTGTTGTTTACATATTTTCCGTAATTGTTAATGATAAGCTGTCTACGTTCCAGTTTATCATGTCATGAAAAAATAACTCCCCCACCTCCACCCTCTAAGCTTAATTTTCTATTTAGTGTAGATCTGACATTTAATTGGTTGATCATGACAAACCCACAAGTCTATTTTTATTTCAGACCTTGTGTTTTTTCACCATCACCCTTTCACTTTCAGAAAAGAGGCAACACTTTACTTTTGAAATTTTCTTAAAAATCATTTAACCAACAGTTACTTACCATCACCTGAAGAGGCAAAAAGTTACCAAAACACGAAAGCTATTGTGTAGTAATTTCAACATGTTTTTGTTCTAATATCTTATAATAATAATAATATATTACTGTACTTTTATTGTGCACACTTTAAAAGTAAATTCTATGAATAGCAGAATTTTACTTCATCTGTTCTTTCTCTCGCGTAGTCATGTGTGATGTCATGGGCCGCAGTGCAAATTTGCTTCCAGCATCTTGTATGCATGATTTTGTCATTGCTTGGAAATCTTCCATGCAAACAAAACAGGATATCATTGTTGCTATGTCCGTGTATTGTTTAATTTATTGTAATGTAATTGCCATCTTTGATGATGGCTTATGTAAACTGAAAGTTTAGATAGGATTAAAAAACATGTATCAATACGGTGATTTTCTTTCGTCTTTCAATGATGTCATTAAGCTTATCAGATGATATGAAAGGATTTTGCTTAAAATAAATAGGCAAAACTTGTCTATATTATTTAATGAAATATGCATTTATATATATATATATATGCAATATATATATATATATATATATATATATACAATTATTAAGTTATAAGTGTTAAAATTGATGTAAAGATGTATCATAACAATTTACAAAATGAGCTTTCCTTATTTGCCTTAAAGCTTTTTAAGATATCAGTTGGTGATAGATTTATGTAAAGACATTTAGAAAGTATTACATTGTTTGAAAAAGAGAGTAGTGGTTTATGGTGACTATCAATAATACATATAGTTTGTCAGGATTTCAATATTAAAGTTTGAGTAAGATATTTTTAATAACTTGTAATAAATATGTTTTAGTTTTTTTACTATCTAAGCTTTTGTCTTTATTTTTTTAGGAAATTTCCAAATTGAAACATGAAAGTATTGCAATGGAGAAAGCAGTTGCTGAGAGGATTGGTTATTTACAACGTTTTAAGGTTTGTGAATATTTGTTGATATAGCTACTGTATTGCTTCATTTGTCTACATTATATAAGATAGTAATGTTGATATTATTGATTCTATATTTACAAAATCAAGCACAGGATTGTAGGCTTATCTCAACTTTAGATATTCACTTTAGTTGAGATGTGCCTTCCACTCTGTAAAGAAATTACTACAAAAATGTTTTTCTTTCAAACTTATTAATATGCATGCATGTTCACAGAGATAAATATATATATACTGACATGTCAGAAGTCATGGAATAACAATATATAATGGTAATAGTAGATCATGCCACCATACTTTGACATTATGGAGATACCAAAACTTATATCATTTGTCCTTTGGCATTTGATGAGTCACTGTCAACACCATCTAGCTTGCACATGGCAAGCTGATGTGAATTATTGGAATTCAAATAGGGCATGATAACCCTAACCATTTCTGAAATTGTAGGGGCATTTGACATCCCTTCATTTATGGTATCTCATGTATACCAAGAATAATTTATGGAAGACATTACCATCTACAATAGACAGTGCAGTTACTGACTACAGCTTTGTCGCTATTTACATCTGTTCATGGACTCCATGTACCCAAAAATGATGAGTTTTTCCACCAGAGTAATGCACAGTTTCATTGAACCTAGGTTGCTTAGAATTGCCTTGCGGTGCAATCTGGGAACTTCTGGTGAATGGCATGGTCACCATACTTACCTAATATGAGCCCAATCAAGCATTTATGGGATATAGTGTAGAGTCCTATTTGTATGCATGATTCTGTACCTACAAATATTATGTATACAGCTATCAAGATGGCATTACTCAATATATTTCAAGAAGTCTTCATGCAAGTTAATTTACTTTCTGACAGAAAATGTGTCTCTATGAGAGTGAGTCTAAGCTTTAGAAATTGTCATTCTTACTGGAAAAAAAGTATCATTTTCATTCATTTGAATATATTATTTTATGTAACAATAAGAATATGTAAATGAAAAGTTGTTATTTAATTATGATAAATCAATTGGAAGACAAGTTACTTTGCCATGAACAAATAATATTTTTTCCTTTCACTTTGAAAAATCATATGTTGCTTTTAATGTTTACCAGGACACAGCTATGTTCCAAATAAGTGCCTTACAGAAAGCCCTAGAAGAGTCTGTACATTCAGTAGATTTGGAGAGAGCCAATAAAGAATATCAGAATCTCACAGAAAAATACAGAGATCTCCTTGAGAAAGAAAATGTATTTGTATCGAAATCAGAGGCAGTATCAAATCTTGAGGTAACTTATTCTTCTTATTTTTTTTCTAAAAAAATTCATAATAACCCATTAATATTTGATAGTCATGTAGCTGCTTCCTAAGAGCATTATCTGCTGAAAATAAATTGTCTTTAGAATGTGAAATGATTGTTTGAAATGTCTAGCTAATCAACAAATAATTAATGATTAATATTAAAAGCAAACTAAAAGTTACTTGTTTTCACTTATATTAATTTATAATAATAGTAATAATTCTAGTAAGTACTTTAAAGTTGGATGAAAAATTAAGTTTTAAAAGGAAAAAACATTAATTTTTGTTGTTTCTTACTTCCATGAATCTGATCTATTTAGACAAAATCATGTTTTGTGAATTTTGGTGTAAATGATACAAAATGTTTTCTTCTTAATACATAATATTCAGAAATTGAAGTCAAATAGAATTTGACTTAAATTATTATATTCATGACTTTATGTAAAAATAAAGGGAAATCTATTCCTTAAAATCAATGTGGCTCCTGAAATAATTCCCTGATGAAATTCAAAAAGAGTAAATCAAATGGATTTTTTTCGTCTTAACCTTAATATTAAAATAAATACTTAATTTCTTTGCTACATTTTAGATACAATTTAATTGCAATCTCATTCATATTTCACAATTCATTTAGAAGGCTTGTACCAAAGTTTAGTGAGTTTTTGTTTTGTTTTGATTCAGGTTTTTTTTTGTTGCTTAAATCTGATCAATAAATATATTGAAAGTGGACATTATTTACATTATTCGGACTATTGTCCTCATCTTTGTCGCCATATTTATTACAACGTTTTGGCCATTGTACGCTCCGGCCTTCTTCAGGTGGTTGGAATGTCAAACTGAACCCTTTATTTCACTCATTGGCCATGTTTTGATGGATGTCAGTTATCAGTTATCTCCTGTTAATTTTCCCTCTGAAAGTTCTCCACTGCCTTAACCAGGTATTGAACTCACACTCTGTGGGTCCTGTCACTGGATCTAATCAACGCCTTTATCCACTGTGCCATGTGTCCTTGAGGACATCTGGGTATTATAAACCTAATGTCTTCAGCAACCATTTTTTCCGGTGCTCATATTGCAATTTTTGCTGTTATTATTGCATGTTTTTACCAGAGCTCATATTGCAACTTTTTGTTGTTATCATTGCTTTTCTCTGGCACTCCTTATTACTGGTTCCCATATTGTATTTATTTCTATGGTTAGTCGGCTCAGGAGATTTTTGTGGCCTAGCATATGTGCTGATTCCTTAAGTTTACAAATTTTCCAATGGTGTTCCCTGTCTATGATCTCAACATGATCCCACAGAGGGCGGTGATCTCCCTTCTCTCTCCATATGTGGTCAGCCATGCGTGATTTTTCTACTTGCCCTCGTGTTACAGCTTTCTGGTGTTCTTGAAGCCTTACCTTGAGGGGGCGGCCTGTCTCTCCTTTATATTCCTTTCCGCAGCTGCACGGGATAGCGTACACACAGTCTTTAGTCATGTTCTCCTCTATGGGGGGGGTCTTACTTGGGAGAGATATCTGCAAAGTGTTGTCAAGCTTTTGAAGGTTGTCCTGATGTTATATGGACCGCAGATCCTTTGTATTTTCTCTGATAACCCCTTCACATAAGGCAGGCAGACTGTTTTCTGAGTGTTGTTCTCCTCCTCCTCTTGTACTCGCCTATCCCAGTTTTGGGGGGCTGCTGCCATGTACCCAGGATAGTTGTTACGTTGTAGGGCACTACTTATACTGACCAATTCTTTATCTAACGTCTCTGGGTCGTCACTTATGACTTTTGCTCGGTGTTGTAAACAACGGACGATCCCTTTCTTTACGCTGTATGGAAAGTGGGAGTTGAAATTGAGGTACTGTCCGGTGAATGTCGGTTTACGGTATACGGATGTCTTAAACCCATGCTCTGTTCGAGGAATGGGAGTGTGTTGTTAGTCTCTTTCTCCATTGTGAACTGTATTGAAGGTCTTATTGAGTTCACATGGTCCAGTAGAACCTGAACATCTTCTTGGCGTGGCCAGAGTATGAAGGTGTCATCTACGTACCTTAACCATATAGTTGGTTTTAGAGATATAGACTCCAATGCCATTTCCTTAAAGTATTCCATGTATATATTCGCCATTGCTGGTGATAATGGCGAGCCCATTGCTAAGCTCTCATCCTGTCGATATATGTGTGATCCCATTCTGAAGTGTGTTGTTTGTGTACAGAAAGTCAACATCTCCATCAGATTATCTATTGGAATACTGGTCCGTTCAATCTGTCTCTGACTACTGAGAGTGCCTCCTCCATGGGTACCTTGGTGAACAAACTCACCACATCCAAGCTCACCATCTGGTTGGATAGGATGGGAGCATCTTTGATTATTTCCACGAAGTGGGTGGAGTTTTGGACATATGAAGGAGACTTTCCGATCAATGAGTCAATTATATCTACAAGGAAGCGACTCAGAGGGTGACACACAGAGCCTTAGCAACTAACAATCAGCCTGAGCAGAATACCGTCTTTGTGAATCTTAGGGAGACCGTATATGTGAGCGGTTAAGGCAGTGAAGAACTTTCAGAGGGAAAATTAACAGGAGATCACTGATAACTGACATCCATCAAAACATGGCATGTGGAACTAGAACAGTCTACCCCAGTGAGCAAAATAAAGGGTTCAGTTCGACATTCCAACCACCTGAAGAAGGCTGGAGTGTACAATGGCCGAAATGTTGTGATAAATATGGCGACAAAGATGAGGACAATAGTCCGAATAATGTAAATAATGTACATAATACCTCATCTCAGAAATATAGACAGACTCAATATTGAAAGTGGGTTAGATGTACTGAACTTTGATCATTATTAATAATTTAGACATAATATTTTAAATTATTATATAAGTATTATTATAATCATTTAAAAATAATCAAATTATTCTGTCTGAAATAAATAATATCTTGCTGGTAATGAGAAAGAATTCAAATTTTTAATGTAATTGATTACAGGAAGATGTAAAAAGACTCAAATCTGAAAACGAACATTTGAAAAAAATTTTGGAAATGGAAAAAGATAAAGTTCACACTCTAGAAGAAAATATGGAGAAGTTATTCCAAAAAGGTAATATCATATAAAATATAATTTTATCAAGTCTTTTCAGTATTTTATGATTTAGAATATCTAAGAACATTTTAATATATATTTAAATATTTAATATGTTGAACTTTTAGAATATTGACTTTGATTCGCTTTCTCATACTTTGGAAACTCTGATATTTTAAGAAATCTGATTATTTTAAATATTAATGTTATGAACTTATTGCTTTTCCTTTCACTGTCTTGGGTTGTTACTTTTCTAGTTGGAAGAAAATTGTATCATCAGAGAAACAATATTTCATTTAGAAATCAAATGATTACTTCTTTCTACTATTTAAAAAAATGAAAACTGACAATGTTTGTTCATGTTATTCTCAGAACAAAATGAGTGCAACTGTCATGATCTACTTGTTATTAAAGAAACAATTATGTTAAATATAAAAATAAAATATATAAAATAAGTACTGGAATATTAAAATCAACCATTGTTTTTTTATTTGTTAAATATTAATGGAGTTATTTTTCATTTTAAATCCACTTTTATATATTGTATACTAATCAAATCTACAGGATCAGTTAAAGTTATAAGATAGATTATAACAATGATCATTTGCCCAGTAACCTTGACTATTAATATGAGTAGCTCATTAAAACAATCAATTTGTATTTATTATGTGAAGGCTACAATAGTTTAAATGTTACTGTTATTTGCATATTAATTCTCATGACGTGAACAGATAAAAAAAAAAAAAAAATTTTCATAATTTCATTTGTAGAGGTAATTATAATTGCCTATTTGAAATAGTTTTTTGTCAGAATTATATTAAATTACTAGCAGTAGAGCCCGGCGTTGCCTGGGGATGTAACAGTAAGAGATAGATCAAGTATCGACCATCATAAAGACTGAAAAATAAAATTGACAAAGATTATTGTTTAAGGTTGACGGACACGCATGTCTTAATTATGTTTTTTTTTTTTGAATTGGTCAAACCCAAACTCAAACAAAAAATATTGTTTACAATCGTTATGAGTCTATCGATTGGTGAATAGAATTTTATTATAAACAATTGTCTTGTAAATGGAATTTTTAAAACATTCTGAATGTAAATAAAGAAAAAAATGTGCAAGACAATAAAAATACTACCTGCCAAAAAAAAAAAAAAATTGGATGTTTGTTTTATCGGCTGAAAAATGTAAGAAATCTGATCCCATATATAAAGGAACACACACACACACACACAACCTGGGTTTTTTACCTATGTCACTCCACGGAATCAAGCTAAAACATAGAGCATAGTCTGATGAAAAAGACGCTAAAAGTTTATGAAAACAAAATTTTATCGTCAAAATGCTTATGTTTTTTATGAAGAGGATAGACTAAATTTTTTTTTAATTATTTTAAAAAATTTTTCCATCTTTTTAGAATATTCTAAATTTTGATTTAAAAAACCTTGTTTCTCTTTGTCGCAACAAGGGGTAGTAAAAAAAATAGATAATTTTTAGCGCCGTTTTTTGTATTTACACACATTAATTTGGAAAATCTTGCAAATATAAAAATAATTGTCAGATGTTAATGAAACTTTCAGAAACTATTCATAGATGATCGAAATTATTATAAATATGTTTTTTTTTTTATTAAAGTCATGGCAGAAATATTTTTTTATATTTATTAACACCCTCATAACTAATTTTGTGAAAAACTAAAAATTCGAGACCATCGGTTTTAGTGATTACAATAGTTAAAAGCACAAGGCTTTGAAGAATGCAAATCATGTATTTTTTTTTGGTTTTTTTTGGCCAACATATTAACAGTCTTATTTTTTAATTTCTTTATATTTTCCATAAAGTATCGTAAACGTAAAAATGAAAGCTAAGTACAAAAAAAAAAAATAAAAAATTAGAGCGCTGAAAGTTTTCCTTAAAAGTAACGAGGTAAATAATTTGTTCACTTAAATAATTTCACTTCCTTCCATCCGTAGAAAGAATTACCCTCCCGTAAGTTATCTAAACGTCATGAATGTGCTTTAATCAATCGTCAGTGAATCACGAAAGGTTATGACCTGCTTTGTTTTATTTTCAAATTACATTTTTTTACGCGATAGAAGCTAAGTTAAGCTTGGTTCAAAATATTTTAAATAAACAGTATAATATCTGTTTTTATTAAAATTAGTTTTGAAAAAGTGATAATTGATTTTAAAAGAATATCAAAGTAAGATTTTAATCTTTTTTATCAAATCGAAAAAATGAAAAATGATTGATTATCTGTCCTTTTTTTTTTGACCAAAAAAAACAATATTTTTAACGAAAATTTCAGACGTGCTAGGAACGATTAAAAAATGTAAAAAAATACTCCAAAAATACTTTGATCTTTCCTCTTTAATAATAATATGAACATTAGACGATAAAATTTTTTTTTTTCGGTCAAGTTCGAACTGTCTTTTTCATCATGCTATGCTCTTTTGTTTACATTTTCGTGGGTGAGTTGTCCCCTTTCATTCTCACGATGTGTCTTAATCGTGTTTTCAAATTGATTTTCTTAAAAACCAACTGTGTTTTTCCCATTTTTATGCCGTTAGAACCACCAAAAAGGTAATTTTATGTAGTCCTGTGAAGTTTTGTTGAAATCGGCAAAAATGTAGGAAATTGATCCAACATATAAACGTTACAGACACACACACAACCTGCGTTTTATAATAAGTAAGATGTCATTTTTAAAAAATAAAACTGAATTATTTTGTAATGAACCTTTGTAGTTTTTCTCTAGGTTTGTTTTTCCTCCCTGAAAAAAATGTTCAAGTATTTTTTTTCATATATCTTATTTTCAAATGAATAATTTGCAAAAGAAACTAAAATGTAAATGCAAGTATCATTTGTTTAATCTTTTTTAGCCATTTATTCAGACCATAGAAATAGAATAATTTCTGTGATTTTTTTATTTGTGAGGAGATTGCATAACTTGGATAAGCAAAGTTAAGCACCTATTTATGAATTTATTTTACTGTATCTAGGAATGGCAACCTCAAAAGACCTACTTGTTAGTGATAATCCTCAATCCTTGGCCAAGAGAATGGCTATGGTTGAAATGAAAGAGTTACATGAACGCCAACGAGCTGAACATGCAGTGAACATGTATGAGAAATATAAAACAGTACTTAGGGATTTGGAGAAAAGAAATAAAGAACTGGAAGAAAATATGTCCAAGGTGAGAACATCATGAGCATTTTTATCTATTTTTCAGGTGCACTCAAGGGCACAGCAAGTTCAGATATTCTTGAATGTGTTCTGTTAATTCAAATTCTGCAATCTTATTTACTTAATTTGAACGTTAAACAATTAGTTTATCTACAAAAATAATGCCTCCCTTATTCAAAATAGGATCCATTTTAAACTGGGCTAACTAAACATTTTAAGAGTTTTATCAACATGAAACTATATTAAAAAATGTAAAATTACAGAAATTGTAAAAATGTAAATAAAATTCAGTTCATTAAAAACTAAATCAAGATATGGACTTTAAATATTACTTGATTTTAACTAAAATCAAAGTTAAAAATTATTTTTGTTACAAGGATATAAAAATGAACAATTACCATTTTTAAGATATTTATCTCTCACTCAATGTTTTCATTCACTGCAAATAATTTTTATGTAAAACAATACATGAAAACATTATACATTTTTGTTATTGTCAGTATAAAGCTCATTTGATCTTTAGTTTAAAAACAATAATAAAAAGGAATAACTAAAACTATTCTGATGTACATTTAAATATTTCATTGACATAAATATAGATATGTATTCAAATCTTGAACATTGTAATCAATTTCTTAGTACAAGTCCAGCTTCTGTAAATTTATATTTTTACTTGTTTATATATTTGATTTTATATATTTGATATTTTCTCAAAAAATGAATCTGGAGTTACCTGAATATTCATTAATGTGCTTTTTTCTTAAATAAAAATAAAATATAGAATGTTTTTTGTATCATGCAGGTTTCACAAGTAAATCTTGAACTTCAAAGAACTGAACGTGAGCTGAGAGATGAACTTGCAAGTAAGTTGAGATTGGGGTTCTTTTTAATTTATTTGGAGAAAGGAAATCATTTGTCTTTTGAAAAAAATATTTTTTAGAATTTTTTTTATCTCCAACATTAGAATAAACTTTTCTTAATTTTATATTTGCTACAGAGTACATATCTTGCAAGTCTTTGTTTTTTATCTTATTCAATCTTCATTTGCTTCTTTTATTGTATTTTTTACAAATTAAAGTTAAATTGGGATTGCATATATGTTTCTTTTAATATTTAATGGCATTTATTAGAATTGAAACAAGTTTTTTTGTATGTCTGTTTTATTTTTACAGCTGTCAAGTTTAATTTTATTGAATTATGTAACTTTTTTCAACAGATTCAGTCACTAAAGAGGTCAGTGATGCTGATCGAAAGAGAATTACTGACCTTGAAAAGAGTGAAATGAACTTGAAGAATGAAATTTCAAAATTAAAAGTGAGTTTGTAATTTTCTTAACTTATTCTTTTCTTTAAACTCAATACAATTAATAACATCAGGTCACTTGGAAAGTAATGCTTCCTATTTTATTATTGTTGTAACCTAGGGAAGGTTACTGAATAGAATAATCACACGAAGGTTGATAATGAATGATAATACTTAGGACAAGAACAACACATATAAGATTTGCCAGCAGTGCGAAGAAGTAGTAGTCAACTGCTACAAGTGAGTCAAGTGAATTCCACAATTAATCTCCGACTGCAGACCACAGACCACAGACCAACACATACACTATTCACTACTGTGTTTATGGGAATGGGGGCATACCCATTATTGTCCGTAGGTATGCTACAACAATTATGTTGGCTGAAAACTTCAGAGGCAGATGTTGGCAGTGGAAGTTTAACTCTTCCTGCAAATAACCTATAATTTTTTTGCTTTGTTAAGGATAGCAGCTGAGTGACAGTCTGGTAAAATGCCATCTGACATGAAAGTGCATATGAAGCAGAGTTGTGTCATTGAATTCTGCCACATGCAACAAATTGCACCTACTGACATTCATCAACACTTGCTGAATGTTTATGGAGAGCAAACAGTGTATATGAGCACAGTTAGGTGGTGGGTAATGTGTTTCATCAGTGGTGATTGGTGTATAAAAAAGAGGGTTGCCTCCACTGGTGCAGATATTTATAGGTCCAGCATTCTTTGCAAATGGACTGTAATGGGGCTTATACTAAGTTAAAACTTAATCTAAAGAAGGGTTAAATTTTGTTCTATCCCCACCCCCGGTAAGTATTCCAGTTGAAAATATCCTGAGTTAGCAGGCCCATTAGCAAGCCAGCTGGACTAAAAAGGAGACCTATCGTAGGGCTTAGGATTTCTAAGCCAGCTACCAGCCTGGACTTCTTGTAAGCTGTTTTTTTTTTTTCTTTTTTTGTGTTTGTGCATGTGTAATAGGAGTAGGTAGGCTTTACTACCACCCAGTCAATACTCCTTCCCACTCTCATGAACAAGAGTAGAAGCTCATCCCTTGTTTCTTGTTTAGGAAGGGTTTCCTGGAACTCTTCCTCTCTTCTTCTCTGGCCTCGGTACTAGTACTGCTGTGATTCTCCAGTGATGTGTGCAGTCTGTGGCAATGTGTCTTCATTCTGAGGGTACTTGGTTGACAGTTTTCTGGTTGCTGTTCCCAACTTATAGTTGGAGCCCTAATTCTTGTGTAGCATCTTGAGCGGCCGCTCTGATCAACAGTTGTATAATACCAAGGTGCCTGTAGTGCCATGTTGCGCATGGAAGGGTGTCCCTGCATTCACCTCCAGTGGGCAACCCTGAGGCCACATTATATTGCAGGCTGCGCCAGTTTTTTTCTCCCCATGTCACAGTCGATGACAATCTGCTACTTCTACTTCAAGCATTTCTCTTTTTCACTTCCTAAATCATCAAACATGACAAATAATGATCAAAAAAGCAAACCCAAACCAGCTCTTAAAAAAATCACCTAAACCCTTTAAATTTCCTTCTCTAACATCCATAGCATTCAAACCAACTTTGGCAGTGTGAAATCGTACCTCATTGAGAAGTCTCCCGATATACTGGCTCCCTGCGAGACTAACCTCAACTCCTTTATCCCCTCCTCTAACCTCTCGATCTCCAGTTATCTTCCTCTCCTTAGAAAAAACTCTCAAACCCACATGCACAGCCTTGGAGTATACGTCAAAGACCATCTCCCACTGGCTAGAGAACTCTCTCTTGAATCTCCAGACCACTCATACTTGTGTCTCCGCCTATCTCTCCTCAATGCTGTAAGCTACCTCTTCTTCCTCTATTGCTCTCCATCCTCCCAAGACTGTGGTGTACTCGAAAGCATTTCTGACAATTTAGATAAGGCTATCTCTCTCCATTTGTTTGCTCATATATTTGTGTTTGGGGACTTTAATGCCCACGTGGCTTAAAAACTCTATAACTGACCTGGCTGGCATACAAGTCCTTAATTTTGCTATTTCTCAATCCCTCACGCAAATAGTTGACTTTCCCACGTTTCCCCAACAACCTGAGTGGTAAGGCTTCCCTTCTCGATCTCTCTTTCCCCTCTATCCCTGAGTCCTGTTGTGCCTCACAGCTCTGTCTTCTTGACAACTCTGATCATGCTGTAGTGTCTGTCAACATCTCCTCCTACTCCACCCCCAGCAAAGAAGCTTCTACCAACAGAACATCTTTCTGTTATCAACGAGCAGACTGGGACTCGTTCAGTGATTTCCTTTGAGATGTCCCTTGTGATGTGGTCTTTAAGCTCCCCATTCAAGAATGTGCTTCCAAGGTCTCCTCCTAGGTAAAAGCTGGAATTGAGGCTATAAGGTTAAATCATGCCATTGTTCTGAAGAAATATGCTCCTGAACTGGCTCCTGCCCTCTCCAAATTATATAACTACTGCCTCAATGAATCTTGCTTTCCAGCCTGTTGGAAGTCCTCATCTATTGTACCTGTCTTTAAGAACTCTGGAGACCCTTCTGACCTATCTAACTACTGTCCTATCAGTCTCCTACCACTCTTCGGTAAAGTCTTTGAAGCTTTAATCAACACCAAAGTGGTTAATCACCTTATATCCCATGATCTGCTTTCTGATAAGCAATATGGTTTTCGCTTTGCTGTTCTACAGCTGATGTGCTCATGGCCATAGCTGAAATTGTTTACCAAGCACTCCACAATAACAGAGAAGCTTGTGCCGTGGCCCTAGATATCTCTAAAGTGTTTGATAGGGCCTGGTATGCCAGCCTCCTTCGTAAGATTAAGGGATACAGAATTTCAGTTCGATTATTTGACTTAATACAATCATTCCTGTCAAACCGTGTAATGAAGGTCGTCCTTAATGGATTCTCCTCCAGTTCCTTTCCCATGAATGCAGGTGTTTCACAAGGCTCTATTCTAGGCCTTACTTACTCTGTTCCTTATCTTCATTAATGATCTCCTCGATGTCATCAGTTCCCAAGTAGGCATCTATGCTGACAATACAACTATTTACTCCTGCCTCAATAGCAAGTCTGGTATCACTGACAAAACTAACCTGGCCGTTAGTCTCAAAAAGGACCTCCAATCGGTTGTTGACTGGGGCAGAAATTGGCCAGTTAACTTTAATGCCTCTAAAACAAAACTACTCTCTATTACTCATCACAGAGGACCATCCCTGCCATCCATTAGAATGTCTGATGCTCAACTCCATGAGAGCACCTCTTTGCGACTACTTGGTCTTACACTGTCCACTGACCTGAGATGGAACAATTACATTGAATCAATAGCATCATCCACTGCAAGGAAAGTTGGTTCCCTGTGTCGCGCAAAGAAGTTTTTCTCACCCGAGTCCATCCTTCAAATTTATAAATCAACAATTCACCCTTGCATGGAATACTGCTGCCATATATGGTCCGGTGCCCCACTTTTTGCCTTAAGGTCCTCAACAAGATCCAGAGACGGATAAGCAATGTGGTTGGTCCTGATCTGGCATCTCGTCTATAATCGCTTTCTCACAGATGTGCTGTCGCCTTCTCTGTATTTTCTACAAATACTTTCATGGTAACTGCTCCGACAAGCTACTTTCGCTAGTTCCCAGACTGCATGAATTTAAGTGTGCTACCAGGCTGGCATCACAGTCCCACCCTTTCACTGTCCAAACGGTTAAATGTGGCTGTCTCTTCTACTCCAATACTTCATGTCTCGCACCTCCTGTCTGTGGAATTCCTGTCCTATTACTTGTTTCCCTGATAGCTATAATCTCCAACTGTTCAAATGTAATGTCAATCAACATCTCCAGATGCCCTAACTTATTCCCTGTCCTTCTCTTCATCCTTTCCTCCATCATGCTTCTTTACTCTCGCTCACACTCTGTAACCCCTTGCGTACTAGTGGCATCCTGCCTTGCTTGGGGTGAAATGCTTAAAAAAAAAAAGAAAAAAAAAAAGAAGGAAAATTCTTCTTTTGGAATTTTTCACCAATCAAAAGCAAGAAATTAAAACCTGTAATAATTTAATACTGAGGACTGGATGGTAAAGATCACTGTTCATTCACACATCGTCTGAATGATAGTCATACAGATCAGAGGACAATCTTAAAAATTAACCTTTGCTGTTGAGAACAACCAAGAACTAATGATTTTTTCTGAAACCAACTTCAAAGAGATGCAAACCAAACTTTTGTGATATCATCACATCACTGCTACAAAAACAATTCTTTTGGCGTTCTTCACCCACTGCATTTTTTGCGACTTCTAGATTTGAACTAAATTGCTGACAGATCTAAATTTCACAACTTTCAGATAACTTTCACTGTGTCCCTTTAAGGACATTTTTAATGTTATCAGTTGTAAGTCCTAATTTTCATATGAACATTATCTATTTACCCAACTTAATTTACATTAGGCACTCAAATGAATATTTTGAGCAAGCTATTATACCCTTCTTCCATCCCTAATTTAGATTTAATTGTAAATAAATTCTTTCTCTTCAATTTCACACTGAAGAGGAGTCCTTTTTTTGTGTGCCTAATAATTTCACTATTTTTTTTTCTATATTGGAATAAAATTCCATTAGTAATTTTTATTGTAACATTCATGAATTAACACTTTAACAGTGTAAAATATTAGTTAGTACTGGTAAGACACGAGTGCAAAGTAACTAATATTTCAAACTGTTTCAATTTTTTGATAGTTTCTGTTTCAATTTTCAAGATATTTCCAATGATTTTCAATGAAACTATAATTTTTGTATTTATTAATATAAGCTGATTTTTATAAAAGAATTTTCCATTAAGTTTTTACATATTTTTATTTAGTTGTAGAAGTTAAAGCTTAAAACTAGTCATTATAACTGCAATACAATGGAAACAGCATCTAACTGTATAATAAGCAAAATATCAAATGTTTTCAAATGGATTGAAAATGTAAATTACAAAATTTTGGTATTGATCTTGAATCTTTGTAAATTGTACATTTCTTGTTTCCGTAAATATTTAATAAATCTATTCTTTTTTTATTATTTTGAATAGCTTAAACCTTTTATCATTTTAAAAGTTGATTATAAAATTTTAATTTAAAATTTGTCTTTCCACTCTAATTTTATCTATTATGTTAATGCTATAGAAAGTACATTGCATTATTAATTGAAGCATCATAGCATATTAAAGTTTCTCCATTAGATTGGCTTGTTGTATACGTATCATTATTAAAAGCCTTAAAACAGTTTTTGCTAATAAACTTTAGTCAGTAGTTCCTTTCACAAGTGATTCAAGACAATGTTAGCAATAAATGTACTTTTATTAAGGTATTTTACAAATTTATGTCATTACTATTTGTTTATATGGCAGGAGGTATCTGATGTTGCCACATCCCAAGTGAGAGCATTAGAGATGCAGCAGATTTCACGAGACAAGGAGGTCATTTCTCTTCAACAGCAATTACTTGACTTTCAAGCACAAAGTGATGAAAAAACCGTGATAGGTATACAATGCTGTATAGATATATACACAAATCCAGGTACAAGCATAAATGAAGAGTTGTATAGAGAAGCACGTGCATGCACATATGTTTGCACAGAAATCTCTGAAAGTCTTAGGTAGTCAGATGCCTGAAAATTGTTCCAGTTTGAGGTTTGGAAATTATGGTGACCCTATTAGGTTGGTACAGAATACCTGTATTTAAAACATGACACCTTAAATAAATATTTGTTAATAATGTTAATGTCAGTTACATTAAAATAATTTGAGCTAACTTAATGAATCTATACTTTTTAGCAAAAATGTCAGATATGTACTAAGTATTCATACTTCTGTGATGTCAACGAACACTCGTCACTTTCGTAATGCTCATTGTAGTAGAGACTTTGTAATCTCAGATACAACTATAGTAACACCGTCGAACAATACTGGTGTCAGATGCCTTCAAATAACACTCGCACTAATAGTACTTGTTTGATAATACTCACTTGAAAAGTAACCACCAAATAGTGATCCGAAGAGTAATCCATATAGTGATCCCTTAGACGCCATGCTTATTCCCATATATACATTTCCTTTACCATCATGTGATTTACTTATTCAGAATGGGGTCATCTGTGTCTGCTCTCTGGTGATCTATGTTCAAACTCCAGTGTCAGCAATGACACTTTATTCCTATATAACATGTACATATAAAAAGTAAAACTTGATGAGCAGTCAGAAAACTTTATAATTATGTTAATATTGAATGTTCAATGCTTTCACTAAACCATTTGATAATGGATCCAGTTTTGTAATAAGTTTGTTGTGCAGAAATATGAAACATCAACCTCATTTAAAGTAAATGAAATATACGACAACATAAATATATAAAAAGTTCAAACAAAACACAAAAGTCTTTGTATAAAAACACTTGTATGTATTCAAAATTCTTAATACAAAGTTAGCATATATCCACTTGCAGAAGACTAGGTACCAAAAACAATGATTTTTGTACTTATCTGTTTGGTTGTCATGAGCATGAAATTGGTATGGCTTGTTTCTTCTATAACTTCACAGAATAAAAAGAGAAAGATCAACGTTCCTATCACTTTCCAGGTCACGTGACAGTTTTTTTTATTCTTGTGAATATTTATAATTTTTATTATCTTTGTTTGGTCAAGGGGGATAACTTTTTGTCTCTCTAAAGTTGATTGAATATACAAATTTTATTCTTTTAAGAACATCTGATAATAAATCAGGCAAAAACAAAAAGGAATTAAATTTAATTAATAATGGATCATGGAGAATGTGAAAAGGAATAAATATCTACCATACTGAATATAAAAATCAAAGTTAGTGAATATTTTCATATGCATGTCATTTTAAATTTATGTTGCTCTAATATATTTTAACTTACTTTCAAATGGCCTAGAAGATACAGCAGTGAGTAGTACAATTTAAATAATTTCTAGTGTAGCCAATATTCTGAACAAGAAAAGGAAACTCAGTAAGAAGCATACATGTTAAAATTATCACATCACTACATTAAGATTGTTGTTGTCTATGTTCTTTGTCATTTGTATCAGACTGACATAATATTGTTAAATATCACCCCATGAACCTATTTTGTTCAAATTATAAACTCAGAAGTTTTTTTTTTGTAAATAATACATACCTATTTGGTGCAGAATTAGGGATATGATGTTTTCCGATCCTATAATTTGAACTTTGGATGTATTAGTGTTATTATTACAGTTATCTTTTTTCATCCCTAAGTAAAAAAACATTTATTTTTTTCTTTGCAACTGCAGATAAAATATTAACTCAGTCATAATTGTTTACATTTTGTTAAAAATTTTGTATGCCAAAAAATTTCTTTGATTATTATCAGGCAAACTTCACCGTCACATTGTACAACTGCAAATCAGTGAGGGGACAGCTGTTCAGAAATTAGAGAGTGCCCTTCAGAAAGTGAGTAAACTTGAGGCTCAGGTATTACGCTTGGAACAACAAATTGATGAGAAAAATCAAAGTATATATCACAATCGAAATGAGGCTCAAAACAAAATCAAACATTTAAAAAGGAATCTGTTTGTAAGTTTTTGTATTTTTTCTTTGGTTAATATTCATATATTTCTAGGATGTTTTTGTACAAAATCGCATTTTATTATTCCTTGTAAATCTGTATTTTATTATTTGTTATAAATCTTATTCTTTTATTAATCTAAAGTTTATTTTAAACTCAGGCTCCATAATTTTTAGTCTAATATTTATTTGTTGCAAATTTTTCTTTATTTACATTAAGAATACTCTAGAAATACATTTTTGTGAATATAACTTTTTATAAAAAATCCTTATTAAAATTTGCTTAAAATTAATATTTTTATAATAAATTGTTAGTGAGGCTATTTTTTAATCATTCATATATAGAGGAAGGTAGAATTAGGTACAATCTAGTATTCTGTTGATATAATTTCTAACTGAAATTTATTCAATCATTTATTTCATTTAAAGCTGCTGCTTTATTTTTTATTGTAACTTTGGTTTTTATTATTTATAGTAATGTCAGCATAAAAATAATTCTTACATTTAAAGATGTTAAATATTTAACTAGTTTTTAAAATGAGAAAATTTTATAAAGTTGAAGAAAAAATTCTTAATTTTAAACTACTTATAGCTTTTCACAGTTATGTTATAAACTATTTTTATTTACTTTATAATCTTTATTCCTTATTAACTCATTTTTTTAATTATCATATTTTACTGTATTCATTTCATCTATGATAAATTCATTATTACACAGAAAAACCAAACTGTTATGAAGTCTGTTTTCCTTCATATTTTATCAGTCCTGTGGTAGTCATTTATCTTGCATATCAAGAGTTACTCTAAATTTACATATCACTACACAAACATTGATATACAAGTAACTTGACGCAATAATTTAATGAATTAGGACATACATGAACTTTTTGAACTACAAGGAATTCACTAAATGTACTTGCTATCAGGTTGAGATTATGACTATTGTCTTTGAATAACAATGACTGCAGAGTTATTTATTTGGCTACTGAATATTCCCAACAGAGTGAAAAAATTGCTCTTATCAAATAATTCCACATGCAGAATTAAATTCAAAATTAGATGGTATCTATCCATTCTGTATTCTCCTTTATTTAATAAGATGAATTTAACAAAGGTAAATAAATATTGAATTGTTCCATCTAATACTGATATTAAACCGAATAGGCCTTTCTTGAGCAGATATATCATTTTGGAGGTTGTCCATTATAAAATCTTCAAAGCTTCATTTGTATAACTAACTTTTAGCATAATTACTAATATCTATAGCTTATGAACCTGATGATTTTTACAAGATTAATATTAGTAGGTGAACTCCTTTTTGTGACTGGTTTGGAAGTTAAATTATCTTCAATTGTCCATGTATACCATGAAAATTAACCCTCATCCAAGAATAAAAATTAAAATATTTTACTATTTTCACTATTTCTTTTATCTGCAACTTGGTTGTTTATCAGTTATTGATAAGCCAATAAATTTTATGAATGTTTATAAATTTTCTAGAATTTTTTTTCTTTTTTTTTGTAGGACGTTCGACGGCAATTTGCAGGGGCAGTGCCTCTTTCTAAACAAGAAACATTTACAAGGAACATGGTTCAAATTAGGGAAGATAAATTAAAGACAGAACAAGAATTGCAAGAGGTGAAGAATCAATATTAATAAGATAATCTCTCTCTTTCTCTGTATATATATATATATATATATATACACACGCACACACACACACACAGGTTTTGTTAAATTCAACCAACAAGTTATCCTTCATTAATTTTTTATTGTATTTTTCCCAATTTTCAAATAAGAAATATTGAATTGCATATTGAAATCAAAATTGTGGCTAAACTGTTCAGAGTTCATGTTTTGTTTTGTTCAAGAACTAGGTGTTGTCAGTGTGGTAGATAAGATATTGTTGACTACAATCTAGCATTTTATGTTTTGTAGTTATTGAATTCATGACATTTCTAATTTCTCATGAATTGTTTAAGTTTATTTTCCTCTTTAAGTTCATCATAAAAGATATTGCTGAGTAAATACCATGAATGTGTGTGCATGTGTGTATATGTATAAAAATTTATGAATCTGTCTTATAATAATGTCAAAATCATTTTTTTTTGTAAAAGTTGTTATTAGAAACTAATAAGTTAATACATACATTCTTTTATACTGAAAGTTTTCATTATATTTTATCATATATCAATGATCAGAATGATTAATGTAATTATTTACTTGCTCTTGTTACCAAGGTTCAAGTGCAACGAAAACAAATGGAGGACAAAGTTTTAGAGCTGCAGTTACTTCAGTCAAGTCAGAAGGAATTGCTTGAAGCAACATTAAAAGGTAGCCATGCTGGGGCCAACAAATTAACAGAGTGGCACTCAAAACTGGAGGCTTTGCGTCTTACTGAGCTCAAACAAAAGCGTGACATTGTCAAATTACAAGAGAAGGTGATTAATTTGATTTAGTATCTTTTGAATTATAGTCTTTTTCTGGGGAAAGTTTTTACTTCTACAAGAATTATACAAATTGTAGTATGGCTGTTGGATCATTTTTTTGAATTAACCAAAATAAGTGAATATTACATCCTCTCTGGTGATAGTAGACTAACAATTAATATACTTAATTATAACAGACATTGCATCAGTTTATGGTCAAGGAAGCCAGAATCAATGCATAGCTGCTATAACACATATGGTGAAGCTTAGAAATGAACAAATTTACTTTGTGGTTGAAAGTAGACTTATGTTAGTACATTCTAATGTTTTTTAAACTCTCATCTCAAGATTTTTTAAAGAATTTATAAGAATTTTTGAAATATGAAGCAATATTTTGGAATTTTTAAATTATAAAGATTTTTTATAAAGAAACTAAAGAAAAATACCAGTGCTAACTGCTAATGGAGAAATTGAAATGACTTGCACATTTCTCCCAGTTTTTATGAAAATAAAAGTTATTTTAACATTTTATACTTTTTTTAATTTCAGATTAGTTTTCTTGAGAAAACAAATAAGCATCAAGAAATGACAATTAATGAAATTGAAACTGATTATGTTCGAGCATCCAAGGTAAAAAATAATGCTGTTATAAATCTTAGATTAGTATTTCATTTTTAGCATATTATAAAAAAAATATTACTTGCTTTATAAAAGTTGTAAGCCGCAATCATTAAATTTTTGACAAATTTATTTTATATTAGAATAATTCTATTTTAATGTAAAATAAAATAATAAAATTAATACTGATTTATTATGTTTTACCTAATAGAAAATAATGACAATATTGTTCCTATACTTAAAATTTTTGCATTTATTCAAGTGTCTTGGAGCTTGTAAGTTATGTTAGAATTCAGTTTAATTTCTTTTTGAATGTTCTTCATGAATTAAATAAATGTTGTATAATTTGTTGTAGGAATTTGAAGAACGTCAGCTCATTTGGGAACAAAGGGAATTAGAACTTGAAAAAGTTATTAGCAATATGGAAAAGCGAGCCTCAGATATTGCTAATGTTGCTGCACAGGTGAGTTTGCTTTCAGTTTTGTTCAATGTAGAACAAATATATATCACTTCAGTCTGTTTGAAATACTGCAAACAACATATATAACTAAAAAATACCAATTACAATTACTGCTTTATTATTGGAAACAAATTAAAGTTATCAATGGTATGTGTATAAAAATAGAATAACATAAAAAGAGAATATATCTGTTTGGAAAAACAAATGTTATTTTCGGCTATATTTATTATATCTCTTTGTTTAGTTTATAAATAATGAAATTAGTTTTTGATGTAATGAATATGCATACACCTGGGTTCCCCCTCACAGTAATATGATTGGCTGGTGTCAGCCATAAATACAGACTGATGTGGAGGTACAGGAGGACGCCTATAGTCTTTGCCTATTGCCTACCACTACGATGAGGACCCGTCCATTACGGTTACCTGCTAGATTGTCCTACTTGGTTACAGTAGTCCAAAACAATTTGCTATTTCGAACAAATATATCCCTTTCTGGGACATATCAGTTTTGTATTGAAGTCTTTTTTGGTATTTGTTCCTGTTGTTTTATTAAATTTTTGTTGTTTCTTGTAGTTTGGTAAAACTGTTGGGAATATTCCTGATGCAAGTCAGCCTGTGGCAGTTCAGTTAGAACAGGCCATTTCTACCATTAAACAAAATATGAAAACTATTTCTGAAAGTCAAGCAGAAGCTAAAGTATTAAAACAAGTAAGAATTTATTTTGTTTATTTTATTCTTACATTTATATTCTATGTCATTATTTTATTTTTATTAATAAATTTAATGGATATTATTCATTTTAGTATTTCTTTCATCTTATTTTTATTGCATCTCTCTGATTGTCATTCTAATATCATTAAGTAAGCAGCATAGATTGGAAATAAAGACTAATTTTTTCACAGGGCACAAGATTTACATAACTTATTCCTGGGAGCCTGTCTGTTCTTGAGAGTGCTTTACTGATTAAGCTACAAAACCAACCACTAGGAGTCATATAGCTATATAGCCATATAGCTATATTCTTTACTTCTATGAACATTATATACTATCATAAAATATGAGTTTAAATTTTAATTTCCTTTTTGCACTTTTTACTTCATTTATCATAGAAAAATCATATGAAAGTTTTAATAAAAACAGAAATAATATGAAATTAATTCTAGTAAATAGTAGTAATTGACAATGATTCATCTAAGAATTTTAAATCCTATTACAACTCAAGTTTAGTGATGTTTAGTTTATACTTATGAAATGGTGCATAAATAAAACTTAACCGACATCTTTGTTTTTTTACAAAATAAATTAATGGTATGTTTTCCCATCACTATCAAGTTAATACTCTTAAAATGATCAGAGAATATGTCATTTGAAATGTGATAAAAAGATAATGACATTTTCCAAGATGTTTTTGAATCTTTTCCCTTTCACAATTTTTTAATTGTTTGTTTCTGTTGTTTTTTCTCTTCTGAAATAGAAAAAAAATCTTGACTTTTGGTAATTTTTTTCATGCTAAGTTGCTATTGAAATAAAAAGTTACACTTCACAAATTTAAACTTTTTGTTCAGGTCAATTTGGAAATATTTTTCTACCTATTCCATCTGCTTCCTGCTTTTATTTCTCTTCAATGTTGTTTATTGTCTTATATTGCAAATCATTTTGTAATTTAGAAAAAAATAGCAAAAATTTTAAACATTTAATTGGCAAAGTAAATCACAGTTATTCTTTTAAAATTATGAACCTACAGCAGCATTCAATATTTGAGAATGAAAGTTTAAAAATAAAAAAATAATCTAGTTCTACATATTCAGTTATAATAAACGTTGCAGTAAATGTTTAAATTTTGCTTTTCATGATGTTAAATTTGTTTAAAAAAGAATGTTATAGGACAAGAATTACATTTTTCTTTTTTTTTTAGAAATCACTCGTAAACATGGTTTTCAAATATTGGATATTACTGTATTGTTAAATATTTAAATTCATTTCAAGCGTAAAACTACACAATAAACTTCAAAATATGTACATAACTCTAATCTATAACTGTCACTAAAAGTAATGAGTACAGAAATTAACTAGTAAATACATTTCAATTAAGAAATTTAGGTAAAGTATAACATCCTTATTAATTCAACAATTAGTTCAGTGCATTTTTTTTCCCCCCCAATATATTCTTTTTTTTTTATATGATAAATGTTGAACTTATTTTGACTAATTTTGTTTTTGCCTTCTACAAACTACTCTAGCAAACAGAAAAATTAGAATCTGCAGTTCGGGAAGCTGAAAAGGCTCTTATAGCAAAAGATAAGTTGATTTCTGAACTCCGTCTTCGTATGCCAGCCACAGCTGATCGTGATAGCATCATCCAGAAGGCAGCAGCTTCAGCAGTAGAAAGTGTCAAACAAGACTCAAACTATGATGATTCTAACAATGAACAAGCAATGAAAGTTGCTCAATGTGCAATTTCCAGTTTGAAGGTAATTTTAAGAGTATGTGTATTGTAGTAATTGTAAGAGTAAACAGAGTTCAGGACAACAGTAAAAGTGCTAAGTTTATTCAACAAAACTCAGTTACAAAAGGAAAATAGGAGTTACAAGTTAAATAGCCAAACTGGGCTAGTCCATTGCTTGTGCATAGTGAACAAAGGATACTACTACTATCACCACATTCTTTGTTCCTAGAAAAATGTAGCATTACCATCCATAATGATCTGGGGGTCTTGTCGTCCATTTGATTCTCCTAACCTCTTGGACCCCAGTATCATCTCCGTTATGCAGTGTGTCCTCCTCTGGTATGGGGACACCCAGAGTACTCCTATTTTGTTCAACAGTGGGGGACTCAGAGGTTAACTCTGTTTCCAGGCAGGGTGCTAAATCATGGACAGATACAGTAGACTCTCTTCCATCTGGATACTTTATGTTGGCATAAGTTGGATTACTTTCTAAGTGTTTAACTTGGTCTACATAAGGGTCGGTTTTACTATTTCTTACGAACATCCTTAATAATATGGGACCTGGTGACATTAGCCTCATCATTCATCACACTCCTGTGTGATGAATGATGAGGGAATACAAAGAAATGCTCATGAGGGGTTGTATTTGTAGAATTACGTAGCAACAATCTCACAGAGTGTAGCATTTTAGGAAGCACCAATCCTCAGTACTTCTCAGCTATATTTCACAATCTAACAGTTAACTGAATCGCCTTCTATATAGTTCCGTTAAATCATTCAACATGTGCATTCCTGGTTGGATGATATGGAGTGGTTTTACTTGTTGTGACCCCTTATTGGGAGAGGTAGTCTCTCAATTCCTTAGACATGAAAGATGCACCTCTATCAGAGTGTATGTAGCCAGGCATCCCAGCTAAGCTGAATGAAAGATTTAAGGATTTGATTATTGATGCAGTGTGCATATTTGGACATGGGAAGATGAATGGAAGCCGTAAATATTCGTCAATTACTACCAGTAAATATGGCAGAAGGCACAGGTCCCTTAAAGTAAATACTTAGTCATTCCATGGGTCTGGTCGCCTTGATAAGAGTGTTTTCTGGCAAGTTATAGAAACAAGGTTTAATTTCCGCACAGATTCTGTAAGAAGCACACACCTTTTTTGTGGGGAAAATAGAAACGGCCTACCTCACAAACGTTCTCGCATCTGCCTGGCCTGTAGGTTGAGAAAGGAAAGAAAAGATTCAAAATGGCGTCCGTGACTTTTAATATTCACGGTCTCGTGCAGTCACGCAAAGTCGCGTTACACACATGCTAATGAGGTGTGTCTGGGCTCCATAAAAGCAGGTTGCTTGGAGACATTGGCAGACCAACATTTCACCCGTGCTTGGTGTACATCGGTTTGCGTTGCAGCGTGTCAGACATTTTCAGACGGAAAGAGTTGCGTCCCTTACACTGTTTAAGTCGACTCATTTGCTACCTTTTTTTCCCTCTTCCTATTTCTATAATAGGAAGATTTTTCCCTCTAACGAAATGTAAGAGTCTAGTAACTCCTGGGTGGCATAGCCCATTGTGAATTTTGGTAAGAGCAGAACTGGTAATGGTTTAACAAGTGTAAGCTCGACTAAGTGCATTGGGAACTGTGTTCTTCTTGTCAAGGTGGTATTTTATTGTGTAGTTGAAGACTGAAAGTTTTAACCGTCATTCTTGAATCTTGGCATTCTAGTATGCTTTTCATCGATAAACATGAAGGCCACCAATTTCTGATCAGTAATTAGGGTAAAATGTTGCCATGGCAAATAGTGACTCTATTTCTGAAACCGCCTCAATAATTACCATGGCCTCCTTCTCTATTATGTGATACTTTGATTCACTTCTCTGTAGTGTTCTTGACATGAATGCTACTGGGTGTCTACTTTGGCTAAGGGCCACATCTGATGTGTCACATTCCACCTCAAAAGGTAAACTTTAGTCTATTGGGTTTAGTGTGGCTACCATCAGTTCTTTTTTTAATTGATCAAAAGCTTTGAGTGCCTTTTTCTCCAGTGGGAATTTTTTATTTTTTACTAAAGGTTGAATTTTATAAGAAAAATTATGTATCCATTTTGCATAATACGTGAACATGCCCAGTGCCCCTTTTACTGATTTTGAGTTTTCTGGAGGTGGGAGTTCTTTTAAGGGGCAAAGTCTTTCTGGGTTGGGCTTAATGATTCCACTGCTGACATAGTATCCTAAAACATTGATGGAAGTTACCAAAGACACAGATTTAAATTAATTGAGGGTAATTTTGGCTTTCACCATCACCTCCAGGAACCTTTTCACATTTTGGTCATGTTTCATTTGTGTGTGTTGTGCAATAGTAATGTTCTCAATGTAAGGGAAAACATCGTGTAGATTTTCTTTCTTTATTATTTTGTCTATAGCTCTCTGGAACAAAGCAGCCCTGTTTTTGATCCCAAACGGAATTATGCAGGACTGGAGCAAGTGACCATTCACCTCAAAAGCAGTGTATTTTCTATCTGATACTTTAAGCAGTACCTGGTGGTAGGCATTTTTGAGGTAAAATGTAGAAAAAATGCTGTATCTAGCAAGGTCTTTGATCATTTTATCAATTCTTGGTAGAGGATAAGCATCCAGTTCTGTATACAGATTTATCATTTGTGAGTAATCTACGCACATTCGTTTTTTTATGATGGTGAGTGGGGTCCTTTACCACTACCAACTCACCATGGAGAAACACTTTCTTTGATTATGCCTTCAGAAACCAGGTTCCGAATTTCTTTATTGATGAAGGACTGGTATTTTTTGTTAAAGTGCCTCGACTGGCAATGGGTTTACAGTTTGGTGATAAATTGGGAAATAGTGACGGGTTTTCTATCTCTGCTGCGTTTAATGTGCAAACCTGATGTCTACTGTCCACAGTTAATTCGGGCAGGGGCCCATCGTATTTTGAATGTTGTTTTCTGATGTTGACACAGAAAATCCTGATCAAGTAACATGTCAGAACATAAATCTTTTAAAACACCTAGATCGGTGGTAACATATGACTAACTGTTAAGGCAAAGGGTTAGATTTACAACTACATAGCTCCTTGAGTTAGTGCTTAAAGTTTTCTGAACCATGGTGATACCCTTACTGAATGGATGTTTTCACATAACTCTTTCACTGATATAACTATCAGTGCTACAGGAATTGAGTACATGTGTTGAAGCGGGATAGAGATCCCATGGTATGTTAGCAAGCGTGGTCAGGATTTGAGGACCAGCCACTGCTGCTACCGAAGATTTAGACTGACATGTATGAGCATAGTGTCCTTCCTTTGAGCATTTTTTTTTTTGTAGCTCTACAATCAGGACAGCGAATGGTAGGCAAATCCACAAAAAAAGCATTTACATTTGGCTTGACAAGTCGTGGCTACTGCTGATCCAACTGGAAATTCATCACATACCTTTGGTGTGTGTGTGTGTGGGGGGCAGAGTCAACTATTGCTGCCATTTGCACTTCTGGGGTAGTATATGTCATTATTTCTTTGTGCTAAGTCCAGATCTACAAACAGCTTACACTCAAGCATGAGTGTAAGCTGTTTGTAGATCTAGGGTTTTATTTTCTAAGAGATGCTGCCATGTGGAATTCAAACTTAAGCCTGAAATGAAGGCATTTCTCATAGCTTCATTACTGCATTTCTCAGTAGTACAGTCTTTGAAATTGCAGTTTCTTTTCAGCTTTTCTAGTTCTCTGAAAAATTCGTCCAGAGACTCTCCCAGATTCTGTTGTCTTGTGGCTAACAGGTGCCTTGTGAACACCCCGTTAGGCGTTTTAATAAATAAAGCATCCAGTTTTCTTATAGCCACATTGAAGTCTGTACATGCTTTGATATACTCAAATACACTGGGACTTATACAACTCCAGAGATCCCAGTATCTGTTTGGTATTCTTTCCTGGTAATCATTTATATAGTTTAGTAGGATAGTTTGCCATTTATATAGTTTAGTAGGATAGTTTGCCAATAGTTTGCGGCAGTCTCTTGCAGCTGTTGGTGGACAAGTTTTCACATCCAAGCATTTTAGCTTCCATGCTGTTTCCATGCTAGATTTTATCTACGTGTTTAGTTGAATAAATTGTAGTAATTGTAAAAGTAAACAGAGCCCAGGACAACAGTTAAAGTGCTAAGCTTTATTCAACTAAATGAAACTCGGCTACAAAAGGAAAATAGCCAACTGGGGCGAGTCCATTGCTTGTACATAGTGAACATAGGATACTACTACTACCATATGTATATTGTTTATAGTAAGTAAGATCTTTGGAGATTTAGGTAACAAAACTTGGGAGCATGATTATAAAGAAAAGATAGTGATGATTGTAAAAAAAATAAGCATAATGAAAAATCTAATAATATTAGATTATTTTAAAATTTGTTGCTGTACTTTTTTCTATCAGGCACGAATCCAACTGAAAGAAGAATCAATCCAAAAACTTCAGGATCTTTTAAAGGCAGCCCATGATGACATGGAGAAGATGAGTCGTAAACATTTTGAAGAACTACAAGAGATGCAGCTAAAGCTACATGCAAATACAGATAAATCTTTTCACAACTTTAAAGAAGCTGCTCGAGAAATTGTCAACAAAACTGACAGTGATACTGACTTTTCTCAACAGGTCATTTGAATATTTTTATCATTAATTTATTTTTAAAATTAATCTTTATTTTCTCTTAAATGCAAACAAAATTTACTTGTTTTTTGTTTGTTTGCATTAATATCAATAGTTATACAATTGTTAACTACACTCAGGTAAAAGTCAGAATTTTAAATACTGATTTTCAAATTAGACACACCATCTTTGCTTAGAAGATTACCAAAAAAAATCTTTCTCCTAATTTGATTTTGAACCAGATTAAACTAAGTTTATCACATTTCAGTAGTAATTACTTGTATTCTCAATAGTATCATTATTATTATTATTACATGAGACCAGGTTTAAAATTTATCAAATT
This sequence comes from Acanthosepion pharaonis, assembly GCA_903632075.3. Taxonomy (NCBI): domain Eukaryota; kingdom Metazoa; phylum Mollusca; class Cephalopoda; order Sepiida; family Sepiidae; genus Acanthosepion; species Acanthosepion pharaonis. The sequence continues at coordinate 3,385,045 of CAHIKZ030004103.1, read as the reverse complement.
TCAATTAATACAGATGAACAAAATTACAGTTCTTGAGGAACTGGTTGCTGAACATGAAGATGCTTTAAATGCCATGGTAGAACGATTAAAAGAAAAAGATGAAGAAATTTTGATTTTGCGCAAAAAGCTGCAGCAAACAACTGAACAAATGGATAAAGAAAAAGAAGAGTAAGTAAAAGTATTTAATATATTTTTAGGGGTTCAATACTTTTTCTTCTTTAACTATTATGAAATTTTATTACTGTTACTAATAATAATAAAATAGGTATGCCTCATTTTATGATTATAATGTCCTTGGGTTTTGTCTTTAAACAAATTTAGTTCATTTGTCACATTCTAATGAAAAGAAAAATCAGTCTATTGACATCATGATTTTTAGAGATTAAATTTTAAAAGATAATGAAAATAATAAACAACAATTAATTCCCCAAAACTGGATGTCTACAATAAAAGAACACTTGTTCATTATTTTGTAACTTAAATTTTTAATTAATTATATCTCATAATATCTAACAGAGAAATAAAAGTTATCAGATACATGGTTTAATTCTGATTCCTATTTGTGACACTATGTGATGGGTGCTTGAAGAGGTTCTCTCTCTCATCCAACTCAAGGTAGGTTTTGTGACCTGTCAGTCCAGAAGCACCTCACATATTGAGGTCTTCTGTTAGTATAAGTAACAAAATTGTACCCATCGCTAGCTTGCTAGACTTGTCATGTAGCTTTTAGTACCCCTTGGTATTTCCCAGTGGTAGCGCATCTGAGTACTGACCAGGCTCAACATTGCTTAACTTTGGTGATTGGATGAGAACTGGTTTTTCAACATGATATGGATGTACCAATTGAAGAGGTTAATGTAGAATCTGTAAGGAAACCATAACAATGAGATAAGTGTGATGGTCACTAGAGACTGTTGAAATGAAAGGAATGATAGGCAGATCATAGTCTTGATAGCTCTTATTAGTATTTTTGTCTCCTCTATTTTATCACTTCTGTTATTCTTTTATAAAATAATACATGTTCTGGTTTGGACAAACAGATTTCATGTGTATTTTCAGGTATATAGCACGAGTTAAATAGGATTCTGAATTTGCTTTGACAAGCTGAAAGAAATAGTATTTGACTAATTTCAATATATTATTTGATATGCTCTCTACAGGATAATTTTACAACTTAGCCCTGATGTTTCAACGGATTTTGATGACAGATCTATTTTGTGGACTTACAAACTGAAAATAAATGATTGTTCTTGTTAAGCCATAAACCTATTTTCTGGTTATTTCTTACCTTGGTCCAACATACTGAGTGACATTACTGACATTCATCTTTAGTATGATATCTTCCATTCAAAACCAGAGTAAAGAGAAAAGAAGGTTGAAGCTGACACTCATGGAAGTCTAGTTATCATGAAAAGAGCAATTTCAGTATGAGATTGTGTTGCTATGACCACATTTCAACTTAAGGATTTGATAGGAAAATAAAGCACAAATCCAGTCATTTACACACATATGCAAACACACAAATGATCAAGACTGTTGAGGAAATAAAAAAATACAAAATTTTTAGTTTTTATAGGTGGCTGAAAAAATGCTCCTGTGTTTTTGAGGTAGGTGAAAAAGAACCCTTTGAGTCTTCAGATGTAGCAAAGAAAATGTCCTTTGAATTTTGGAGGTGGAGGGAAAATGTTAATATGTTAAAAAAAAAAAGAAAAGTAAAAAGAACTTCTGTTATCACACAAAAATTACCAAGAACAAGAATGTCCTATAGAAGGGGAAAATACAGAAGAGGTTGGCACAAAAAAAATAACAATACAAAACAAATAGACTTACTAAATATTAGAATAATTTCCTGTTAAGCTCTATCTCTACAAAAGCTATATCAGACCAAAAATGATGTATTACTGCCATACCTGAGCCAGAGCTGCCCAATTCTCACTTTCTAGCCATGACTGTGTTCCAAAGTGTTTGCACAACCTTCTGGATGACAAATTGTTTTCCACCCTTCAACCCCTTTATGACAGATGAAATGTTGGTAGCCCTTCACAGCTAGGACCCACCATGCCACATGCACTGAGTTGACAAATCCTCATTTCTTTCATATTCCATTGGTAAGGAGTAAGTTCCACTTAGATAGCTTCTTCCCAAGAATTGTTGAAACAGGGAACAAATCCCATGGGGTTGCTTCTCTGATCACTAAAACCTTAACATCTTCAGGTTGAGGGTTAATCATTATCTATCATACATATCCTCATAACATGCAACTCTTGTTCCCTCCCTATATGCTCTTATACCATCCTCATTCAGTACCCCTCTACATTGAGTGGCATTCAAGCCTTGTATTGGGTGAACAGTAGTTAATAAAAAAATTATAAAGGATTATCATGAGCAGAAATTAACATTAAAAAATCACTAGATGTTAACAGGAATTATTGATCTTGCCTTAGAAGATGGACAGGGACAAATGAATATATATACATACATATATATATATATATATATATATATATATATATATATATATATATATAAAATAAATTTGAAAGTTTAACATATTATAATTTTGTATTTGCATTAAAATGTAGTATCTTAAAAGCTGAATGTTAAGATTGTTTTTTATTTTCGAGCAATAAGATGACAGCATGGCATTGATTTTAAGTGGATGAAGAATGAGTGCAAATATTGTTCAAAGAAAAGTCTTTTTTTGTCATTGTGTTCTTGTATTATGGTTCTTACTTCCACAACAATTATATTTTTTTTGTTTGTCTTCATACCATTTGCAAATTAGAAATAAATCCACATTGTTATGTGTCTGTGTACAGATATATATTATCTACTGTTTCCACCTATGGCAGATTGTATAGTGGTATCACTTAGTTCTTTCCACTTATGATACAAGGAGTAAAAAAAAAAGTCCACCTGTTGGCCATTAGTGGTGACCCATAATGCTTGAGGATGTGATTCTGATGGCTGAGTAGTCCATGATCCAGGATATTATGTGATCTACAACACACCACTTTGGCCCTTACTTGGGCTAGATAGTCAGAGAGGCTCAATTCAATCAGTTATGTCAAGCCCTAACATATATGTAATTTTAAGCAATAACATATAAATCAATTGTTTCCTATTTACTCTACCACCATCATGACCACTAGTGGCTTATTCATATTTATATGTTATACTTCCTATAAATACATAAATAGCCACACTAACAGAACCACAGGTGGCACATTCATACTCATAAAGAACTCCATACCACATAGCCAAATACATCTCAATATGAATTTAAAAGCAATCACAGTATTAGAAACAATACACAAAGCTATAACAATATGCTTTGTATATATCCTCCAAATGATAACATTACAGCAACAGATTTAAACAACCTAATACACCAACACTCAAAATCTTTCATCTTTATGGACTATTTCAATAGCCACAATGAAATATAAGACAACCAATAAAAAAGTCAAAATTCATACAAGTTCCTGGTTTTTTGAACAGTTTCTTGTTTAGGATTAGTTTTCAGTTCCTTCTAAAGTCTACTTTAGCTGTATACTTCTAACATTTCTGCTTAAACTAATTTTTTCTCAATAGGAGTAGATATGCTCACCTATTTTTCGGTTCACTTCGTCCCTGGTCTTTTGAACAAGTAAAGGTTTATCCTTTTTTTCCTGTTTAGGATTGGGTTTCCAGTTCTTTCCAAAATCTTTTCAGTCTCTTTCACTCCCAGTAGCTCCTTGCATTTTAGTGGCATTATCACCCTGATTCTATGAACTGATTAAAAAAACATAGAAAGCTTACTAAACCAAAAGAATCTATTCCTATATAATAATAAAACCCACACATATCTTCAACCAGTAACTGGCTCCTATTCATTGATAAACTTAACCATATATGCAGCTCAACAATATCACTAGATTTTAACTAATAAGTATATGAAGTGGAAGTGACTACTTCCCAATTATGCTAAAGCATCTTGACTCCATTTCTGCAGACAAAATACTAAACTGGAATTTATATAGGACTGACTAGGAAAAATATAAAAACTTTGCTGCACCAAACTAATTCTAGAAACAAAGACGATCCAAAAGAATCTTATCACTCACTTCATCAAAATATTCTTATCCATTGCCAAGGAAACTAATAAAATACTGCTTACCAAGAAAACAGAATACAACTTAGTTTAATAAAGAATGTAAAAAAGCTATCAAGTCATGCAATGCAACACTTAGAAGAAATTTAATAAAACTGAACAAAAGAAAAAGAACTTCAGCAAAATTAACAAAAGGCCAATGGAAAAAATATATTGCTAACCTTCCCACAGAAAACTTCTCATGAAATCCATCCTCTAAAAACCAAAGGAAAAGATTCTAAAAACAAAATGAAGAAAAAAGAAAATTAGCTTCCAATCCCAATCTATTTTGAGTTCAACTGCTTGTAGTTTACCATCTGCAATGGTAGATATACCTCCATTATTTTTGAATTTCAATCCTAACAGGAAACCTATTTCTATGAAATCTAGGTGATTTGGAACTGAGATTAATAAAATGCTAAGAAAATGGAATAATTGAGGAAAGCATGTCTCATTGGTGAGCTCATTGACAATGAATGGCATAAAAAAAAGATTAGTTGTGGATAATAGTAGCAGTATTAATAGATTCACTCAAATCAATACTTACCCTCTATCATGAATGGATGATCTGGCTTTGGAAACCTCAAATATAAAATTTATTCTTTGGATTTGAAGAGTGCCAAGTACCTATTTGAGGGGAAGACAAACTGTACACTGCATTTGAAGATAATGGTAAATTATACCAGTTTTGTTGTATTCCATTTGGAGTTATTAATAATGTATTTTGCTTCCAATGCATAATAGGCAATATTATTATAAGGAATAACTTGCACAGAACATATATGCTTATGTAGATAACATAGTTGTAGCTGGCAAAACTTAAGAGGAGCACAATAAAAATTTATCAAAATTTTTTGAGGTAGCCAAACTACATAATCTTACTTTTAATGAAAAAAGTCCTCCCTATCAACCACTTCTATTAATTTTCTTGGCTACACCATAATCATGGCATACTTAAACCTGATGCTGACTGATTCTGGCCACTTAAAGAATTACCTATCCCTAAAGATAAAGCTGCCCTTTGTAATGTCCTTGGTTTGTTTTCTTATTATTCCTAATAGATATTAAGTTTTTGTATACGATCAGACCCTTAATTATGGCTGATTTATTCCCTTTAAACTGTGATTCCATGGAAATATTCTGAAAACTTAAAGAAGAAATCGAAAGTGCTTTACTTCACATTATTGAAGAAAATGTCTTGCTAGTAGTCGAGATGAATGCATCTTATAAAGCAATTGCTGCTGCTTTGAATCAGGCTGACTGTCCAGTGGCTTTCTCCTCATGATTGACTGAATGAAAGTATGCTTCAGTAGAAAAGGAGGCTTCAGCTACTATAGAAGCTGTAAAATAGTAGTCTCACTAATTATCTGACTGACACTTTACCATCGTTATGGACCAGCAGGTGGTGAACTTCAGAGACCTGGGAAAATTAAAAATGATAAGATCCAGAGATGGGGAATGGAACTGAGGAACTATAATTATGAAATTACTTATAGAACAGGGAAGGATAATATATTTCACAGATTCTTTGTGGTGCTATCCTACACAAAGAAAAGATATATGAGCTCCATGATCATCTTTGTTACCCTGGTATAATCAGGTTAGCACACTGTCAAAGTCAAGAATCTACCTTAATCTATGGAAGATGTAAAAAAAGTATGTGCTGACTGTGCAGTTTGTGCAAGATAGTAACCATGTTTCCACACACCTGAAAAAGTTAAAATCTGGTAAAGGCTACAAACCAATGAAAGGAATCAGCTTGGATTTTAAGGGGCCTCTAACTTTTAACTTGCATGACCGTTAAATGTTAATGGTAATAGATGAGTACTCTCGGTTTCCTTTTGCTTTTGCTTGCCCCAATATGACAACTAGTGTAGTAATTAAATGCTTAACTCAGATTTTCACTGTGGGACTTCTTCCTGCATCCACTCTGACCATGGTTTCTCATTTTTATCTCAAGAATTATGTGAGTACTTCACTAATTTGGGTATAGCTATGAGTCAAACAACCCCTTACTACCTACAAGGAAATGGTCGATGTGAACAATACAATGGAATTATCTGGAAGCATGTCACACTGGCTTTGGCTTTGAGAAATCTATGAGAATCTCAGTGGGAAGTTCTTCTAGCTAGCAGCCCCTTGTCCAGTTCTCTTATGTCATAATGTCTGTGCTAATAAGTAAGAACCTTTAGTTGATAAGGTTTAGCTGTTAAAAGACAATCCCCAATATGCATGTAAGATTTAATGACAGATGTGACATCCACTGTAACTGTGCATGATTTGGCTCCTGTTGGGAACAAATATGATTGAGGAGAACCAAAAATTAGAGAACAAGATACGCTTGTAGAAAAGAGCACTACAGAAGTGAAGGAACCAAAGTCTGATATCTATTCTAAACCATTGAGTAACCCTGAAATACATTTGCCAATGTCTTCTGACTCTGAGGATCAACATTCTACTCTAATTCCAAAGATTCAGTGATGCTAAGACGATCTTTGAGGAATCAAAGAAAACCATTACGATATTCAGAACATTAAAAAAAATTATTAAAAAAGAAAATGGATGGGGAGAATGCCATAAACACTAACTTCCCTTGATTTGAACTTTCAGAATTATCCTCTTTTTGCTCTACTATGTATATATACATATCCTCTTTTACTTGTATTTTTATTTGCTCTTAGCCCCATCGTGGATTACACTGTTTACCTTCGTCAAGGTAATTCTTTAGTTCTGTTCCTTATTACAATTATACAGGTTGCTTGTGAGACCAAAGATGTGCTATGGCTGTTTTATATATGGATCAGCATGAAAATCATATTTAAAACAGCAAGATACAATATGACCCTATGGATTGAGACTCATACTTGGAGCATTTAACAGCTACACCTGTAGAAAATCTATACACAAAGGCATATAACAGGCTATATGTCAGCACTTATTGCACTAAAGAACACGAAAACAATAGCCCCAATAATTAGTAAATTACTAAATAGAATGGAACACCTCTCAAGATAAAACAAAGGCATCACACTATACTGGATACCAAGTGTAATAAAAGACATGGAGCAGAGTAACCCAAATTAGGTTTTATTCAGCAGAATAGAACAGTTAGAAACAGGACTATTTATAAGCAGGCACAGTCCATCTTAACGATAGAGGGGGAGAGAAGGAATGTTCTCCACAAACTCCCCAGCTTCTAGAAATAATTAGTGGCAGTTAGTTAGTCGATATGAAGGAAAGATTATATCCTAGCAGGATTTATTTCAATTTGTGAATATCTCTTTTATAAACCTATTCAGTTTAAGGAAATCAGCAAAGATTTACTCAGAAATTAAGTGGTCAGGAGGTCTACGCGATCACTCTAAAAGAATTTTGATTTCATTTTCTGGTGTATCTATACTAGATTCAGTCTTATCTGGATCTAAGGTCTCCAAATTTTGAGTGGTTAAGTTAGAGTCTTGTATTTCAGGAGAACAGTTCTGAATGAGACCAGCAAGGGTGATATCTTGGAGTGATACTGTGGTTTGCTTGCCGTTTTGGAGACAAATGTGCACATAAAGAAGATTGGCTTCTATAATTTCTGCCTCCTCCACAATAGGGTTGTACTTCGACATGTCATTTCAGAAGAACCTTTCCTGGTATTGTTAGCCATGTTGGAACGGAATAGCAACTCGAGGATTGGCGAGGGTAGTTGAATAGCCATTCATGAGGTGTAGCATTCATAGCTGTTGAAAGTAGTGTGTGCATTGAATGTAAAACATCTAGCAAAACATTCTCCCATTAATTTATATGTAGGCGTTGAGTTTTGAGTGCCAGAGTTATTGCTTTCCACAAAAGGCCATTATACCTCACACATTGCCCATTACCTTGGGGGTTATAAGGGGTGGTATGGCTAGTTGACATTCCATGCCCATGCAAGAATGATTTCACCTCAGCCATCATGAAACTGAAACCTCTGTCCGAATGCACATACATTGGTATACTGAAGATAAGAGTTGGGTGAGGTACTGGATGACTGCTTGCAATGATATATCAGGACAAGCAAAGGCAAATGGGAAGCGAGAATATTTGTCTATTATTACAAATAGAAACCGGTTATAAGAAGATGGCAGGGGTCCTTTGAAGTCCACGCTGAGCCTTTCAAAAGGTATGGTTGCTTTTATTAAGTGCAGAGTGTCAGGTCAGTAAAATCAAGGTTTGTCTTTGGCACATACAGGGCAAGCAGTAGATACCCTCTTCACAACCTCCATGGAGAAAGGAAGGTTCTTCATCCTAACAAAACTGTATCATTCACGTAACACCAAGATGATAAAGAGAGTTGTGTAATTTCTCTAGGATGTCCAAACTTACTGCTGAACAATAAGCTCTAGATAACGTATCTGCAGTAACATTATCTCTCCCCAGGCAATATTTAATATTGAAAATATAGCAGGCAAGTTCAACCCTCCATTTTTGGGTTTTATCATTTTTTTTTATTTTCTCAGCCTGTTTTGAATCAAACATAAATGCCACTGATCTCTGATCACTAAGTAAAGTGAAATGTCATCCTGTTAAGTAGTGCCTTCATTTATGTAAGGCCTTTATGATAGCTTGGGCTTCCATTTCTATAAAAGAGTGTTTACGTTCACTGGTACTCAATGTCCTTGAAAAGGACACTACAGGTGTATCAGATTGGTTCAATGAGGTGACAATCATGTGACATGAAGCATCAGTCTCTATGGTGAAAGGAACCATTTTGTCAATAGATTACACTATTGCATTTTTGACTTCAGTTTTCAGGTATTCAAAAGCTTTTTCAGGAGCCTTGGATAGTCAGAAACTATTAGCTTGTACGAGGGGGGGGGCAACTTTTTAGAATACTTAGCAATCCATTGGGAATAGTAAAAGAACATTCCCAGTGCTCAACGAAGAGAATGAATATTGCGAAAAAGCGGTCGAAGTATCATGATCTGGTTTAATTGTACCCTCAGATATTGTGTAGCCTAGAAGGTTCACTGTAGAGTCAGAGAAAGGGCATTTATGATTGTAAATTAAATTGTATTTCTTGGCCACTTCTGTAAATTTATCAAGGTTCTCATCATGATCTTCCTGGCTCTTACCACAGATAATTATATTGTCTAAGTAGGCAAATGTGTGGGAGAGTGAATTGTCAGCTATAAACTTATCAATTATTCTTTGAAAGCAAGCTACTTCATTGGTTACTCCAAACGGTACCCTGCAAAATTGATATAACTTTCCATCTGCTTCAAAAGCAGTATAAAGTTTGTCTTTATTAGATATTGGGACCTGGTGGTAAGTGGATTTCAAATCTATAGTACTATAGATTTTGTATTGTGCCACCTTGTTTACTAATTCCTCAATCTTAGGTAAAGACTAAGCATCTAACATAGTGAATCTGTTAACCATCAGAGAATAATCAGCCACCATTTTCTTTTTATGTTGTTTGTTAATGGTCATTATGACCTGGGCCCATCAAGGATGAGTGTTGGGCTCAATAATTCCTTCTGAAAGTAGTCTGTTTACTTCAGCAGTAATGAATTCTTTATCTTGCTTACTGTACTTTCTAGATTTAATAGCTATTGGTTTGCAATTCTCAGCAAGATTAGCAAAGAGTCAGGGAGGAGGAATAGAAAAGGTAGTCAGTTCGCACACATTTAAAGGGGTGTCTCTTTCCATCAAATTTCACACAGATACTCTTGTGTTGCCCCATAAAATCTTGCTCAAGGATGACAGCAGCAAACAAATCAGGAAGCACAGACAGTTTAAAATCAGAATATTCTTGTCTCTTCATTTCCACATTTACCAGGCAATAACCTAATGTCCGAGAGCTCAGAGAGGTTGACACCATTGACATGGTATCATTCCTCAGTAGGGTAGGCAGATGAGGCTTTTGAACCAGTGATTCACATATGAAGTTCTCACTATTCTCAGTGTCCATGAGAGCTCTGACCCTCGTCCGATTTATTTTTATTGGGGTAGTTGCAGCAAACAAATCCATAAATGATGCTGCCATCACCACAGGATTAGAAGAAAGAAGAGTGGCAGTTATGGCGAGGATGCCTATGATTTCCATAAAAGAAACACTTTTGAGTTTTAGAAGCAACTGTGGATACTATGTTTTCTGTTGGGCTGCAGAGGTTACCCTCAAAGGGGGCTACAGCACTAACAACTGTTTGAGAGATAGAGTAGGCTTCTGTACTTTTCTGAGCTTGTTCAAGAGCTCTGGCTTGGTCAAAGGCAGTGGTAAGGTCCAGAGTTACATTTTCGAGTAGTCATCGTCGAATATTAGGGGACAAAAGCCCGCTTATGAAGGTATCTCTTATGGTGTTGGCTTTATGTTCCTCAGCACTGACTGCCTTGTAGTTGCAATCCTCGCTTAAATGCCTCAGATTTAGAAAATATTTGTCTAGCATCTCTTCTGGTTTTGCTGGCAATTCAATAGTATATGCCTGGCATAGATTTCATTTTTCAGCTTGTCATACAATTGCTGGAGTCTATTGACAGCTCTCTCATAGTCTGGATAGTCAGAAATTAATTCATACACTTGATGGGCCTATAAAGTTTAGCAGCACAGTTCGTCAGTCAGGGGCATATTTTTCTATACTTTGCAGGAAATTCTCAAACATGACAAACCAGTGCCTCCAATCCTTTTCAGCATTCTTCGAACTGGGGAAAGTTTCAAATATCTGAGGTTGCAAAATTTTGTCCATATTTCTCAGAGACTGAGACAGCATTAATGAAAAGTATTTATGTATTATGCTGAATAAATTGTAATAAAAGACACAGAGCAAAGTAACCCAAATTAGGTTTTATTCAGCACAATACAACAGTTAGTACAAGCAGAACTATCTATAAGCAGGCACAGTCCATTTTAACGATAGGCCATGGGGGGCGGATTTAAGAATGTTCTCCACACCAAGCCATATTGATATATATATATATATATATATATATATATATATATATATATATATACAGGCTAATAATAGGGCTGATTCAGAGTTAAAGAAGGCACTAAACATTAAGTATAAAAATCCCATATACTGACTTCAAACCTAACATAAATAAATCCATCCCTAATAAATAGCAGGAGTGTTGAAGCTCCAACTCAAACAACTAACTATATAGCATCAACTCCATCACAGGAGAGTGGAAACTAGGATACAGAAATATAAGAAAAGAGAAGGTTGTGTTGGCTAGACTCCACATGAGTCATACTCAAATTACACATAATCGTCTACTGAATGTGTATTGCATGTCAAGAATAATACACAATGAAACACATCCTAGAGATTTTGGGGATCTAAACCTAATCCAAAAAGAATATTATCAAGTAAACAACTTAAAAGAACTCTTCAGCAAAGTTAATTCCTCCAAAATAATCCAATTCCTGAAAGAAGTCAAATTTTACATGAAAATATAATCCCGAAATCATAAACACATTATTTTCCTACACTACACATAAAAATTTTGACCCAAACTTTGACTTAATCCCCTAAGGTGTTCCTTTTTTCTTCTTCTGACTCATATTCCAGCCCTTCATTTCTAATATTGAAATAATTCTGGCATTAAATAACCCACATAAGAGTTGATATGCCAATAAACCATTATAAATTTTGACAAAAACTAAGTTCCTCTATACACCCTTACAAGAAGATCACCCTGAAACCATTAAATGGCAAAGAGAGTTGACAAACTTAGATAAACTGGAATCAGGGTCCTGATGCAAAACCTGTCTTAAATTTAAGGTTACTTAAGCAATAATAATAAGTGACAGTTGGCTGAAAAGATAGTCTCCAGTGGCAAAATGGGACTCTTTAAAAAAAAAAAGAAAAGTGAGATAAAAACCTCCTGTTTCCAGTAAACAAATGGGATAGATAGTCAACAGTACTTAAAGGAAAAATAAATAGCGATGTAATAAAATTTTTGAAGCATAGATTTGTCAAATTCTGGTGGATCAAAATTTATTGATTTTATTTCATTGTCAATTAAATTATGATATTCAATCAAGAAGCAGTAATTTAGACAGCCTGTTGAGAATCACAAACAGTGTCTGGCATGCACAGGGGTATACATGCTCATGCATCTGGAGAGATGACTGGTCCAAGTCTAATTTATTGTGTTCTCGTAAGGCTTGGTGGTTTAATTTTGGGGAAGTACTAAAGATTTAGATAACTTACTGTGATGGGAAGCAAGGCAAAAAAGAAAATACCAAATAAAGAATGAAGGAAATGAGCAGTAACCCGAGATAAAAAGAAATGTCCATGGTATTCGTTAATAGGCAAAGAAACAAAAGACAAAATCATCCTGAAGAGCAGAAAGGAAGAAAGAAAGAAATGCATTATTAAAAGAAATTAAATACACTAAGGAAAAAGTAAGAAAACATAAGTGTTTAGATTAAGTGCTTATACTGAAAGAAAAGAAAGAAGCTAAGTAAATTAGTTAATAAGCAGGGCTAAACCAAACAAGTCATATTTGAATTAGGTCTACTTAACATTTGGAAATGACAAATTAGACAAACCGCTGATTCATTTATGCCTAATATTTAGTAGTAAATTTAAAAGACTGGTCCCACTTGCATCTTTTCTCTTAAAGTCTCTGCCTGTAATTATGGTGATTTTCTAAGCATAGCTTAGATGTGGCACAAGCCCAAAAGTATGGAACACACAGTGAGAATCAAACTCATGACTCAGTTGTATTTGATCTAGTGAAACTGTTTGTAATTGTGCAGTAAAAAAGTTTAAAGAAATAAATCATATTTATTTCAATGTATTTTTATAATTTATACAATGTTATATGTAAATGATAGACTCTGATGATGATTGAGTCTTTAGCAAGACATTATCACACTAAAAACCAGAGAAACAAGAAAAGAAGGTTAAAGCCAATCCTGTATGGAAGTTTAACCATCAAGAATTTGAGAGCATTTCAAATATGGGATTGTGTCACATGGTTTATTTTTATATATGTATTTTTTTATTTTACATATTGTTTTGGTTGGTATGTTCTCTTATAAATGTTTCTATATAGTTTTGTTGTTGATCTAATTCTGCCAATAAGGTTCAATTCTTTTTTTTTTTTAAATGAATATTTATTTGTCATTTCTAAAATTTGTATTTTACTTTGTCTATTTTTCATTTAAGTCTGTTGAAACAGCATGGAGTTGATGTCTCTAACAAAGATATAGAAAATGAAAAAATGGTTTCTAAAATAAAAGAACAAGAAAAGGATATTGAGATATTGAAAGAAGAAATTTCTGCTGTGAAAAATGCCAATAGTCGAACACCAAGTGCAAACATGAAGAGATTGGTTGAACAACTACGCAATCAGCTTTCATTAAAAGAAAACCAAAATCAGGTGATTTATCATGCTTCAAACTTTTTCTTTTCTATTTTCATTAATAATTTTTTTCACTAAATAGTTTATTTTCAGTGAATAGGGAATTTTATAATTGTTTATGTGTGTGTAAGTGTATGTATGTTAGTATGTGTTAGTATGATATATAATAGTATCCCAAACTGTTGCAGTTCAGTGTGTTCTTTCCATGTTTCGGTAGACACCGGTAATTACACCGCTCACTCTAGCGGTAGGTTTGAAGCTAGCGTCCAGCTCCCAGACAAAAATAAACAGAGTTGTAACTTAATACGAATCTCTATAGCAGTGCACATCACCACAGTCCCAGTGGCACTGCCAGCCAATCTCCCAGACCGTTTTTATTGACCTGAAGTCCCCAGCTTGACCAATTAGCATGCAGACCGCCACCAGACAAATTGTGCCAAGCAGCATAAAATCAACAAATGTCGGAGAATGTACTTTTCTCGGACCACACTTGCAAGAGGAAAGGATGCAGTTGATGAAATGACAGACTGCCTAGCTTGGGTTTATGCACATATCCATAATAAAACAGCAGCCCGACAAGCAAAACCTCTTGGACATCTTGGACGCTTCGACTCTGCTAAGTGTGAATATTTATCGGCACACTCCCCCCATGTCTCCTGATCAATAACAGTGCAGGTGTGGTCTTTTGTTTCGGGTGCTTCTCCGAAGGGGCACTATCGGAACTTCTTACAAGGAGCTTTCAGAACTGTCAGAGCTAACAGGGCTACTCGGTGGGCCCTCGTGTGAATCGCTAGCTGCAGGCTCAATTAGCAATTCTCCTTCCGACGAATCATCCTCACCGTCGTTCATGGAGGGGGTTGTGTTGAGGACAGGGCGCAGATCCCTCACATGTTGTGGGAGTCCATTGACTAATATGGTGTGCTCACTGATGATACCGGTGACGCGGCCCTTTTTAAATTGGGTGGTGCACTGACTATTGGGAGGCTTTACCCAGACGGCCTTTCCTATCTTGTATGATCCACGCACTTCTCATCGATCGGGCAGGTACTCTCCGTTGATCCCTTTGATCCGTACCTGGTAGCTATATATTGCATTGGCGGAGGCACTTAAAGCAGATACGTTGTCCTTCGGTGTAGTATTGTATCTGTATACAGCTTCCATGACTGTGCACTGCTTTCTGGCAATGATCCTCTTTATACTTCGGTGGCACCTTTCCGCTATGCCATTACCACTTGGCACATGTGCACATCGCAGTCGAAACTGGATCCTCCATTCATCCAGGAAGCATCGGAACTGTCTGCTGCAGAAGGCAGTGTCATTATCAGTGAGATTTCTTCCAGTGGTCCTCGTTCATAGAATACCGACTCCAATTGGCGGATTACGCTTGACGAGTCCTGTCATGACAACGGTCGCCAGACTGCGAATCTGGTGGGCTTGCAATCTATCAGTGTGAAGAAATTCTGGCCGCCGTAATGGGTCATACCCAGCCTGCTTCATGTGCGTCTTACTCCAAGCTTTCCTTTTTGCCATTTAACTGGTGCAGGGTCTATTGACTGGCATGTTCGGCATCCCTTGACCATGGCCCTTATGGCATTTGTAGATACTGACGGATTGGTCAATTGTACGAAATAGCATGTCCTTCTTATGCCGGGGTGCCCACTACAATGATGTATCCTCATTATCTCGTCCGGCTTCTCCACAGATGCAGCGCACATCGGTGGTACAGGCTTGGCGTCCTTTTTTGCAGTGTCAAACCATCTTTGTGGTATCCGAGTCAATTTGTCAGCAAGGTTGCAGCTTGATGTTACCAGTGTTACATCCATGGACAGATTGTACTCAGTGACCAGTTTTTTAATAGTGCCCAGCCATCTTCTAATGAGCATCTCGCTGGCTGCCTTGGTGCGCATATTGGCCTTGCCTGTCAAGGTGTCCGACACCCAATGGTATACGCATAAGGAATCAGTTTGCAGATGCAACTTTTTACCCTCCACTGGAGTGCCAAATTGACTCCTTTTAGTACATCGTCCAGCTCTGCCAGGTTGATGTGTGCAGCATCATTCATTGGACGCAACCAGCGTGCATCCTCGATTGCCATTCCATCCCTCTCCAGTAGGACTCCAATTGCTAGGGAGCTTGCATCGACCCAAACATTCATTTCCTCTCTGGGCATGCACCAATTCCCTCTGGCAGGGTCATTCTGTTTTACTCTTGCTATGATTATGCGAATGAGCAGTGTCAGTTGTCTCATCATCCCCTCCTTTGGTGACCACGCTCACCCAACGTTTCATGGTGCCTGCCGCCACATGAAGCCATCCGCATACCGGTAGGGGCCCCACAAGCCTTCCACAGAGGGAAAAAATGGTCCGTCTTCTTAAGACATCGGGTATATCAGGAACTGCAGTTCCGCATCTCCATTGCAAGGTTCTATGTTCCCCTCGAACATCCAGACCCAACACGCAGACGCCGTCTTCTAGCCACTCCAGGTCCCTGCAGGTCAAGCCGAACTGTGCTGGTTTCACCTTTACATACAGTGATGACACAACATCTTCGTTCACATAGATATCATCAATGTACGCTGATGCTCCTTCTTTAACTGTCTCTTTCTGAGACAACACAACACTGATAATGGTTTTCATTATTTGCGGGGCTACGTTTAGGCCAAAGCCCAGTCTGGTGAGACAGTATCTTCTGCCGGCAAACATCACTGTCTGAAATGGCTACAATGATTCACTGACCTGCACTTGTAGATAGGCTTTTCTTAAATCCAGCAAGGAGACATTAGATCCTTGCTGTCGCCATTCCCTCAACTTGCTGGCACAAACATCGGCATCAGTACTGGTTTAACTCCCGGAAATCCATCACCTGCCTCACCTTGGATTTGCTCTGCTGCACAATCGCCATCAATGGGATCAGACCCTTAAGAGAACCAAGTTTTTTACGAGGATAAGGAATCAACCAGCCATCTTTAATCCATGCATGCAGTTCCTCTTCGTAAGCAGGTCGTATTTGGTTGGGTACATGGTATTCAGCTATGTTGTTTTGTAGCTTGACTGGTTTCCTGTCTGCCCTCCATTTCCATGAGGCAGTCCAGGCTTTCTGACACTGGTTGAATTCAACGCTGAAGTCAGGTTGGTCGATTTTTAGTGCTGCACACACGGGGCCACCTCCTGAAACTTCAGCGTTGAATTTGACCAGCGTCAAAAAACTCAATGATGGCGATTGTGCAGCAGCTCAAAGTTTAATGACTTCTCGGGCACCACCAGCGCTTCAATGTCGGCAAAATTCCCAGTGTCTGTGCGGATCCTCACCGCCCCTATCCCATGACATGCACGCGTTTCACTGTTTATGGTGGTTACCTTGATGCTTCTCTTCACCCAGGTGTGGCAGAGTCCCGCATTTACTATTGTTCGAGAACAGCCAGAATCAAGGAGGGCCAAACATGGTGTCTCGCCAATGTGAATTTGGATGATCGGCAGCGCCTTGTTTAGATGTCATTTGGGGATGAGATCGGCGCAATCTTATTCCCAGACAATTTCGAGCCATGTGTCTGGCTTCATTGCATCAGAAACGGTGCACTTGTCGTTTTGCACTTGTGCAATTCCTAGCCATGTGACCCTGGCCCTTATACGTGTAGCAAATTATACCAGCATGTGGACCTGACCCGGAGGGAGCTCTGACACTTTCGTAACAGATTTAATGTTTAGTATAGAGCTTAGAAAAAATTTGCAGTGTGAGATAGGCAAGAAGTAAGGCATGTAGCAGCATCAGCACGGCAAAGGGCACTCCTTTAAAGGCAAGGAAGGGCAAAAATATTTTAAGTCAAGTGATAGCGATTGCTGTATGAGTTGTACGATTTTTGAATTAAGCACAGGCAACGCCGGGTCATGCTGCTAGTATATATATATATATATATATATATATATTAGAGTTGTTGGTGTCTGTTGGATTTTAAATCAGCCCATCAGTAGATCTCTGTTTTCTTCTCTATTAGCTCATATACCACACTGTGCTACTATTGTATGATCCTGGTCTTAGACTTGTTGCTGAGAACTATGAGATTAGTTTAGGTCTATAGTCTAGCTAATTTCATTTAGTTTTTTTTTGACTTTGTTTATGTTTTTATCACATTTGTTATTAAGTATCCAACATTGTGATATAACAGAAGATCTGCCAAGGAAGGTGAAATGTTGTAAGAACATGAACACAAATCTACTGTGGGTAATTTTGTAATTAAAGCAAAAAAAATTTAATTTAAAAAATTTAAAATTTTAGTGCCCTTTATTCTTCCTGTGCATGTGTAGTTGCATCAATGTAAGCATCATTTTCGTCAGAATGAGGAAACATATCACACAAAAAATTTCTCCCACTTTGTAATTAATTTTCCTAATATAATATTATATATCATAAAGATTATAAGTTCGTTCATTTTTTAAAGAAATGATAGATTTTTGTTAAGTTTATTTTTATTGTTTACTGATTACAAAAATTTTTCTCGCATTTAAAATATTAAATTTGTTATATCATGGGAAAAATATCAGAAAAATAAAATTAATTTAACTTTTAAATATAAAGTTTGTTTTATTTTTAGTTGGTGCTATGAAATCATTTATTTTTAATATAGTATGATAAAGTTTGTGTGTGTGTGCTTCTTTTTAAATTGCTATATGGTGCATAAATTTTAAATTGAATCTCTTCAGTTTTTAAAAAAATCAAATACTTGTACTAAAGGAATATTAGCATTTCAGAAATTTGTTTCAAAATTAATTTTATTTCCTCAAACACATCTGGTTTAAATGAATAATTTAATTTTGTTTCAGGCATTGGGCAAAGCTTTATCAAAAATCCGTGCTGAAATGGTTGAACAAGCTGAAGAAACATTAAAGGCTCATCAAGAAGAAAAGAAGCAAGAACTCAATATGCAGAAATTGGTAGAAAAACATACAGAGGAATTTAAAGTAAGTGTTACAAAAGAAATTACAAGAACTGATGAGATATTGTTTAAAAATTTGTATTAATGTTATATTATAGATTTTTGGAGAATAAGATTAACCACTGTATAAAAAGTATGTCTAGAACTTTGGCTATCTACTAATTTAAACCACTTGCAAGCCTTAGTTACTGAACCAACATTTTTCCCAAATGAACTAGAGCATGCATATATATATATATATATATATATATATATATAACGTTGTAGCCGCTGTCTGTTATCAAACTCCTCCTAGGGTTTTGGAGATAAGCATATATATTCTGAAACTACATTACCCAGGGTACTTGGATAAGTATATTTCATTTTGATCAAAGGAGAAAAAATTTTTCCATTTTATTTAAATGAGAAAGCCAGAAGATGAGGTCACATTGGCAAGATCATTTTAATCAAGGAGGGTCCCCAGGGGACACAAAACCCCCACTGAAAATTTTTCCCTTTGATTTAAATTAAATTTAAATTTGAACAAGAGAATGACTCCTGTCCAAAATATAAAAGGAGAAAGCCAGAAGATGGAGGTCACATTGGCAAGATCAAAATGAGACAATATGGATGTCAGGTTGACCATAAATCACCAATCAGTGGATAATGCCTTACAAGACATATTTGTTGTGACAATTCAACTGTCATATCAATGTTGCTCATCAATTCATTCAATCTTGCATTCCATCAAATACATATCAAAGGGATCAGATCAAGCTGTTTTTTCACAAACCCACCATTGAAAATTTTTTCCCTTTGATTTAAATTAAATTTAAATTTGAACAAACAAATGATGCCTATCCAAAATATAGGAGAAAGGCAGAAGATTGAGGTAACATTGGCAAGATCATTGAGTAATATTGAAATGCATCATTTTTTTCCACAAATTATAACAGCAGCAAGGTGTTGATAATTCAGCTAGTATATATATATATATATATATATATATATATATATTTGGTTGGATAGATGTGAGTTTGTGACCCTAATCACAACCTTTCATTCACCAACAGGAAATATTCGAACAGCACCACACTTTCTACATACATATGGCAGCAAAAAAGACAAAATATCACACCAACAATAAGTTGGGAAATATTGAAAAAGCCCTGCCTACAGCAACATTACAAAAAAATGCCTACTTTGCCTACACGAAAAAGTAGCAATAATATCACACAAACCGCAAAAGAATTTACTAAACAAAAATCAGAGATAATCTCCAAATGTAGGCATGAGAACAAGTACCTATTATCCGAATTCATACCAAACGGATAAAACAGACAAATCACCAACAATCACAATTTAATTTCAAGATACCATCACAATAATGGCATCTATCGTTATTATCATTGCACCACCATTAGTAATCACTTCTACCACTTTACAATAACTATTAACTAATAATATTATCATCACCACCAACACCCAACACCATCACTTACACATCACATTTACTATTAACATATAAATCCACTATAATCATTAACATATATTACTCCCCCAGCATATTTAATACCTTAAAAACAATAAGATCAGATATAATTTCCATATGTAACCATGAGAATAAATACTCATTACCAGGATTCATACCAAAATAAATAAAAATAAACAAATAAATATAGAAAATAAAATAAAACACCAACAACCACTCTTTAGTTCAAGCTAGCACCACAATAATTACATTTATAGGTTTTTATTATTCTTCCACCAACATTACTAATCACTACTAACAATTTACAATAAATATTAACCACTTATATTATCATTGCCACCAACCCCCTTACACCTTACTATCACACCACATCTACCATTACCATATAAACACGCCATAATTATTAACGTAAACTACCCCCTCTCCCAGCATATTTAATACTACCATAAAAATAACCAATAAGGATTACAAACTGAAATTTATACCAGTCACATATACACAGTCATCAAAAAAACTAAAAAACAAGGAAATAACCAGCTTTTAATATAATAACAATAATGTTTTTTTTTGTAAATTAAAAATTAAAATTATAGCAATCTTCAACTATCATAATTTTACACAGAATACCTATTATCAGGAATTATACCAAAATAAATTAATACATATAACAAAATAAAATAAAACACCAACAACCACTTTTTAGTTCAAGCTACCACCACTATAACTACATTTATGGTTTTATCATTCTCCCACCACCATTACTAATCACTTCTACCAATTTACAATAACTATTAGCTAATTATATTATCATTGTCTCCAATCCCTTACAACATTACTATCACATCATATCATATAGACCCGCTATAATTATTAACATAAACTACCCTCTCACCCAGCATATTAAATATTAAATATCACCATATAAAATAACCAATAAGGATTACAAACCGAAATTTCTACCTGTTACATATACACAGTCATCAAAAACAAACAAATAACCAGCTTTAAATATAACAAATAAACCCCTTTTCTTTCAAAAATTTAAAAATAAATATAAACAATAATAATTTTTACCTATCATAATTTTACACAAACCCCACCACACGTATATACATACATGCGAGGAAATATTATTCAGTGGAAAAATAAAAATATGACATGTATACATTCACGAGACATTCACGAGAAATTTTCACTACACTTCCAATCTTTGAATTTCAACATACAAATGCATATGTATAGACACAACACCACCCGTATACATACATATATCATATCCGAAACTGCCCACATATGTTTATATATGTATGAGTCCCGACGGACGACCAAGTATGTATATGTGTCTGCGTACTCCATTAGGTGTATGAACATACATCGATGTTTGCGTTAGTACGATGACAATAACGATTTACGTTTCCCCACCACTTCCATAATAACACCAATAAACGCAATCTACATAAACCCAAAATTTAAAAAAAATTAATCAGTTTGTCTGACGATCGCTAAAGCATGAAACCCAGGGTCACAAACTCACATCAATCCAAATCCAAATATGTTAGCTCTATCTCTGATATTGAGCACTTTCTAATAAGTACCATAATATATAAATAATATAAATAATTATATATATATATATATATATATATTTTATATACATACACTTTTCACACACACACACACACACATATATATATATATATATATATATATATATATATATATATATATATGTGGTGCATTCCAGAAGTTTTCATGCATTTTCAGGAGACAAAGTTCTAATCTCCTTCAAAGTAAGATCCTCTGACTTCAATCCACTTGTTGTAGTTGTAGTGCTCCAGCTACTTCTTGAAGGTCCCATGGAAATCATCCAAAGTGAAGGTGCCCAGGACCTTTGTTACAGCCTCCTTCATCTTCTCAATGTCTTCAAAACAACTAACCTTGAAATTCTCCTTCAGCTTGGGGAACAATCAAAAGTCACAGGGTGCATTGTCTGGACTGTAGGGTGGGTGTGGGATAGTTTTGATGACTGTCAACCATCTTTCTGCTGTCACCCATGCATTTTTCTTTCTGTTCATTAAAGAGCACCCTAGGAAAAAAATTTTGCACAAATTTTGTGTATGTTCAGATCTTCATGAATAAGTTTGTGTACAGTTGCCACACCAACTCTAAATTGCATCCAAATTGTCTTCATGTTCTGACTGCATTCTGCAAACTGGTCAGCTGCGATAAGCAATGTTTAGTTGGGTGTGTCAAAGAGCTGTTACAGCAGTCTCTTAATCTGTAATAACAAAACTTGGTTGGCCATCTATTAGATGTATAGTACAGATATATTAAAATTTCAATAATCTAAGACAGTTATAAATGCTTCTCCTAAAAAAATCTCAAAACAAATGTTGCTGTATTATATCAGCACTTGCAAGAGATGTTGAATAATTTATTACAGGATGGTATTTGCTATTTCTATGATCATATGTGTAAAGAGTACAGGCTTGTCTTAATAGTGCAAGGATTCTATACATTGTATTAATATAGGGTTGGAGTACTATTGATACACATTTTTAAATCTATGCATTTATTGATCTGTATATGTGATCCTTTACTGTAATCTAGTGAATCTTACCTGTAAGTTTAATCTTGAATTACTTGAAACATATATTTAGGTTAATAAAATTTTGTTCTCTATGTATTATATAAGAAAACCTCATGTAGAATGACTATTATGAAAACAATAAAATATTAAAATAAATTTATATATATTTTTAAATATTTAAAAATGAAAATATTTTTAAGCAAAAATATTACAAATCTTTTGAAAGTAATGATTTACTTTCCATCAGCTATTTTCTTGCTGTATAAATTACAAAGTTTTATGGCTGAAAGAAGAAGCAACTTATACAAATTATTATATTTTAAGATAAATGTTTTCAGGAGCAAATTGAGACACTACGAGCTCAGAATGAGAGAATTAAAAATGATCTGAAGAAGAAGCGAGAAAAAGAGCAAGATCTTGAGTCACATTTGGAAGAAGCACAAGAAGAAATCAGTAAGTTGTTTTGTTAATTGGTTTTTGTATATTTATCCCATGATACAACATTTTTAATATTTTTTCAAAGGTCTTTATGTTAGGCTTTATGGGCTTACTGTTGTTTTATGGATATTGTTTTTATCATATATGTCTATTCATTTAGGGGTGAAAGTTTGCAAAGAGAATAAAGAAAAAGACATCCAAGTACACCAGTTGACAAAGAATTTGAGATAGAATTCTTCATATGTGTTCCAAATATTTGCATGTAGTATTTTGTTTTTTTTTAATTTGAAATTTAACTCCGTTAAAAAAGGAATAAGTGTTATAATATGAGGATTGAAAGCATGACCAAATCAAGACTAATAATGGGGAAGTGAGATATATTTATTTGGCCATTGCTTTATTTGTACTTTGACTTTTTCTTAGTAAAAAAGTAAGAAAAAAGGCATAATTTGATAATTTCTATAGCAAAACTTTCAGGTTTTTCCTGTCTGTTTCATTTATTATTGAGTTTTAGCAAATTTATTGCAACAAAACAACTTGTAAAAATATAGTTTTGTCTTCTTTTATTACAAATGTATTTCTCTTTTGTTTTTTTCCATGAAATTCCAAGTCAAGAAGAATGTTATTTTCAACATAATTTTCTTGTTTTTGAGTCTTTTCAACCATTAATAACTTGATCAAGTTTAGTTTCCTTTATTTGTAGCAAAGAAAAACACCATATTACAAAGACTGAAGTCTGAGAAACAAAAGCTTCAATTTCAAGTAGAAGAATTAGAAAAGAGAAATCAGTTTAAGTCAGTTTCTAAGGTATGAGTTTTCAACTTTCTTCTGTTTTAAATTAAAAAAATATATTTTTTCAGAGTAGAATAATTGCTTCTACTATGTGGTTATCTAAATAATGACCACGACATGAAATAAGTAAATATTAAATGTTGAATTCAAAATGGAAAAATAGATGTGATGATTATTGATCAAGAGGATTTCTTCTGTTTATGAAATTGAGATCCACTTTTGGATTTGTTGTTTGGTTCCTGTATAATCATGTTTGTATATGAAACACTTATTTCATTATTAAATATCATTAAGAATAAACTTTTATCATTAGTTTTTGTTTACATTTACAAATATATTTTGTTCAAAAAGTTTTGGAATCCTTTTTTTTTTTTTTTTTTTTAAGAAAACTAGTGAAGATGAGAGCCAGGAGCTAAATGAAATGCGGAGACGTGTACGATTTCTGGAAGATGAAGTCAAGCGCAAACAAGAACAAGCTGAAAAACCTTATGAGCAAGCAAAAACAGAAAAATCAAAAGTAAACAAAATGTTTATCATTTTCTTGCTCAATAGAAATAGGCTATTAAATGTAGTTCAAATATTACTGTGGTGCTACTTTCTTGAAAAAAAAAATTTGTCACAAAAGATGCTGACTGCAGCACAAAGTCTCAAATTAAAAAAAACACTTACTGCAGTTTGTCAATCACAAAGATATCATCCATGAACTATTGTTATTGTAGTGAGCAGTAGATAACTTTTCATGTTTTCATATTCTTTTTTGATAGTGATTTGAATAAAATACAATTGTATTTTAAGTAGAGACCTCCACAAAAAACATGATATCTAGGGTTTAAAAAAATGAAAAATCTTTCTTGAAACTTTTATTTTTGTTTTCATTTCATGCTGATAGATTAAATTTATTATTTCCAATACACAAAATACTTTGGTGCATTTTGAAAACTAATTTAAATTGACCGAAAGAGTTTTTTTCTTGTTAAAATAGCTGATTAGTGCATGTTTTTTAGTCATCTTTCATTATAATAAAATCTTCCCAAAATAAAACATATTTTCTGAATCTTTATTTGAGGAATATTAGCTGATTTAAAGTATTATTAATCTGATTTGAAACAAATAATATTTACTTTAAGTTTAAAATATCGCAGAAATGCATTTTATAACCTGACAATAGCTGTGTTGACATGTTGACATGTTTAATGTTGTTCTACTGAGACTTTATCTGTTAAACATAATTGAAAAAAATGACATCAGTGCCTTTTATCATTTTTTAAATAATCTTAAAAATTTAGGAAACTATTTTCCATAATTTAATGTTTTATTGAATTTTAGTAATGATGACTTTAAATTTACTATAGTTATTGTGTTTATTATCTAATAAAGTCATGTATGATTGTCCATACTTACAAAAATTAGCAAGTTTATACACATACAAAAAAATTTAAAATTCTTTTAAAAATATTGGTGTTTGATGATTTGTATTAAGTTTTTCCATTTATGATTAGTTTTTACTTAATAATAATATAATCTAAAAGGTTGAAGTTAATACAGAATTTTAAAAGATTTAAAACATAATAAGTTTTTCTAATTAAAATAAAAAAAAAAATGAAAACAATTCTTGTGAAAATTCATTAGTCATCAAAAATATTTTTTTCTTAAGACAATAGCATTCTTAATATATCTTATTTATAAAAACAATTAAAAGCTTTTCTAGTTAAATAATGTAATAGTTTTATTGCATTTTTTATTTTACAATTCAGAGCAGATTTTCAGTAAATGGTGTTTCTGTTTGACAAAAAAAATTAATGATTTAAATTCTCCAAGGATTCCTGCTTTTAACTAATATAAATATGAAGAGACTGAAATTTTAATTTTTCAAAATTTCATCACATTAAGTGAAAGCAATAGATGTAAAAAAAAAAAAATATATTTTTACCAAGATTTTTTTAAAAAAAAATTTCCAAAATAATTTAATTCATTTATAAATAAGTCCTGAAAATTTCATTAAAATCTGACAATTATCTGATTTTTACAAGAAAGACACTAAAATTCCCTACACTAATGCTGATGCAAAAAAGACAAGATTTTTAACCAAAATTTTGAATGTGCTAGAAAAGATTAAAAAGTTTAATAAAAAATACTTTGGTTTTTCCTCTTAATAATAACAAACATTTTGATGATAAAACTTTGTTTTTATCAAGTTGGGACCTTTTTTCATCATGGTAGGCTCTTTTAAAGAAAATTTTTGGAGGTACCTAATTTTATCAACTTAATTTGCCACATAATACCTTCATGTGACATTGTGGCAGGGAACAAATGTATGTGTGTAACCAGAGTTAGCCTCTTAAAATAATAGTGTGAGAATAGCCTCAAGTTGATGATCAGAACAGCAATTAATCTACTTGTTGTATGTTGAAATTTTTGTGTGTAAAATATTTAATTTTTGCTGTCATTGTTCTGAGACATTTTAATAGAGCAACAATCTAATTTTTTTATAGAATGTGGAACTTATTAAGTGGGAAGAACGTAAAAAATGGGAAAGGACTTTTGAAAAAATGAAAACCAAATTAAAGGAAACAGAATCTGAAGTGGTAAAACATGAAAAAGAAGTGAAACACTTAAAAATTGCATTGGAAAGGTAAGTTTTATATTTTGTCTATAGACATCAGTTGAATAGATTTCATTGGATTGATTATGAACTAGAAAGCAAACTTTTTTTACAATATATATATTGTAAAAAGAATAACTGAACTTGAAAATACCTTAACAAAGTCTTTAAGGAGCAAAGTCACCTATGACTGGGCTAACCAAATGCTAGAAAAACCAAATTCCAGAGAGGTAAAAATATTTCTACCAAAAGATTCTCATCAAGAGAGGTAATAACTTCCTAAAGAATTTCATTCAATAGAAGTAATTAAATATGACAATTCTGTAGCTTCCTAGTTCTATTCTCCATCTTTAGATTTTATCATTTTAATTTTCTCAGGTCTCTCCATATGAAACATGAAATTCACTGCTTGTTGATCCGTGATGATGGTAAAGCATTGAGCTTATATAAATAGTGGGACTACTTTTTCATAGCTTCTACAATAGGATGTAGTGCAGACTTGTCTTTCAGAATTGATATTTAAGTGGGAGTAATCAGTTTGCATCAGATTTGAGTACCCCATGAGATATAATGTAGTTGAGAAAGTCAATTAAAGTGGTTGTTTGTTTAGTTTAAAGTATCTTAATTGTTTGTTTAATTGAGAGTATTAGCTTTGTTTAAAATATATTACATTAACTGTATTGTGTATAATGCATATATTTGTATTTTTCTCAATGTTGCATGAAGTATTCACTTTTAGTTAGTTTTTGATTTTTAAATAATGTAGTAAAAAATTGTTTTTTTTTTATCTGCATTTTGAGATAAGTTCCAATCATTTATTTAGTCATTTCTGTTGGTTTAGGAATGTGATTATAGCTATTTTCTACCCCAAACAAATTTTTTTTTCTCTCTCTCTCACTCTCTCTTTCTCTCTCTCTCTCTCTATATATATATATATATATATATATATATATATTTGGTTGCTTGTTTAGCAAATAACCAGCTTTAAAAATAATAACAAATCAGCCTTAAAAAAAATAAAAAATAATAGCAATTTTTTTTACCTATCATAATTTTACACAGACCCCACCACACGTATATATGTGCGTGTGAGGAAATATTATTCAGTGAAAGAATAGAAAAATGATCTGATTGTTGACATGTATACATTCACAAGAAATTTTCGCTACACTTCCAATCTTTGAATTTCAATATACAAATTCATATGTATATAGACAACAGCACACACACATACATACATATGTCAAGTCCCATACTGTCCACATATGTTTATGTTTGTATGAGACCTGGCTGGCAAGCGAGTGTGTATGTGTGTCTGCATACCTCAACGGGTGTATGGACATGCATCTATGTTTGCATTAGCATGAGTGACATCACAACGATGATTTCCACCCCCACTTCCATAATAACACTAATACACACAATCTACATAAATCCAAAATTAAAAAAAAATTAATCAGTTTGTTTGACAATTGCAAAAGCGTGAAACCCAGAGTCAAAAACTCACATCAATCCAACCAATTATGTTAACTCTATCTCTGATATTGAGTGCTTTCTAATAAGTACCGCGCATATAATATATAAATAATAATATATATATTACACATATATATTTATATTTATATCGCCACTTTTTTCACACACACACACATATATATATATATATATATATATATATATATATATATATATATTTTCACCCCAGGCAATGTAATAAAACCACTAAGATGCAAGGGGTCAATTAGTGTGGGATAATATAAGGAAAGAAAACACTAAAAGAACTGGAATTAAGAAGGTTGAAATACATTTCAATTTTTGAAGATCAAAGTTGACTGAAAAGCAAGATGCCAAAAGAGAGTTCCACAAGTGAGATGTAAAAACTGTTAACATATATAAAGTCAGATTTTATTTTGTAATGTATACATGACAGATCACCTAACTTGCAGAGAAATTAGAAGAAAAGATAAATACTTCAAGAAAGCAAACATCAGTAACAGAGTTGTTGACAAATAGACATTGTCAGTTTTTTGGTTCATTCAAAATTTTTACTAATGTGAAATTTAATAACAGTTAGAAGTAATGTTTTGTTACAGTATCAGCTGGATTTTCCCCAATATTTGCAGAGAATCAATGACCATTATGAAAATTAAAAGACATTAAATAGTATAATTCAGCTCTTTCCATTGAATCTATGGGTGTACAGATTGCTAACCCAACTGAATATGGTAATTATGGTTTCAGAGGTTATAGTCAAATCTAACATGCTGAAATATTAAAATATCATCTAATGAGTGCAGCCCAGTAGTATATTAATAAAAATTGGTTGCTATTGTGTATATTTTATAGGAGAATAAAGTGGTTTGCTCTTTTTGCAGCATGTAAATTTATTGTTGCAGTATGGTAAATGGCATTGGTTTTGTTAAATTAGTTTAAGAATTTTTGTTTTTAGTTATTACTTTTAGCCTCTGACACAATTTTTTGCATGTAAATTATGTATTATAGATTGCAACGAGAAAAAGAAAGTCTTGAAGCAAAAATGAAGACCATGTCTAAAACTCATGACATTGCATCAAGCTCAACTACCTCAAGAACTGTACGACAAGACTTTAAACTCAAACAAGAATTGCATGATTTAAAAGATATAAATTTTCAACAAACAGAAGAAGTAAGAGTTCAATTCACTTTACTTTAATTTATTTCATAAATATTTTTTATATGTTTTAAAATATTTTAGTGTGAATAAACTTATAATAAATCAAAGAATGAGATATATAGCTGAAAGATTTCAAATAAAAAGTATGAAACAAAATTAATCTACAAAGGTTGGTTGACAAAACAGAATGCTCAATTTTGTAACCTAATAAAACTTTTACAACTAAAATAGTTCATTTTCTTCTAGGATACTTTAAGAGATAAAAGTTAAGAATCCTTTTGTAATTAGACTATGAAGATGATTAACTTTAGCCTTGTCTTAGATTTGTGTTTTTCTTTATTGTTAAAATCTTTCTTAAAATTAAAAATGAATAAATTCTATTTTCTTATATTTCCCAGAGAAAGAACAAATCAGTAAAGAAGAATTTTTTGAATTTTTGACAAAAAACAGATATTTTACTAAAATCCAATTTCAATAAATCATGATTCATTTCATTTTAATAACTCGATAGAAAGAGTGACCTAACATCTGTAGTAATTTAATAAATAAATCACTGTTGTATATAATTTTCATTACTCAGTAATGTTAATACACAAATAAAAGTCATTTGAAATTTTATTTGCTTTTCAGTTGACAAAACTGAAAAGGCAGTTAGCTAAAGACCAAGACCAAATCGTGAAGGAACTTGCAGAAGAAAACAAATATCTTGTGAAAGAAGTAGAAGAAATGAAAAAAGCGATTAAAGCTAAATTTACCAAAGAAAAAGTATGTCATTTTTTAAAGTTATTTTTTTCTTGTAAATTACATTTTTTAGTACAGTACACTGGCATCAACTTGCTGAATATTATTTCAATGACAGATTTTAATCTTATATAAAGTGATTTAAATACTCTGATTTAAATCTCAACGCTAAAGTCTGGTTGAAATAAAACATTTTTCAATATGAGATTTTATCTGGAAATGTTTATAAAAGTGGCATGATTGGAAATACTGAGTGAAACTATTGAGAATAATACAGCATCAAATTCATTTGTTCTTTGATTCGAATAAAGGTAATCACTTAATTGATAACTGATTACTAAGAAAACATGATTTCAATCTGTCAAAAAATTAAAAACTTCTAATTTATTTTTGTAAATTTTTAAATAAAATTTCAAAATTGTTAAAATGTGTTCATGAGGTGATCAAATTTTACCAAGAAATCTGATTGTTACTATGCATTACACTTTGTATTTTGCAATAAATAGTATGTCCATTAGATGAGATCTTGTGACAACAGTTGTCTTGATACTTTTGACTTTTATAAACTTAAACAAAAAAGAGTATTGTTAAAAAATGATGATTTTTATATGATAGGAACCAAATGGTTAAATTTTTATTCATGTTTTGAATTTAAGACAACTTTGTTAAGTGCATTAACTATGATTATAGTTATGTTGTAGGGGGGCTGTACCACTATTATTTATTTAGTGAAGAATAAAAATTCGTGATGTCGGACAAGAGAGGAATTAAAAATAAGATGAACACGTGTTCAATCTGTGACATGAATCAAAGTAAATTATATTCACAAAAATTTACATTTAGGTTTGTAAGAATGAGTGAGTTGGGCGAAGGTAAGTTTGTGAACATTCATGTCCTGTTTCTTGATGTATGTGGCCGCAACTGACTGCTTCCTCGCGGGAAAAAGGTTTTATAGGGTTTTGAACAACCCCACGATTTGGTGGCAAAAAAGGTTACACTAACCCCTGCCCTGATTGGACGAATCTATCCAATCAGCAGACATTTAATATATTTGAGCATATGTGAGGATGTGTGGGTATGTGTGTGTGTGTGTGTGGACGTACAGTTACATAATGTATAAATTATATAATACAATTTCTAAAGGTAAGAATCACTCTTGATATTGATAACTCTTACAAATATTTAAATTTTCTATTTTCTTAGGAATCACAAAGCTGTGCTGAGTATCAAGCAGTGTTTGAAAAGAATCAAGAACTGCAGAAACAATTGTTACACTTATCCAAAGAAAACATTGAAATTCATTTTGAAATGGAACAAGCCAAAAAGGATGTGCCTCGTTTAAAGGTAGGATTGTAAAAGATTGTTAAAAATGACATTTTAAAGATAAAATGTTAAAAAATTGTACATAAAACTTGCAACTATCATACAATTTGATTAGCATAATAGAATTTTTTCCCACTAAAACACAAGGGGTTACTGGGAGTGAATGAGAATGGGAAGACTTTAGTGAAAAGAAAGAACAATAAAAGAACAGGAATCAAGAAGACAGAAGATGGCAATTGGCATTGCATTTAAACTTTTGAAGATTGTAGGTAGCAGGGAAGCAAAAAATGGAAGAGAGTTCTACAGGTGAGAAGTGTGAGAAAAAGAAACTATTAAAATAGAACATATGGTTGCAACTAGCTAGTTCAACAGTAAAATGGTGAGACCTAGTTGCCAATCTAGGAGAATACTTAAATTCATGCAGTTGAAGAACCAAGAGGTAAAGAATTGTCATGAAAATATTTTTAGAAAAGACAGAGGGAAGTCATGGCGATGACAAAGTTGAGATACCAGCTCAGGACCAATAACTTTAAAGACCCTTCTTTGGATTTTGTCAAGAATCTCAAGTTATATAATAGGAGCCCCAGTCCAGATATGCCAGCAATATTCAATACACAGATGAATCATAGATTTATAAATGTGCAAGATGGATTCTGTTCAAAATAATTGTCTGGCACAACTCAATGAGCTAACTTTCCTAGCATTAGACTTAGTTATTCATTCATTATAATCACTCCACTTCATGCCAGTGAAAAACATGAGCCCAAGAAAGCACATAGTTACCCTCTTGGAGGTTAGCATCAGTCATGCTAATGGAAGGCTGAAAAGGTTCTCGATGATAATTAACTGAAAGTAGTTTTGTTTTGGAGGCATTAAAATTTACAATCCATTTCATGTCTCAATTAATGATTGATTGGAGGTTGTTTTTAAGAGTAGCTGCTAATTTTACTTTGTTAGACTTGCTACTAAGTCACTTCCATCCTTCAACATGTGCAATGACCTTATTTTTACCTCACTCAGCAACTTTATACTTGACATAATAGTCAACTTTTTCTTTTATTTTTTAATGCTATTATGCTTAAAATGTTGATTTATATATCAATGTATAATGGGAAAAGATTTTGCTACATTTTCAGTAAAATTAAGCTTCCTTTCTTTTTCTGAATGTTTAGGCAAGAGTTGAGGATCTTCAGATTTATGTGGATGCTCTGAAAGAAGAGAATAATCGTTTAGATGGAGACAGATCTGGAATTAAAAAGGTAGAAATCTTTTTTCAATTTTTAATTCTTTCTTTTATGCTATTTTCCTTTTGATAAATAAACTTTTTGACAAAGAAAAAAATTAAATTACTAAAATATAAGATAATAATATTTTTATCAGATAGTAAATATGTGTATAGGTTACTTGATTATTTGGGTCATGTTTTGGAGTGAATTCATTGCAATATTCATTATCAATAACTGTACATAAGTTCATACCTCATATTTTATATCATTGACTTTAGTTCCTATATTCTTCTAATGTTTTTTTGTTGAATTAAATCTTTTTAAATGTTTTTTGTTGACTTAAATATCAGATTAATTAGTGTCTTAGAACCACACTCAATGTATCATTGCATCATTATGTTGAATATGTTTACAAAAATCAAATAAAGAGGCAGTATGTTCAGAGTTAATTTTAGTTATCTATACATAATACAAATTGTAATTTTTTTTCATTCGTATTTACTGTACAGGCTACTTATATTTGCAAAATGGCTATGGCCTGATAATTTAGAAAATCTTTTTATCATACTGAGCTGTTAAATCATATTTTTTAAATATTTACTTAACATACATAACACAATAATTAACTTACAGAATATCTTGAACTTTATAGTAAGAAAAATATCTTGATTTATCAGCTGTGTCCTTGATGATAAGTGGTTAGCAAAGTGTTATTTGTCTATATATCTGAGATGAGATATTATGTACACTATTTAAATTGTTTGGACTATCGTCCTCATTTTTGTTGCCATATTTATCACAACATTTTGGCCGTTGTACGCTCCAGCCTTCTTCACGTGGTTGGAATGTCGAACTGGACCCTTTATTTTGCTCGCTTGTGTAGACTGTTCTAGTTCCACATGCCATGTCTAATGAATGTCAGTTATCAGTTATCTCCTGTTAATTCCCCTCTCCAAGTTCTCCACTGCCTTAACCAGGTATTGAACTCACACTCTTTGGGTCCAGTCACTGGATCTAACGCCTTTATCCACTGTGCCATGTGTCCTTGAGGACTAAAACTAGAACAGTCTACCCCAGCGAGTGAAATAAAGGGTTCACTTTGACATTCTAACCACCTGAAGAAGGCTGGAGCATACAATGGCTAAAATGTTGTGATAAATATGGCAACAAAGATGAAGATGATAGTCCGGACAATGTAAAAAGTGTTATTTTAAAATTTTATTGTGAATATCAATTTGAATTTTAATGAATGAACTGGAAATAAATGTTTAATAACAAATTAGATCCAGTAATTAAACAAAAAACTTAAAAATAAATATTATTTTACTGTTTAAATTTCTGGAATGAGGAGTTAATCATTATCAGGTGTCTGTTGATCTAGATAACCTTCAAGGAATTTCAAACTGAATCTTTTATTTAATTTATGGGAGTTGATTGTTCTTGTTCCATTGTCCATGTCTAAAGATATCTTGTTCTCTTTTTAGTATTGCTCAGTTATTGCTAATCCCATTTCCCCTGATTCTGAGTGTAAATAGTGTAAATAATTACAATACCTCATCTTGGAAATATTGACAGAAATTTATTTTTATTTTGCTAATTTTTTATTAAATGAAAGTATGTAGCTCTCAGTGTCAAATGAGATGTATGCATTTAAGGAATAGATTTAAAGATTGTTGGGTTAAATATGTAACTTTAAAAGTATTTTTCTTTGCAGTGACAGACTTCTGAAGACCTATTTTTATTATAAGATTATACATGTAATGGAAAATTGCAAAGCTCTAATGAAAGTAATCAAATATTAAAAATTGTTTTTCTTTTCAGTTTTATATTTTTGATACTTTATAATCAGTTCCTAGTTTATTTATTTCTTGGACATTAATATTGTATTTTTCTTGAAATTGTTACTATATTTTTCAGGTTGGAGAGAGTGGTAAAAGCCCAAAAGAACTAGAGAAAATCATTGCTCTTCTCAAGAAAGTTGTTGATCGTCTTCAAGCAGAAAATGAACAGTTGAAGAAATTAGCAGTTATAGTCAGTCAGAAGGAGGTAATGCAAACACATATTTTTGACTAAAACAACTAATTATAGTATGGTTTAATTGATTATTGATTATTATTAGCCAAATCTAATAATATAAATTTGAATGATATATAGCTTATCAATGTAAAAACCACAGGTTTCTTCAATCCCCTAATTATCAAACATTTTTTATTATCAGTAAAATAAACCAGTTATTTTCTGACAAATTCATCTAAGTATGTTTGCTACAACTGAAGATTACCTGTTTCAAATTTTAAATTTGTAGATAGCAAACATTAATTAATAGCTTTGTTATTTATGATTCAGCTTGAAGTTTTACAATCATTATTTCCAAATTATAAAAATTGTTATCCTACAAAAAATTTTGTCACAAAAAATCACATAACAATTAACCAAAAACAATCACAGTATTGAAAACTTGGGAATCTAAAATTTCAGGATTGCCAGTCTGAATGCCTGGAATGTTTTTGCTCATGGAGTCTGCCTGATTCTAATATGTTGGGCTACAGCCTCTAGCACTAAAGTTGAAAAAGTGTGACACAATGACATTTGCATTTATTGTATATATTTGTTCAAGCAATTATTTTGTACCATAGCTATCTATGACTTTTAAGTGGCATTGTTGATTGAGTACTAAATACATTTTACATTGTTGATTGAGTACTAAATACATTTTACATTGATGATTAGGCTATATACCTCTAGTTGGCCACTGCACCAAATATACCCATCCACTTGGTCAGGTATCCAATATACACATGCTTTTGCTGGCCACAATAGCAGTTTTTACCTCTTGCCATTAGTACCAAATAACAAATGAAGAAGATTACATAAGTACATGTTGCAGGCAGGTGGTGTGTTTTGTCCAGCTGAGATTTCCAACTACTGCTGGATCCCAGATAAAGTTGTCTAGTATTGATTCATTGTGTACCTACTGAAACGTAACTTGTTATACAGGAATAAAATGTTGTTGTTGTTGACATTGGAGTTTGAACACAAATCACCAGAGATCAAACACAAGCGATCCCATTTTGAATAAGCAGATCACCTGATGGTACAGGAAATGTACATATATGAATTAGCATGGCATCTAATTGATCACTTTTTCTATTCTATCCTCTATTACTATTTACAGTTCGCAATTCTCTTCTCTGTACTGATCACTATTCGGTGGTTACTTTCGAGTGAGTATTATTGAGCAAGTACTATTAGTGTGAGTGTTATTCGAAGGTGTCTGACACCAGTATTGTTCAACAGTGTTACTATAGTTGTATCTGTGATTACAAAGTCTCTACTACAATGAGCATTATGAAAGTGGCGAGTATTCATTGACATTACAAAAGTGGCAATGAATGTTTGTTGACATCATAAAAGTGTCGACGAGGATTTGCAAGGATTCCTTAAACTTACATGAGGATTTGTTCAATTTACACAAAGAAAAAATTAAGCTGCAAAATATTCAGCAAGACTACAGTGGAATGGAAAAATTAAAAGCTATCATGGTTCAAATGTTCGCACTACAAAAGCAACAAGAAGAACACCAATTGCAGCAACAAAAACATGAACAGCAATTACAATTTCAACTACAGCAACAGAAGTGTTTTGAGTTGTTTACCAAAATGATGGAAGGAAAAACTTCAGATTCATTCACTCCAGATGTTGTTGCTAATTCAATCAGCAAATTTGTGTACAATCCAGATGAAGGGATAGCTTTGCCAGCTTATTATAGAAGATATGAAGGGATCTTCAAAAGGGATTGTTTGCATTGGAATGATGAAAAAAAAAGTTTGTTTATTGTTAAGGAAATTGTCCCCTGCTGGTGATAGGAGCTCATTATTTAATAAACAATGGCAGTGTCTTAACTTAGTGAAGTCTGATGATGAATAATATGTCACTTATGCAGGAGTCATGAATCAAGCATGTGAAAAGTTCAAGTTGAATGAATTAATTCCTGATTTATTTAAATGTCTGATATTCATACAGGGTCTAACTTTTAATAAGGATGCCGAGATAAGATCCAGGATACTTGCTGAATTAGAAAGGGATCCAAAATTAACTCTTCAGAAAATAGTGGAAGAGTTTCAACATGTTGTCAGTTTGAAACTTGATACCATAAGGATTGAGGAAAAAGACAAATCACAAGAACATAGTGTGTGACCATCTAAAAGAAAAAAACTACAAACGTTTTTCAACTCCTAACAGAACAGTAAAAAAAGGCTATAACCACCCCCTTCCTCAATACCTAATACTTACTATGGTTTTAGAGGTAAGCATTTTAAAAGTGATTGTTTTTTCAAGAACAAAAAAATGTTATGAATGTGGGAGATTAGGACATAAAAGTATGTGATGCAGATACAAAATATAGAGAAAAACTAAAACGTATGTGAACATGATAAATACATGGAGTAATGATAAGCCTAAAAGGGAAATTAACAAGATATCTCAAAAGAGGAAATTTGTTTTTGTGCAAATTAATAATGTAAAAATAAAATTCCAACTAGATACAGGATCTGATATCACTATCATAAATGAACAGACCTGGAAAAATGGGTAAACCCAGTTTATTGACTTCTGAAAAGTTGTGTAGAGTCTCAGAAAAGACATTTAATTTTTTGTGTGAGTGTTATTTGAAGGTGTCTGACACAAGTATTGTTCAACGGCATTACTATAGTTGTATCTGCGATTACAAAGTCTTTACTACAACAAGCATTATGAACGTGACAAGTATTTGTTGACATTACAAGAGTGGCAATGAGTGTTTGTTGACATCACAAAACTTTTGAAGTACTCTTTTGTACAATTCAAGAATCTGTGGTTTTTGGTTTCCTGGAAGCTTATTCAAAAGATGAACAGATTATAAGCAAAGAAGCAAAACAAACAATTTAATAATATAAGTTGTCCAAAAAAGTTGCAATCACTTTTGGTTAAATTTTTCACTGAGATCTTGAATAGATGAATATTTTTATGAGTTGATGTTTCTTTTGGCTTGAGAAGAGAAGAAAAGATAGTGACAAAGCTCTCTTACAATGAGAAATTATGCAAATTTTAGGCCAACTCTCCAAAATCCGTGCACAACTCTCTGCTCATTCCCAGTCAACTCACTACCAACTGACTACAAAATCCCTGCTTACCTGGCAGTTCCTTTACCAATTAATTATGTGACCATGTGCTTTGGTTTATATACACTTTTACCCTGTGGATGACATTGATTGATATTATCCCTAAACAAAGAACTTCCTATTAGCATTGCATGTAACCCATGCTTTTAAAGTACTCAGAACCAGACACATTGGTAAAAGTTCAAATTTGCTAGGTAGGATGCTAAAATAACATTTCCCAATTTCATTTGGATTTTGCAGAATTTTAGCAAACACATCAATCTTGTCACTGTAACTTCCTCAGGTATGAGAGGTGGAACAGGGAAAATTCAGTTGTACTGAATTTGTTTAATCTCACTAAGTTTATTTTGGTTACGAATCCCACCAATGACATTCTCCTAAGCATTTTATACATTCTGTTTAATATTTTTAGACCAAACTTTTTTTAATCAGGTTCCAGTCTGATTAACTAGTCTGCTATAATTTTTTCTGCTGGGCATTTTCTGTCCTTCACTTAGTAATCCAGGTTCTCTCAAGTCATTGAATGACATTTCATGCACTATTATTGCCCTGTTACAGTGGTAGAAGTAATATTTTTCTATTATTCTTCATTTTTTATGTTGATAATCTGGGGTTAAATCTAGAGTAAAGAGATTTGGTGGTATCTTTAATGCAGATTGCTACTTCTTACAAAACTTCAAATGTTTATATATTGTAAAAAGAAATAAATTATTTGAGGCTCAGTTTTTGCATTTGATTCCCAGACAATAATGAACATTGTTATCCAGAAGAAACAAAGCAAAAAAATTGTTATGCTCCTCTCTGCCTTTGTTGAATATGGTGGTTAATTATGTTAGTGTTATGGTGAAAATTATAGTTAAATTTTGGTAAACAAAATGATGACATAGTTCATTTTTTTGAATATGAACTGACCTTATTAATAAGAAGGGTGCAAATAAAACTAGATTTTTCTAACTACTAATTTACTTTTCTTGCCCAAAATTTGTATCATAATAATTGTTTTTGTAGTTTTGCAAAATTAGTATATTTTCTTTAGATTTCTTTCAACAATATATTATATTTTCTTTTTGATTTCAGCAAAAAATTGATAATGAAGAGAAAAAAACACCAGCATCACCAGATAAACATTTTAGTAAGGAGAAAGGAAGTGCCAAATTGTTGACTGATCATGAAAAGTTAAGAAAAAACTTTCAGAAGGTAATTTCATTTTCAGAATATTCTTTACAATGCCGAACAAAGAACAGGAAAGCTCTACCCTCCATCTTGCTATCTTTAATTTTGCTTGACGTTTTGGAATTAAACATAAAAGAGACTGACTTTTGGTCAGTGATTAACTTAAAGCAGTGACCAATTAAGAAATATCACCATTTTTTAGTGCCTAGACTATAACATAAGCTTCCTTTTTGACAGCTGAATGTCTGCACTCAGATTTGACATTGTTCTGGCGAAGAATGCTACTGAGTGTCTGGATTGCCTTAACGTGGTAGCTATGGTGAGGTCAGAAGTGTTGGTTTCTATTTCTAGGGGAATGTCAGGATTCACCAAAGTGATGGCTAAGTTTGCAGTATCTCTTTTTAACCCCTCAAAGGCTTCAATGGCAGAAGAAGTTAAAGGAAATTTGGTAATTTTTGTAAGTGGATGTATTTTTTCAAAAAAGGAGAGTATCCATTGAGAATAACATGGTCAAGTATAAGATTATATTTGTTGACAGCTACCAAAAACTGTTTTTGGTTGTGATTGTGGTCGTACCAGTCATGGCCACACACTGTTACATTATTCATGTAGGCAAAAGTACCTTGTAATTTTTCTTCAAGAATTATTTTATTGAGGACCATCTGAAAACTGGAAATGCTGATAAAGTCGACCACAGGCTTCAAAAGCTGTATAAGGCTTATCTTTAAGGTCTATAGCTACTTGATGGTAAGCATTCCTTAGGTCTAATGTGCTAAATATTCTGTATTTAGCAATCTCGTTTATCATCTCTTCAATTCAGAGTATATGGTATGCATCCATGAGGGTGTACCTATTTATAGTTTGGAAGTAATCTATGACCATCATTTTTTATTATTATCAATGGACATTATTAATACTTGTGCCTTCCATGGTGATCTGCTTTCTTTGATTATTCCTTCTCTTAACATTCTTGTTATTTCTGCTTCAATAAATGTTTTGTCTTCAAGAGAATATTTTCAGGATTTGGTGGCCATAGGTTTACAGTTTTTGGTTAAGTTTTCAAAAAGAAGGGCATTGTACATTTATAGCAGCCAAGCCACAGCTGTTCAATGCCAGTTTAGGGCTTCCAAAAGGAAGATTAATACTAGAATGCTGTTTGAGAAAATCCTGTCTCAGTATGATATTGCAGCACAGATTTGGTATCACAAAAAATTTGGTGTTAGTGTAGTTAGTTTGATTCAATTCTAGGTCAGCCAAAATGTATCCTCTAACCTGCAAAGATAGTGAAGCATTCTCCATAGCCACCTGACTATTACAATGTACAATTTTAATCTGTTTCTTTTTGCAATATCAGTGCTAAAGCTCTCTGAACTGTGTTGAGTAGAGCATTCATTTCTACCTCGTTTATTTTTACTGTTAATATAGCCTTTGAAAGGTATTTAGGGTTTGCAGTTGATATGATACTAGTCACAATAAGAGCATTTGAACCAGGTAAAAAATAATCTTTATCGATAAACCTTAGAGAAATGTCCGTTCTTCCTACATTTGTGGCATAGTTTCCCTGGCTGGACAACACAACCAGGGGTGTAGTTTGAGACCACAAAAATAACCTTTTTGTCTGTCTGCAGCACTAGAAGTTTATGCAATGTCTTCCAGAGAGAGAGAAGTTTTTGAATTTACAGAGGGGGTGGGGAAGCAGAACTCAGGAAGTTTTTCATAGACGACTGATTTTTTTTTCTTGTTTGGGTTGTTTGAACTGGTGGACTAATAAGAGTGTGAGTACTTAGTGCAGCCTCTGCAACACTTGTTTGTAGGTATGAATAAGATTGCTTTTCTAGCATATCCAAGGTAAGTGCCTGCTCACAAGCAGTAGCTAAATCTAGTTGTTTATTTTCCAGCAATTTTTGACTGATATAGTTTGATTCTAATCAAACTATATCAGTCAAAAAAAAGGAGTCTGATAAATTAATCCTTTGCCTGTTCTGCTGTTGTCATTTGAAAGTCGCAGTCTCAACTTAAGATTTTTTAAGCGCTGAAGATACTGTTCTAACCCCTCTTTAGGAGATTGGTGGGTAGTTGCTAATACATGCCAGGCAAAGATTGTTTTGTTTCTTCACAAAAATTCCATCCAAAATGTCCATGGAACTCTGGTAAGTTTGCAGTGAGAAATATTGATATATGCAAATATGGAAACATAGTGCATTAGCAGGTTAAGTCTATCTGTATCAGTAATAAGAGTGGATGAACTGTTTTCCAGTGTAAGCAAGAATCCTTCAAATAATCATTTACAATACTGCTAGATGTCAGTAGAAAACATGACTAGAGTCCAAGTTGAGATGTTCTGGTTTAAGGTATTTGTCCATAATTACGTTCAATAAATTGTAATGAAAACTCACAGTCTAGTTCAGCTTAATGTGCCTTTATTGAATATAACTGAAGTGTCTTGCCATTTTCACTAAGACGGTGTGATTTATTTATACAAATCATGACAAGAGAGCTAATCAGGTTGTCTTACCACAACATATGTATGTATATATATTATATGATATATATATATGTATGTGTGTGTGTATTTATGTTTAAGATCATCTTTTTTCTGGTGAAAATTAGAATTGAGTACTTTCAGATTTCACATGCCTTTATCAGAACTTTTGTTGATAATGTGACTATATATATGTACTTTGTTTTTTGTGCTATATCAGTTTAAGCTTTTTTCAAATATCATGTTTTCATATGTTGGATTTTTGAAGTACCTTATCTCATGCATCAGTTTGTGTTGTCAAGTCTATTTTTTAAATAATATTTTGTTGGCATTGGATTGTTTGTTTTTATGGTTAATGTTTCTGTTTGTAGTTGTTATATATATAAAAACTGTTTTACAAAAAAAAATTATATTAGTCATGTATTTATTTATTAGTCATAGAAAAAATTCAAGAGCCAAGAATTTTAATGCATTTTGAATTGTCCAAATTTTTATAATGATATTTAGTAGGAGAAACAAGTCAGTGAATATCAGAGGATCAAAGAGAATTTGTGTATTTCTTGTAAATCTGATTTCATATTTGAATGAAAGAATTAGAAATTGTTTTATATATAATGTGCATTAATCTATTCATGTGTATTATGCTTATTTCTTTTTTGTAGGAGAATGAAATTAGATTGAAACTTGAGAATCAAGTGAAACATTTGATGGATGAAAATAAAAAGCTGACAAATAGAATTACAGAAGGAAATACAAAGTTAGATGG
Source organism: Acanthosepion pharaonis (assembly GCA_903632075.3). Lineage (NCBI taxonomy): Eukaryota > Metazoa > Mollusca > Cephalopoda > Sepiida > Sepiidae > Acanthosepion > Acanthosepion pharaonis. Next base: position 3,343,228 of record CAHIKZ030004103.1, on the reverse strand, counting down.
AGATGTTGCCAGCATAAGAAATGTTGAAGAAGAACTTGAAAATAAGGTAACAACATATTTGTGAATATGAAATTTGTGTCTATAGGCATTTGAGGTAAAGTTGATTTCTTGCATATGTTTGGTAGTATATACACTATAGATAAATGAAAATAAAACAAAATTGAATATAAAACCTTTATCTAACTGTAAATTTTAACTCTCCTTTTCTTATGGTTTATCCTGCAAACAGGGAAATAAAATTGACATTCAACCTCATTTACAATATAATCAAACTCCTTCAATCATGATAGGTAAGCTTTTTAGATTCTACAGATACCAACTATTTACATGAGCTTGTAAAGAAACTGTAAAAAAAAAGAGCCAACATCCAGTCTTCATAGCTGCTATTTCCAATCAGCACTCTTGAATCCTTCTTTTTCCCCTTTCTTTCTCTTCACTAACCTACTGGAAATTTGATTGGATATTGAAAATCCAGCTTGTAATAATATGTGATAAAACATTTCAATATAGCAGTTATCTATGCAAAATCTTTTCAGAGTACAATTGTGCAATAACTATTTCATAGATTGATTCACTTATACTGGTTAGCTGATGTAGGAATTATGACATTTTCAGTTTCATATAAGATTAACCAAATTACTTGAGATTATGTATGTATTGAGTTTTTATAAAGGTCAACTTGTCTGGTTTCCCATGTTTGATAAAAGAGCAGAAATCAAGGATTCTATTCAGTCTTGCTAGTTGAGAGAACAAATCTGTTCATTCCATTATAGCTAAAGACGTTCTTATATTACAGTGATTTGTTAGTATTAAGAAAGATAACAAATTATATATATATATTTTTTTTTTTAAAGCGTTTCACCTCAAGCAATGCAAGAAGCCACTAGGACGCAAGGGGTTACAGAAAATTTGGAGCAAGATCAGATAGGAGTGATAGAAGAAAGGATGAGAAGGGTAGTGGATAGATCAAGGCAACTGGAGATGTCAATTGACATTACATTTGAATAGCTGGAGATTATAGCTCTCAGGGAAACTGGAATAGGGAAGGGAGTTCCACAGGCGAGAAGTGCGAGACATGAAGCTATTGGAGTAGAAGAGATGGCTACATTTAGGAGTTTCAACAGTGAAAGGGTGAGAGCGGGATGCCAACCTTGTAGGGCGCTTGAACTCATGAAGTCTGGGAACCAGCGAATGCAGCTCCTCGGAGCAATTGCCATGAAAGTATTTGTAAAACAGACAGAGAGAGGTGACGACATGTCTGTGAGAAAGTGACTGTAGATGAGATGCCAGAGCAGAGCCAATTATATTGCATATCTGCCTCTGGAGCCTATGAAGAACCCCGAGGCAAACAGAAGGGGCTCCAGACCATATATGGCAGCAATACTCCATGCAAGGGCAAATTGTTGATTTGTAGATTTGGAGGATTGATTCACAGGGATCCAACTTCCCTTGCGGTGGACGAAGCAATTGACTCAATGTATTTGTTCCATCTCAGGTCAGCAGTCAATGTGAGACCGAGCAGCCGAAGAGAGGTGCTCTCGAGAAGTTGAGCATCAGACATTCTAATGGAGGGCAGGGAAGGATCTCTGTGGTGATTAATAGAGAGCAGTTTTGTTTTGAAGCGTTTGACCAGCCAATTCCTGCCCCAGTTCACAACCGATTGGAGGTCCTTTTCGTGACACTAGATTTGTTTTTGAGGCAGGAATAAATTGTGGTGTCATCCACGTAGATGCTAACTTGGGAATTTATTGCGTCAGGAAGGTAATTTATGTAAATAAGGAATAGAGTGGGGCCTAGGATGGAGCCTTGAGGAACACCTGCATTCATGGGATAGGAACTGGAGGAGAATCCATTGAGAACGTCCTTCAATTCACGGTTTGACAGGAATGATTGTATTAGGTCAAACAATTGACCCGTAATGCCATAACCTTGGAGCTTGAGAAGAAGGCCGGCATGCCAAACCCTATCAAACGCTTTGGAGATGTCTAAGGCCATGGCACAAGCTTCCCAGTTATTTTGAAGAGCTTAGTTTCAGTGATGGCCGTAAGTACATCAGCTGTAGATTGGGCAAAGCGGAATCCATATTGCTTGTCTGAGAGCAGATCATGGGATGTAAGGTGGTTAATCACTTCAGTATTGATTAGGGCTTCAAAGACTTTGCTGAAGAGGGGTAGGAGACTTATAGGACGGTAGTTAGCAGGGTCAGAGGGGTCGCCAGAGTTCTTGAAGACAGGAACAATCGAAGAGGACTTCCAGCAGTCAGGAAAACAAGATTCCTTGAGGCAGTAGTTATATAGTTTAGAGAGGGCGAGCGCCAGTTCAGGCACGCATTTCTTCAAGACAATGGTTGGTATCCCATCTCCACCACTAGCCTTGTTGGGGTCTAAATTGGAGATAATGCCCAATACCAAAGACAGGGTTATGTGTAATCCACTCAATAGGGCCCCAGTTCTAAGAGGGAAGTTGGGTATGGGTACACCGGAAGAGTCGAGCGTTGAGTTGAATTAAAATTTCCGAGCAAAGCATTCAGCCTTGTCGGCAGAGGAGGTCAGGACTTCGAACTGGTTGAACAAAGGAGGTATAGAGGGTTTGCAATTGTTCAATGTGCTCTTGCAGAGACGCCAATAATCTTTGGAGCCAAATTTGCAAGATGCAATACACTCCTTCATCCGAGCAGCAAATACTGACTTAGCATCGTTGAGGACATGCTTACACTTGTTACGGGCGGAGGCAAAGAGACGTCTATTGCAGTCAGACATGTCACTACAAAATAGGTGAAAGAAGTGGTTCCTATGGCCGATGGCAGCTGAGCAAGCAGCGGAGAACCAGGGGGAGGAGCGCGACTTGACCCTATATTTCCTTGAGGGGATGAAAGCGTCAATTCCAGCTTTAACCCAGGATGAGACCTCAGAAGCACATTCTTGGATGGGGAGTGTAAAGACAACATCTCAGGAGACATCGCGGAGGAAATCACGGAATGCGTCCCAGTCAGCTCGTTGATAGTAGAACGAAGTTCTAGTGGTAGGAGGTTCTTTGCAGGGGGTGGAGTTGAAGAAGATGTTAACAGATACTACCGCATGATCAGAGTTACCAAGAGGGCAGAGTTGCATGGTGCTACAGGACTCGGGGATGGCGGTAAAACACAGATTGAGAAGAGAGGCTTTACCTTTCTGGTTGAAGGCAAAATGAGTGGGGAAGTTAACTATCTGTGTGAGGGATTGAGAGACTGAAAAACTGAGCATTTGTATGTCTGTGTGGTGAGTAGCAGCATTCTTAAGCCACATGGTATGATGGGCATTAAAGTCGCCAAACACAAATATGTGAGCAAACAGGTGAAGGGAGAGAGCCTTGTCTAAGCTGTCAGAAATGCTATCGAGTATCCCACAGTCTTGAGAGGATGGAGAGCGGTAAAGGAAGAAGAGATAGCTTACCGCATTGAGAAGAGATAGTCAGAGACACATGTACAACTGGTCTGGTGATTCGAGAGACAACTCTCTGGCCAGCGGAAGATGGTCCTCGACGTAGACATCAAGGCCGTGCATGTGGGTTAGAGAGTCTTTTCTGAGGAGAGGAAGGTAGCCTGGGATTGAGAGATCAGAGGAGGGGATAGATGAGACAAGGTTGGTCTCACAGAGAGCCAGTATATCCGGGCAGTTTGCAGTGAGGAAAGATTCCATACTGCAGAAGTTTAATCTAATGCCACGGATGTTGGAGAATGAAATGTTGAGGGGTTTAGGTGATTTTTGAGTGGCTGGTTTAGGATTACTTTTTCGGTCTTTGTAAGTCATGTGGAATTTTGGTTGGAAGATGAGAAGGCCTGAATTAAAAGAAGCAGACAGTTATCGACCGTGACGTGGGCAGAGAGAAGTTGGCACAACCTGCATCATAATGTGGCCTCAGGGTTGCCCACCGGAGGTGACTGCAGGGACACCTTTCCATGTGCGACATGGCACTACAAACACCCCAGTATTATACAACTGTTGATCAGAGCGGCCGCTAAAGACGCTACGCAAGAGTTAGGGCCCCTAACTACCAGTCAGAAACAGCAACCAGAGAACTGTCAACCGTGTACCTTCAGAATGAAGAGATGATGCCACAGACTGCACACATCATGGGAGAAACAGAGCTGCACTAATACAGAGGCCAGAGAGAGAGAGTACTGGGAACCCCTTCCTAAACAAGAAACAAGGCGTAAGTCTCTACCCATGTCCAAGAGAAGGGAGAGGAGTGTTGACCAGGTGGTAGGAAAGCCTACCTACTCCTATTACATATAACACATACAAGAATGACAAAAACAGAGGGAAGGATAAGAGGGGGAGGTAAATGGCAAAGAGTCCTGGCTGACACTTGGATTTTACCCTTTCGCAACATTAAGTTTTAACTTAGTATAAGTCCCATTGTCTATTCTAAAAAGAAATTGAAGAAAATAAGGTTATCCGGATTTACTGGTATGTCATAATAAATGCCCCAACATACGTGGCAGTGAGTGTTTGTCTGCTTTCTTCCTCATGATAACAAGTGAATGTATGGCTTACCTTACCGACCTGGTTGGGGGGGGATCAACGGCCAATCCTCTGCCATCACCAAATAGTGGGCTTGGGAGACATGCTTTCAATAAAATTAAGAACAACAGGAGAAAGAAACGGTGAAAACAATTCCAAGTTCAGACAATTTATCAAGCAAGAAGATTTGGCCAACTAGATCATGAGAATACTGACGAGACACTTCGCATCTAGCCAAAAACATTCAATTTTCCCTTTTTTTCTGATTTTTCTTTCGAACTGGGATTTCTAACTAAACCATCAAATAGGTTAGAATGATTAGGACAAAAATGTGTTACTATGGTCAAACACACTGACGAGTAAGGGGAGAAAGAAAAAGAAAAAAAAATAATAAATAAATAAATAAAATAAAATTTAAAGATTAAAAAAATAAAGAATTAAAAAATAGTGTAAAATGAAAATGAGTTTTCGGTAGAGCAAAATTATACTCATACAAGGCAGCAAGTGTAGTAAATGTCCGCTTTCTTCCTCATGATAACAAAAAACAGCAACCTAACTGATTATCATTTTAATTATTTCTCCAGAAATTAAAAGTATTGCATAATCATATAATCTTTGTATGCTAAATATCTTTTATATTTCTTGATTCTTATTTTTTTCTGCTCTTATATCTACAATTCCTTACTTGTTTATACACAAGTATTAACTGTTTACACTGTGTAAATATTTTATTAATTATTCATAATAATAATTCTGGTGTTTTATCATATATATCCAACTTATGTAACTTTGTTGCTCAGTTCTGTAAGCTAAAATGCAAGCATACATATTATATTCACTCTAAGAGAATCAAAAAGGATTCTGTAGAAAATGTAATTATTTTAGCGGTCTTATGAGTTTTCATAAGTTACATTATTTTATTCTAAAATTTTCAGATATCCACTTTGTATAAAATATTTTTATTTAAAAATAATAAATTTTGATAAAATGTTTTTATCACAGCATCAACTTTTAGCAGATGTAAAAACGTTGTTGAGAGAATCTGCAGAGAGAGAACAGAGTCTTTTGAAAGAAAAACAAGAATTGTTAAAACAGGTATTCTATTTATTGTTTTTTCTATTGTAACAGTTAGAACATTGTTAGTTTCTTTGTCTATACTTTGGAAATGTAACAAAATAATCATTGTAGTTAATATTGTTTTAAGTTAATAATAGTAATAGGTTCCTATTAGACGTAAATAGAGAACTTAATTTTTTCCTTGTTCATTAATTATTGTGAACAGGCCAAATTTAACATGAGAAAATATTACCAGAAGTTTATTCTGTTTTCTTTTATATTTTCTTTTTTGATATTTTAATTCCACTATTGATTGATTTTAATCAAGAACTAGTTTTATATTTTTGCTTTAATATTATGTCTGATTTTAAAAATGCACTGATATATTTCCAAATATATTGCAGTATTCTGATCTTGATTGATTACTCTTTATTGTTCTTTAAATAGTTTAAATGGGAGTCAACATTAAATTTTTCATTGACAAAGTCTAATTTCTTCTAAATTCTATTTTCTTATTTATTTAATAGAAATATCTCTTACATCATTAAATACTTTTAATATTTGAATTTTCATTTTCAAGATAGATGACATTTTTCTCTTCCAGTAATTAAACTTAGATATTTTTGTTGATAAATATATAAAGCAGTTGTATTTATTAGTTTTTAAAGTTTTGTTATATTTTTCTTTTAATTATCTTTCTTTTCAACAAAGATCTACCAAATAAGTGTTTATTGTTATATTTGTCATGTTTTGACTATCTAGCATTCTGAATTTTACATGTTATTTTTCTAAATGAATTTAACTTCAAAGTCAAAAATTGATCTATTTATATATTCTATATCATTTTAAAATAGAAAGTAAAGATTTATATGCCATAGCAAATGTAAGATGATCTATGCTGTTATCAAATATTACTTCTATAGATTGACATATTGAAGAACTGCTCTATGGAATCAATAAACACTGATGCTAATTTGAGAAAAAGCTTTCAGGAAGCCAGGTATGTCTTTGCTATTAATCATTTATAAAATTAATTTTTGTATATGTGATGTTCTCCCTCATTAGTAGTCTGATATTATGAATATTTTAGCATACTATTTTTGTTTAGAAATTGGTCTTTATTGCTCCTCTCGAATGAGGCCATAATGCTAGAAAGTATATAAGCTGAGGAAAGCTGTACATAACATATATTTGTCAATAAATTAAAGCATAATGATTATAGAGGGAAACCAGTATTCACAAAAACTAATTTTAAAAGTTAAGGTTTCCTATATCAAGGGAAATGCAAGGCTATTTCAAAATGTCAGCACTGTCTCTGTGAACTCATTAACATTTCATACAAAAGAGTAGATTCTAGTCTTATGTGTTCCCACTTTAGTTCTATTAACACTAGACCTTAAAATGCTCAGTCCTATGATATTGTTGGTATGACTGTGATGTTCCAAATGAAAAGATGATGAGAAAGAAAAACGTATTAAGTAAATTCTTACACCCGATGAAGTTTGAATAATATCATGGCTGAAATGTGCTAAAAACAACTAAAATGAAGATGTATAGTTTCACTTTTTTTTCAATGTTAAATTATTCTATTCCTATCAAGCTGTATATGAAATAAATGATGGATATTATATTAATATTTCATACAGATTGAGAGAGTTCATAAAGACAATGAAGCCATATGTATTCCAGCTTGACTTCTCTCTTTTTATTATTTAAAGTAATAATCTTTTAATTTAAATTAATTAAAATAGTCTCTAAGTATGGTCTAGGTTTTAGTTATTACTCTTGCAGATAAAGCATGAATTAGAATAATATAAAGCAAGATAGTGACTTCCTCCAAATTGTCTCAAAAGACAGCTAAAGCCCAGAAGAATGTCTTTGGGTAATGAATTTAGAATCTTAACACACGGAAAGGTAGCAGCACCAAAGAAAAACAATTTCTAATCAGTTGCTGATAATAATTTCTAGCATTTGGATTTAGTCTCAAGTAAATGCTTTAAGCACTTAGTATTAAATTCATTAAAAACTATATAGCTTAAAATTGATTCTAGATCCAAAATTGAAATAAACAACAGCTTTGGGAAATCACAAAGACTGAATGGTCAAATATTGATGATCATTCCTTTTTTTTAAGATTTTATATTCCTTATTACTGAAAAAAAAAACTGTTTTAATTAATAAAGGAGCTAGTACAAAGTACAAGGCATCCTGAGTAAGACGATAAGCTACATCCAACAGCAAGGCCTCTGATCAGGAGGTTTTGAGGAGTATGCAACCACTTCTTAATTGCTGGTGTTCCCAGGTCCACCTTGACCTGGGGTGGTAGAACCTGTGAGGGTTTCAACTATGGGCAAATAGTTAACCTTCAAACTGGGGTCAAAACACTATGAAAGTGTAAAAATAGGTTTTAATACCAGCAATACATTTTGTGTTAAAAAAATTATTACCAGCAATACATTTTTGAAAAAATAAATCTTGCCAGCAATACATTTTTGAAAAAAAATATTACCAGCAATAAAAATCTTGTTGGCATTAAATAACCCATTGAGGTTGACATGCTGTAAAACAACAAACCAAAGTACAAGGTAATTTTTATAATTATAACATATATTATTTTTTAAAAGCTTGTTTAATTTGATTTCTTTTATTTATTTTTATAAAATACCTAAAATATTTGTTTGCTAAATCTTTGTGGTTCTTGTTAAAATATCTTATCTATTATCTATCCAAAATATGCAGAAAATATTTTAGATATTGTTTTTGATTATTTTTATCTCTATTTAAATTTCAGACTAAATCTAGAATCACAATTTTTAGTATAATTTTTAATTCACTTGAATCTTAATGCATAAAACATTTTTTCAACTTTGTATTCATCTATTTATGATCATATTTTCTTATTCCTTATTACAGGTTGAAAATAAATCAGCTTGAAAAAGAAAAGGAGCAACTTTTAACTGAGGTAAAAATTTTGCAACAAAAAGTCCATGGAAAAACAACAGAGGTCAGTGAATTGTAGGATAACTGTTTCTTTGTTATCTAGTTCAGCCTCAGTTGCTTAAGCATACAATAAATTGGAATCTTTGTAAAATATTACTTTCATTAGGGAATTAAGTAATCTAACAGGTTCCAAATATATTTTATTCGTTTATCAAAATTAGTTTGTTATAGTGTAGAAAGTCTTAAGCACTCAGCTCCTACCATTTGTTACTTTTAAAAAAAATTGATCACACTGGTATTTAAGTATAAACTATTAATATCTTCTCAGTTGTAATGCCACTAATTTTACTGAAAAGTGACTATAACTTTCTGTCACTACAATTTTAAAATTTCCAAATCTTATGTAACTGATTTTGGTTAATAATATGAGTTAATTTCTTGTTAGTCAGTGTTTCAGTCTAATTAAAATACATTTAGAGGAAATAAGAATTGAGATTGGAAGAAAGAGAAGAAAGGCTGAAAGAAAATCTATAATGAAGAAAGAATTCCGAAATTCATGGTAAATAAAATTTGATAATAGTTGGATGTGGGTGTCATAGTTCTTTTGGCAAAGTTAGTTCATATCTGATTTTCAGCATGAAATGTAAGCATATATGTATATAATATTTTTACAATTTCTTTATTCTCATTTGAGATAATTTTCATACTGTTGATGAATTTTTAGATGAAATATTGTCAATATTCAATGAATTATTTATTATGTCCCCATTTTTGTTGTTTTGACCACTTTTAGGTTTTGGACTGTAGCCTTCTTCAGATATCTGTTGCATCTAGTAATCATCAAATTTTTAAAAATAACTTTTACCTCTTCACTGATACAGACAATAAAGATTCCTATATGCCTTTCTATTTGGACTTATATATTCATCTTCATTGTTATACTCACAATATTTGTACACTAGTCTTCAGACTGGAAATCACATAATAATGATAATTCTGGATTTCAAAAATTCTGATGTAAATAAAGATCCTGTTGGTGCTGTAAATTTTTTACATTAAATTTTCTGTAGGATTTCATTTATGCTGAGTCTATAGATAGATTATTGACAATACATTTTTCTAGTGAAATATTCTTTTGTATTTTCTTTTTGTACTATGTGCTCTTTATAATATACTCTCTATACTGTCATTTTTTCTTTTATGTACTATAATTTTTATTGTTTTTATACACTAATAATTATAGGATTTTTTTATATGTACTTTAATTATAAATCATATTTTTGTGGTTCTGTTACTGAAAACTGCCTTGATGTTATACCTATCATAAGTTTACTGTATTCTCTTGATACTTGTGATATAAGAAAAATATTGTTATTCTGGGGTTGGTTCATTCATCCATTAGTAGACCATGTTACATGGGTTGATAGGTAGGTCATCTTATATTGTCGGATGATGAGTTTTGTTTTGAAGGCAATAAATGATTTTATTCTTAAATGATTTCTTTCTGTTAAAATATAGTCCAATATATATTGCTTTTCTGTACATTGATGTCCTGAACCTATATTTTATACAATTTGTTAGAATATCGAAGAAAACAAGTTTATGGTTATGTTTCGTTTATATCATGAATTATATTGTACAATCCATCAATGTCTGATGGTGAAAATTATGAACGTAGTGGAAGCTCATGCATATCTATGATATCTACCCTGGCTGCTTTCTATTCAAGTTTGATCCCCTCAGCTGATCGTAGAATTGGTCGCTTTGGCCTAAGTCTTGTCTCACCCCATGTTGTGTCAAATGATCACAAGACTTGCTTGGTCTGAATTGCTGACTGGAATCGATGACTTGGTTTGGTCCAGTCAGAGTAAAGTCACATGAAAGAAGAAAAAAAATAAATTGGGTAAAAGAAAAAAAAGTATTTATATACACTTCTTTGGTGGTACAGTAATTGATGGCTTAAGCAGGCCTATACTCTCCATGCAATAATTATTGACCCTTCCCAATTATCGTGACACACTTCTGGAACAAGGCTTTGTCGGAGGCTTCAGGGCAACAAATCACATGAAATCAGGGAAAGGCATTCACACAAAGCAGGAAGGAGACAGTGGTGGTTCTCATCCCGTTTGGTCTTATCTCTGCAGTCTCTCTCTGCCATGTCTCTGCATTTTTTTTTATGGACCCCTGCACAAGGGGTGGGGTATAATATGCTCTGGGAATGCCCATGTTCCCAAACAACCAATCAGGCCTCTCCCTGCAAATGTCTAAATATAGGGAGACCCTCCTCTCTCCTTGGAATTCTACCTGGGTCTTCTCTTGGTCACCTGATCAAATCTATCTCCTTCCTGCTTTGTGTGAATGCCTTTCACCATCACTGCCCGAGGGGTGTGGAAAGTCCTCTGCCTTCCCTGAAATTACACCTGGGCCCTCACCTCCTTGGTCATTTGATCAAACCCATTCTCCTAGGGCTAGGTGTGGTCTAGCCCAAATGGCCAAATTTTAATTATCCTTCAAAATTCTTTCTTACCGTGCTTTTGTGTGCGGTGATCTTTGTATCTGGAATTTACAATTTTTTATTCCCTCATCAACCCTTTGGCCAACAAGTGATAAGTGACTATTGCCAGTGAAAGGATTTTTGTTCTTTTTTAAGATGTTGGACAATTTCATTTTGGTTAATCCTTTTATAATAACTATCATTCTTTATATGGTTTGTGATATGGTTTGATCCTTTTATAATAACTATCATTCTTTATATGGTTTGTGATTTGAATCAAATATTTTAACTCATCCCCTATGACTACTGTGCTTCCCTTATTCACTAGTAAAATAATTAGCATTCCTTTGGGATGTTTTAAGAGGTATTTTGTCTCTTTTATGTTGTTTGCTATTAGTGGTTTGGTTTTCTTTTGTACTTGTCTCATTTTTTATCTTAATTCTTCTGTTAATATTATGGATATAACTATGTTAGTGCGGATATTTTATGTCTAATAAAATATTAATTTGATAAACACAGTAAAATGTAAACCTTTGTTGAGTTCAAATTGCTTATAAATATTCAATTGCTATTTGTTAATGTTGACAATTACATTTAGAAGTTGATACAAAATTAGTTTATGTTCACTTTTTTTTGTTCATATAAACTGTAAAAAAAAAACAAAAAAACAGACAATTCAATATTACAGAACAAAACATACAACCAAGTAAGACTGAGAGCCAAGGGGGAGAAAAATGTTAACATCAAAACAAACAACAAAAATTTGTCAGTGGTCAAAATGCATTAAAAATGCTAGATAATCTAATTGTGACTAAATGTTGCAAGTAGAGTTTGTGTAAGTTAAGTTGGCATGTAAGTCCAAAGTTTGAAAGTTCAGTTCACATGTCTGGTGAAAGTGTTGAAAAGTTGCTGGATAAATCCAGTGATGAACCTTCTATAGTATTTTAACTGAAGTGTACAGAGTAGGTTATCTGAAGTCTGGACAATATAGCCAAAGAGAAGAAAGTTCTATTTAAATGTCCAGTGCTGGCGTTGCTGGTTAAGTCCAATGGTGAACCTTCTGTAGTATTTTAACCAAAGTGTACGAAGTAGGTTGTTTGAGTCTGGATGATAAGCATGCAGCAATTTCCTAAACCAGGTGAGTTAGGTTGACAGGAAAGCTGGAAGCAGGGACTTAGTGTAGCCGGAAGTTCAGGGCTGTTGTAAGTAGGTCTATTAACACCAATCAACCAGGTTGAGATAGAGATGCTGGAAGTAGAGGGTGCAGGCATTACGTGGTTGCTGGTTAAGTCCATTGATGAAATCCATGATGAAGCAGCGAAAAATATTAGCCAATGTTACATCAATATCTGGGTAGTTTAGGTTGAGATCGCTGGAAATAATTAAAGGCTAAGAATGCCAGAAGATAAGGCTTTGTGGTAGCCGGAAGTAATAAAGAGCAAGAGTGCCTGAAGAAAGAATGAATAGGAAATCCCAACTAGTGTCCAGCTGGCAGAACAAAAATAAGTGGGCACGTAACTCAATACATAACCCATCCAAACGCCCTGGCCACAATGGCCAGGGGCCTGCACTTCTCCACCTCCTCTGCCAGTTCAGTGAGAAGTCACTGAGTTATAGGATAAGGGAGTGTAAACATTTACTGGTTCTACAAAGTAGTAAATCTCAAGAAAAATAAATTCAGAGGTTTTAGGAAATATAAAAGTATAAAAATATTCACAAATTGTATTCAGACTAGGGAGGCATGGTGGTGTAATGGATAGAGGATTGAGGGAGCTGAGTTCAAATTTCAGTTGAATCCATTACTTTCACTTGCATGCTAATACCTTAAGAAATGTACGAATCCTCCTCTTCTCCTCCCAGCTATGGGTAAATAGCAGGACAGACTGGGTTCTATAGCCTTGGATGGCAACTGGTCTATTGCAGAAAGAAATGACAACCTACTGCAGGAAAAAATCTGCCTCGTCAGTCATGTATCGAAAGATACATGATCGCCTAAGTGTGTATCATGCATGGCACATAACTGACTGACTGATTCAGACTAGGTTTATAACACTGAAGCAACTAAAAAGACAGGTTTATTATGAATCTAAATTAAATTACATTGAAGGGAGTGGGGCAACACAATGAAGAAAAGGTCAAGGTCATGAAGATGTCTGCTCTTGATCATGTGAACAGAGTAGCGAAGGGGCTATGATATATTTGCTGATAATGTTCCACTTTTTCTATTTCTTATCTAACCAATGTTGTGAATTTAACTATGTCTTATTTCTTTGAACAAGAATTCAAATTACAAAAAATATGTTAAGCTTTACTTGTACTAATAATTCAATAAACAGTGGTCCCTTAGATCTTTTGAATTTCTCTTCCACTTAGCAGCAGTGAAAACTTGTGGAATTGGAGTGAAATAAATTAGACAAAAACTGATTATTGATAACAAATATATGAATTTAAAATGAAGAACATTTTGTGCATTGTTTGCTTAAAATATCATTGAGATTTCTTTTTACAATGAGAAAAAGAATGTTCTTTGAAATAAAGATGCCATTACAGATTTCTAATTTAGAATAACATGCAGAAAATATTCTTGATAAAATTTTCAATATTTCTGGAAAGTTCTTCAAAGGTTTTGTGTAGAAAATTATTGAAGTTCACATGAGAAAGAGAGAAAATGAAAGTGATGCACTTCAGTATAAGTGAAACTGCTGTTATTTTGAGTTTGTTTTTTACTTTTTATTCATTTTTCATGTAGTCCAATAGGTTCATGGAAAGTGTTTGTAGTTTAATTTTTATTATCATATTTTAATGGTTATGATTGGTTGATAAGGTTTACATGCTTTAATTTTGTTGTCTTAGAAATAGTTAGGTAATGTAATGCTGCTTGGCATAATTTTCTTATTTGTCCCCAGATAGAACAAATAGTAAAAGAATAAAATAACTTCTCTAAAGAAGGTTGATAAAATGTCTATAAGTATTACCAATTTCATTATCTTTTTTTAATTAAGCAGGAGCTAGATTGAAACAAAATGCATGGCTGGTACTAACCTGATTTTTTTTTTGTCAAAATTTAATCTGCTGTCTGGAACTAGAAGTTATTCTTGATGTAGTGAAGTTTTTGGGGCTTTGCTACAACATACTTTTGAACACCAAAGGTTTTACTTCTGGTTATCTTATAATCATTGTGTAGTTGCCCCCATGACATATAAAAATGTTATTTATAGGAAAGCCAATTCCTTTCTTTAGCTTTTTTTATATGATAAATCAAGAGAAGAGCATTGAATTTTTAGAATTAGTCTATTCTGATAGGAATAATAAAATTTCATTCTATAGAAATAACATATCTAATAATTTTCATAATATTTAAACCAGAAATTAAAAGTAGTATATTTGCAGTCAACTTTATTGAAAAATATAACTGCTACTGATTATAGCTATTATGACATATCAGCTAATTTATCCTAAATGTGAAATACAAATTTTGTGGTTGTGTCCAAATTACTGATGCAAATGCAATAGTTTTTCCATTTTATGAATGGTTCATGTTGTATTCTTAATGAGGTTACAAACAGACAAAGGTGGTACTTGAGTGAAAGGAACAGCAACACAAGTGTAGATGAAAGAAAGAGAGGTTTATTGTAAAAGAGAATACACTACTGAAAGACAGGGAATCAGCAAGTTAGTAATTCCTGAAGCAAGTCCGCCAGGCATATCCTGTGCACACTATATATATCTACTGATATAGTTAGTCCACAATAGGTGATAGGGAGAGTGGGACATTCCATTACAACAGTTCATTATATAAAAATGTTGAAAGTACTAGTCAGAATGACTCATGAAATAATCCTTTTCTTTTTTGTTAACAGTCTCCTAAAGATATGCTGGAGAAAGCCAAGGAGTATGAATCATTAAAAGCTAACAATGTGGAACTGCAGTTGGAACTGAGGAATATGAAATTGGAGAATAAAAAATCATTAACAGAAATTCAACGTGTAAAATAAAAACTCATATTTTTGTCCAAAATAAAATAAGCAATAACATTGAATTTGGAAATATAGCAGTTTTCTATTTTTCAGTTTATAAAATGATGAAATGATAAAATATCATTAAGGGCATGATTTTTGATAAATGAATAGATTCTTTTAAGTAACCAAGTTTACTTATTTACTTGCATATAAGGAAACTATTTTCTTTTATGTGATTTTATATAAATCATTCATATAAATTGTCACATTAACTCTCATATTCTTTTATAATCGATAATAAAGTTCTTACTGAATTTAAGGTATATTATTTATGATAACTTTATTACATAGACATTATATTATTAGTAAAACTAATTAGATTGATGCAATTTTCCAGTGCCATCTTATGCATAATCTTAGGAAAATCTAAAAAGTTTCCAATGTAGATGAAATTTGATAGCCTAGAAGGGCAGTTCATCTAAGAGAAGGAAATCTCTGATTTCAAACCTCTGCTATCTTGTGGCAATATGTGATCATAGGAAAGGTTCTGACATTAAAACCTGGAGAATAAAATCTGGAGTCAAGTCCCAAAGGCAGTCTGATGTTGTACCTGACCTCATGCTGGTGTTAATTAGTATTAACCCCTGTCCTTCCCATAAAAAACATTGATGTCATTAAAAGGAGAGACATGTTGCATGGTCAACAGTTGATCACTCATAAAAACCTGTCTGGGCCTACACTCAATTTGTAAATGAGATGCTGTGCTAACCCTATTCCTACCAACTGTATCAAGATTAAAAATCTCTCTAGGCACAGATCTATAGTCTTTTGAGAGTAACAGGTGTCATGCAAGAAAATAGGTTCAAGCATTTGAACACTTATATTCCTTTTTTGCACAAGATAGTTATTGATGATGAAATGTAGATTGAATCTTCTAAGGAGAACAATTCTTTGGTAGGAATCAAAAGGAATTCTGTATTATGAATTGCTAGAATCTAGATAAATTGTTACTGCACAATGTTATAATGAGCTCATTTGAATGACATATTGGAACAGAAAAAATCTTTCAGTAAAGAAGTTAATTGGTAATTTTGTTGTATTACTGTTCCCATCCTCATGTTGCAAATGCTATACAGCCTGCTATCATGGAAATAGGATAGGAAGTTGTTCTTTTATAATGGAATACCCAATTTAGCTAAAAAGTTTCAAAAATCAGGGAAACCTTTAAATGAGTGAATAATGATGCTATGAGTTTATATGGATAAAAGATTTGGATAAAAATACTGGGAAATTTTGCGTTAATCTAATAACTTTATAATTATTAATTTTTTTATTATTTATATAAATATAGATTATTATTTAATATTAATAAAATATATAATTATTAAAAAAATGAATAGACCTTGCAAAGCACAATGAAAGCACTGGTTTTAGAGTAACTTCAGTATAAACAATTTTATTGAATTTTATGTTTTCCCTTTTAAAAACTTAATTTCTTCAGACTACATACTTTTGAAACTTAGTAGTCATGAATAAAAAAATATCTTAAACTGAGAAAGTCATTTAATAAATTCATTTTCTTTTACATTTTTAGAATAAGTTTTTTTATTTACTTCAAAATTTATTTGAATTATTAATTTGAGTATTTATATTTGTTTCAGATGAAAAGAGAATTAGAAAATTTTGGACCAGAATTCATTGAAGAAATTGAAAATCTAAAATGCAATTATAAAGAATCTGTAAAGAAAAATGTACTGCAAGAAGACCAGCTGAAATATTTGGGGGAAAAATTTGGAATTTCTGTTAATATTCCTGGTAGTGAACAATAACAAAAAAAAAACTTTTTTATTTTTACATTGCAAGTAACAAAATACTTGTACATTTTTTTTTGATCTCCACAAACCATTTATGCCTGTTACAAATTCAATATGATTTACTGGCATTTTCAGAATTACCATTTCTTTATTTTTTCACATGACAATTGTTATTTCATATTATGTATATAATCCCCAATTGTCTCCCTAGAAATTACAATATATTTTCCATTTAGAATATAAAATATATATATTAAATTTTCTTTGGTTTTATACTTTTATACACAAATTTTATTGAATTATTTTGTTTATTAAAGTACAAATTAATATTTATCAAAATTATATAAATATCTAATTTTATATTCTCCTGTATAGACATAATTTTCTTGTATTTCCTTATCCATCCATAAAGATGTGAATCAATCATCAACAGAATTTACTTTGTAATTTAGAAAAACATAATGTGATTTTTCTATGAAAATTGACATTTTCTTTATTAGTATTAAAGTTCAGTTGGTGTACAGGATATGAGGTTGAAATAGAGAAATCATTAGTCAAACAATTATTTATAATTGCTCTGTATATTCATTGGTAATCTTAGATTATATGAATAGTTTCGACTTTTTCATTGTCACAAAAATGTTGCTGCCCTTTCTTTGATTTCTTATTGTTTGTGGGCAGGCAATGTCTGAATAAGAGAAGAAATAACATTTCATTGTACCATAATATCTATCCTAACCCATGCTTATTTTCATGTTTGATGTTTGCTTTTGGGTAAATTCATTGATTGTATTATAGTCTCATTATTTCTATTCTATTAGAGGTAAAAAATTTGGAATAATTGTAAATATATAAAATTGAATTAAATTTTTTTGAAATTTTATAATTTGTATTTTTATTGCTATTTGCTTTTTATAGTTTCTTTTTTTTAAAATTTATTCATTTTATTTTTTATAATTTATCTATAATTTACAGATTGAACAATTTTTATGCCTTTTTCTTTCAAGAAATTAGTGCATATATTTCTATATACAAACAATTCTGAAACATTAGTGTTCTATAACTGAAAATACCAATTTACTATGTATTTTTTTTATAAATTTTCCTGTTGTATGTTAAAATAGAACCATAAAAGTTTTTATATAAAAATTCTTATTGCAATAAATGTTATTTTTAGTGCATGCATGTTTCAGTTTCTATCCCTGTTTTCTATTTTCTTAAACAGTGAAATTAATAAATTTGGTCAAGATAAAAAAAACCCTACTAAAGAAAAATTGTGCCTTTCCTCGTTTAGTAAGATGTCTCAACTTAGGCTTGTTGTTATTAATTTCACTGTTTAAGAAAAGGAAAAAAGGGTTAGCAGCTCAAACACTAAAAATAACATTTATAGTAATAGGAAATAGTGTCAGATTTAAAAAGTTCATTTAAAAAAACATTGTTTATGCTCTTATAAGACAGACATTTTCTTTTTAATCAGGTGTAAACTTTAAAGGAATTTAGTACTTCATTATCTAATATTGTCATCACAAACATGGCAGGAAAGATTATTAGCTTGAAAATCTATTAAAGTTTTCATCAATAATATTTCTTTTGTTTCTAAGAATGATCTCAATAGATTTTTTGAGTAAGAGTGGAAACAAAACAAAGAACTCTATTGAATAATGTAAAAAGTTTATTTGGTTTAAAGTAAAAACAAAAGACCATTTTTAAAAAATTCTACATTAATTGTATTAAATAACATATTTACTATTTTGTTCCATTACTAGCTTTCAAATAAATTCCATTTTCCCAGAATTTTTTATCTTTATAGATATATCCTCTTGGTGTCTTTTGCATTTATTCACAAAATTGAATTTCTGTAAAGATTTGAATAAATAGTAATCTGAAGATGCAGTATCTGGTGAATATGTTGATGAATGAAAAATTTAAATTTCTTTTAAATAATATTGATCTCAAAAAATAATATTAGATTTAATTTATCAATTGTGTGAGTTTCCAGCTGCTGATTGTCAGTGGGAAGCATTTGTGTAATTCTCAAGACCTTATCAGACAATTGTTTTTCAATGGCTCTAGTAGGATATACTATGATAACCAAAACAGATGTTAATTCAGTTCCCATTACAAGAGAAAACCCGAAAATCAAAAGCTACATTGTCAGTATAATAATATTGTAAAAGAGCATTTTTAAAAAATAATTTTGGTAAAATAATGCTTGTAGGTATTATTTAAGTTGAAAAAATAAACCCTATAAGTTTTCAAAAATCTTCAGACATTGTTGCAGTTAATTTTATTTTTGAATTTGATAATTATTGATATTTGTTTTCCACAATGTAAACCTTAATATTAGAAAGATCATGCATTAGGTGTTTTTTATCTTAATGCAGTAGAATTTAAACAATAAAATTGATGTTAAAGTTAGTAAATAAGTACCCATTCCACCTTAACAAACCTGGTATTTTTTTATAAAAATTTTTTACTAGAGATTTTTTAGTTAATAAAGTCAAAAGATATAATTATCTATGACTTTTGTAGAACTTTACAGTCAGAACTCTACAAGGTCAAATACATGAAAGATTTAATAGTGAAGCAAAACTCAAAATATTTGATGCATGCTTATTTAATTCTTTACAAATGGGACAAATGAAGAATCACACCTTAGTATTAAATTTTCTTATTTGTCCCCAGATAGAACAAATAGTAAAAGAATAAAATAACTTCTCTAAAGAAGGTATTAACAATCAGCAGGTTGATAAAATGTCTATAAGTATTACCAAATTTCATTATCTTTTTTTAATTAAGCAGGAGCTAGATTGAAACAAAATGCATGGCTGGTACTTATCTCTAGGAGAGTAACTCATTGCGCCTTATTGGGATAATGTTTTCCACTGACATGAAATAGAAAGATTATATTGAATCAATTGTTAGGCCTGCTGCTAGGAAAATTGGTTCACTGTGTCATGCTAGACAATTTTTTTTTGCCAGAATCTATCTTACACATTTATATGTCTACCATTCATCCATGCATTGAATATTGCTGCCACATCTGGTTTAGTGCTTCTGCTATGTATTTAGAGATTCTTGACAAAATATAAAGAAGAATCTGAGCTGTTATTGGTCCTGACCTGGCACCTCAGCTTCAGTCACTTTCTCACTACCATAACATAGCTACCCTGTGCCTTTTCTATAAATATTTTTGTGGTAATTGTTCTGATGAACTTTCCTTTCTGATACCTAGACTTTATGAATTTAAGCACAGTACTAGATTGGCAGCAATGTATAATTATTATACAATTGAAATGACTAGCTTTAACCATAAGTTCTATGCTAACAGTTTCATCTTTCACACTTCTCATTTATGGAACTCTCTTCTAGCTTCTTGCTTCCCAGTCAACTTTGATCTTCAAAAGTTTAAGTGCATTGTCAGTTGTTATCTTTTGTTTTTTTAATTCCTGTTTTTTTTTTATTGTTCTTTCTCCTTAATTGTAGTTTTTCTCATATTCTGTAAGACTCAAT
Organism: Acanthosepion pharaonis; assembly: GCA_903632075.3. NCBI lineage: Eukaryota > Metazoa > Mollusca > Cephalopoda > Sepiida > Sepiidae > Acanthosepion > Acanthosepion pharaonis. The sequence continues at coordinate 3,322,950 of CAHIKZ030004103.1, read as the reverse complement.
AACCCCTTGTGTTTTAATGGGTTTATTGCCTTTCTTGGGGTGAAATGATTTTAAAAAAATGGAAGCTTGTTTAGCATTTTGTCTATAACTGCCATTATTTGAAATGAAGATTGTTACTAAAGTAAATTAAGACCTCAAAGTATAGTGTTTTATTAACAACTTACAAGGTAATTAAAATCAATGAATAATGCAGACAACTTTAAATTCTGATTTCAAAATCTAAAAATATTTCTGTTCAACAAGGTGTTAATTCTTTAGAGCCAATGTATTTAATTTTTAGTTTATGAGTTATTTTTCAGCTATATAAAGAAGAAAGACATTTTGCTATCAAAATTTATTATCTTTGGAACCTCTATATTTACATTTTTATTGGTACTTTTTTTGATTTTCTTTCCATCAATAATGAAAATGTTTCAGGTATTTTGTGATCATAATCATTCTTGTGAGAATGATTATACAAACATAAAATGAACATAATTAGAAAATCATAATGTTCCGAATGCAGTGATAAGTTTACATTATAGTCAACTTTCAAAGTCTATTTTTTCTACAGCACAGTCATGGACAGTAGACCAGATATTTCTTCCTTCTGTATATATGTTGATAACATATTTTTAACAAATAATAAACCACAAAGTATATCTTTTAGCATGATTTACACAAACAAGTGACTCTAACAAAATTTTCATACAAGTAACTTATAATAAGTAAAATAATTCTTGTGGATAGGTAATATAATGAATATATTGATAATTTATGTGTATATAACATGTTCATATGAAATTAATTTTTACTTATGTCATTAAGTGATTTATAGTTAAATTACAGTAAACAGATGTTTTTTAATTTGCTTCTGTAGCAACCAGTATAATTCACATAACTATCTAAACTAAATTATTTTCATTTATTATCAACATGAATCTTCTTCTGAAAGTAAATCATAGCAAGGATCCTAAATTGTTTCATGAAATATTTTTATTTTATCTAAGTTCTCCAGTAAAATTGATTATGCTATGAAAGATACAATACTTTTTATTTCTATATATGTTTGAAATGAACACATAAAATCTTGCTCAATTTTTTCTAGTATAATGTACAGTTTATGATCTGTATACATTTTTAGATTAACATCTACAAAAATTCACATGTCAAATATGCTTTAAATATGAGATCAAAAGTACAAAGGTATTCTGATAAAATAATTTCTAACATTTGTATCTGAAATATATAAGCACATTTATAACCTTTTCCCCCCAAAAATGTGGAAGAGGGACTAATCTATATAATAAAAACACAAGCAATATTCAGCAATTATTTGAGTATTTATCATTTCTACAATTAATTTTGAGTCTTATGGAATTATTTTCTTCTTTATTTTTTGACTATGACAATAAACCTCACTAATTTGACCAGTAAGTAGTAGTTCTTAAAAGCTAAATAAAGAGAAAAATCAATGAAATATTGATACACATCCCAATACTACTATAGTAGTGAAAATGACGAGGCAAGAAAAGAGAAAAAGTAAAGGTAACAGGCATGCTGAAATAGGTATAAGAAAAAGTAGATGGGTATTTTTATTCAACAAACAACATTTAATATTCAATAAACCTGTTAGAGTTATCAACAGTGTTAATCATTTTATTGAAAGAATTCGTATTCCAGCCCTTATTCCTAACATAGTCCTTGGACTCAAAGAGACAACACAACCATAGGCAGGATTTATGCAATCTTGTCTGTGGTATACAACATACATCAGGTCCACATTAGACTTCACTGTCACTCTGAATATCATCAGATTTTGGGAAACCCAGAATGAATCCTATCAAGATGACACACTAACCCCAACTCAGGAGGAAAAAGAGAGCCGGATGATCCGTAAGTTTGATGTTACTCAACAAAGCTAGTGGAATTAGTGACTGAGGAGAAAATGGACAGGAGAGAAGAGATTGATAGGAGTGTGGGTTACATAAACAAATGCATTAAAACTTTCATTTACTCTAATGATTGTATGACTGATAATGCAGAAAATCCTGTCAGAAGGATGGAAAATGTGGCTCTAATCCTGATAGTATTTTATTGTTGATTGCATGGTAAGTTTTCAACTTTTCTTATTGTTGCCCATTGACTTTATTGCTACTCAACTGCTCCTTCATTTTAGTTTTAATCATTTTCTGCACAAACTTAATATTTTTAATTGTCTAAAGCTGTAGCATCTCTATTAGGGTATGAATTTTGAAATTTCTTTCTTAAAATTTAAGAAAATATTGACACTTAATCGGTATGTTGTATGTTGAAAATAAGGAAAAGAAAGGAATGTTTGTTAGCACTCAGGAATTAGATAAATATTAGTGACACATTAAAGTTAATATAATATACAGGGTGCGATGGATAAATTATCGTATAAATTATGCAAAAATAAAAATAACACTGACATCTCATTCTAACAGATATATTTACCAAAATTACACAAAAATATTTTGAAATACTAAAGAGTAAATTTATTCAATAAAATCACTATTGGCTCCAACCACAACTTCCAGACAACTTTGGAATCTCCTGTGACTTTCCTGAACAGTCTCCTTATTTAAGTTGGTGAATGCTGCCATAATCCTTGCCTTCAGTTCATCTTTGGTATTACAAGTTTTGTTGGTCTCTTATTCACCTGCATCCCATACATAATAATTGCAGTTTGGGGAGTTAGATGGCCAGATGTAAGGGGTGATGTGGTCACGGAAATTGTCTGACAGCCATGAATAGGTTATCCAGCTTGTATGGCATGGTGCAGAGTCCTGTTGCCAGATATAGGATCTTCCAGCAGCCACCATCTTGACCCAGGGCAGCACTACCTCCTCAAAGCATTTGATTTAGGCCTCCATGTTACGTCTGAGATTCTGTGGGAAGATGTATAGAGGCATAATGGTGCCATCACTAATGATCACTCCAAACAAAATGATATTGACTGGATATATCATTCAGCTCTTTCTGAATCCTCTGCACTGTCCTCAGATTTACACCCAAAAACTCTGAAATGTTCATATTGGAGTTTCTGGCACAAATACCAACCAGTACAGCATGCTGTTTCCAAATTTCTGACAGAGTGAATTGCATCAAAAACAAACAATGTGCATGTACAAGATTAAAAATATAAAATGGCGACAATTTACCCATCGCACCATCTAGAGTGATGAGAGTCTAGAAACAGATCCATTTTGAACTTAATAAAAAGCTACTACCTTCTTGAGATTCTGCAGTTTCTTTTCTGCATCCACTATCAACACTGTGTCATCTGAATATCTTATGTTGTTAAGGTTATGTCTGCCAATAATAAATCCCATTTCTAAATGTTTCAGGTTTGCCTTACTGTAAAGATTGGTGAGAAGACATATCCTTGTCTTATGCCCTTTCTATTTTTGTATATTTACTGAATTCATTTTCTATTTGTATGCAGGTAGTTTGCTTCCAGTATAAGTTCTAGAATATTCTAATATTTTTCTCAAATAAATCAAACTTGTAGTTCAAACAGTTCTTTGTACCAAAACCTTATCAAAGGCTTTCACATAATCTATAAAAAATAGGTATATATCTTTCTGCATTTATACTGCTCTTTCTGATATAATTCTGAGCATAAATATCTTGTTCCTTGTTTAGTGTCTTTAACAAAACTAAACTGATTGTTCAATGGAGCTTGTAATCATTTTCATGTAGCTTTTTAAGCAGTGCTATTAAAATGGATTTACTAAGGTCTTCAAGTATATCACCACTGCTGAAATTGTCTAAGTCTGCTAGCATATCTCTATTACAATTCCATTTGTTTTTTGTCTTTGTTCCTGTTCATCTTGGCCAGTGCTGATATCACTTCATTTCAAATTTTTATGTATTGTAGGTCTCCCTCTTTTGTTGTGAGTTTACTGATTTATACATCCTGTTGATAAGCTCAATTTTTGTCCTGTTAATTATCTTATTCTTTTATATTCTTGTTCCCATTCTTTCTAATTCTGCATACTTTTCATTAAATCATTCCTCTTTTCCCTGCCTGCATTTGTTTTTAATTTTTTTCTACAATATACTATATCTTATATCATACCTTGGCATTATTTGCTGTCTCCTTTTCATCATGTTGAGAATTTAATCTCTCATTCACTCTTTTTTCTTTGTCTAGTTTTTCTTGAGATGATATTATTTGCTGGTATTACTGAAGTGTCTCTTAATGTATCCCACTTTGAATTTCCTTTTTCATTTGTTTTAACACTGTCAGTATATATATGTCTTTGCAATTCAGAAGATTGTTGTAATTCAATTTGGATGTTGCTTTAATTTTTTTTAATTTTCATAGTTTTATTCTGAGATTACATATCACTGGAATGTGGTTACTCCTTGTTGCAGACCCTTGAAGGGGTGGGTAGATGTGGCCTCTGTGCCTTAATTAAAAGTAAAAATGAAATGGAGATGTGACAGGTCAATAAACAAGGACAACAATAATGAGGAATTTACATTAATATTGTAAAAATCTATTTATCTTACTTATTATAAAACGCAGATTGTGTGTGTGTCTGTATGTTTATATATTGAATTGGATTTCCTACATTTTTCAACCGATTTCAACAAAACTTCACAGGACCATGTAAAATTACCTTGTGGTGGGTCTGACAGTGCCAAAAATTGGAAAAACATAATTGTTTTTGCACGAAATCAATTTGAAAACACAATTAAGAGGCATTAATGAAAGGGGGACAACTCATATGGAGTTATTCTTATTAATATCGAGTTATCGAGTTATACTTATTATAAAACCCAGGTTGGTTGTTTGTGTGTGTGTTCGTTTATATATGGGATTGGATTTCCTACATTTTTCAACCGATTTCAACAAAACTTCACTTTTTTTTGGCAGGTAGTGTTTCTTATTGTCTTGCACACTTTTTTCTTTATTTTTACATTCAGAATGCTTTTAAAATTCTATTTACAAGACAATTGTTTATAATAAAATTCTATTCAATCGGGAGACTCATAATGATTGAAAACAATGTTTTTGTTTGTTTGGGTTTGACCAATTCGTAAAAAAAAAAAAAGAAAAAATGTGTGTACGTCAACCTTAAACAATAATCTTTGTCAATTTTATTTTTCAGTCTTTATGATGGTCGATACTTGATCTATCTCTTACTGTTACATCCCCGGGCAACGCTGGGCTCTACTGCTAGTTTACAATAAAATGCAATTTAATCACATAAATTGTGCTGTAACCTAGGAAATGTTACTGAATAGAATAATCACACAAAGGTTGGTAATAAACAATAATATTTAGGACACAAACAACACAAATAAGATTTGCCAGCAGTGCATAGAAGTAGTAGTCAACTGTTAGAAGTGAGTCAAGTGAATTCCACAATGAATCTTGAACTGCAGACCAACATACAGTATTTACTACTGTATTTATAAGAATGGAGGCATACCCATTATTGTCTGTAAGTATGCTACAACAAATTGAATGCAGGATGTTGCTAATGTTCTGATTGAACCAAATGGAATCAAAAGATGTCAACTAAAAGAAAAAATGGACAAAGGTCCCATATGGAACATGGTTAACACAAAATTCACATAAAATAGGGTTCCTGAAAGAAATTTTACAATAAAATTTATACACTTATATGAACATAACAAAGATCCTTAAAATCAATCTAAAAGTGAAATATATCATGTACAAGATAAAGTTCATGTTTGGAACCAAATGTAGTAAAATTGTTCATGTATTAAGTTGACAGTAATAAAAGTTTATGCATGGAACAATACTAATTCAGAATTGAATGTTTTATCAAATTGGTAGCAGATAAAGTTCATGTATGGAAGAGTACAAAATAGATGGTATAACACACCAAATCTCTATTGCTTACTGTTGAAGCTTGAATAAGCATGGAATAATAATAATACAACACAAAATGTACGTAACAAAATGTATTGAAACAATGAAAAAAGGTACACAATATTTACAGGTTGTTTTGGTATATTCTTGGGAAGACTGTTCCTGCAGAATGGGTTGACTAAGTCGCAGTCGGGCAGAGTCTCTGGATTCGATCTCTTAATCTTCCGTCGTCTTCCGGTACCAACCCATATTTATATGGTCGGTACTCCACTTATGTAAATTAGGTGTATCATACACAACACTTACACAGAAGGATAAACCAAAGATTGATGTAAAAATGAAGGATACTGACTGATTTTGATGAATTAGGTTTATATGAAACTAATTTGACAAGAAGAGTTGATATTTGAATTAAAGTCAGTAGAGTCCTCTGACAAAGCAGGGGTTGATAGGAAATAAAACAATGTTTGAAAAGGAAAACTGTTAATGTACTTAATCTGATGTCGCCTGATTGCTGGTTGTTAAATAACCAGGTATTACTAAAGTCCCCTTTGAAATAAAATTGGCAGGAATTTATCAAAAGCATTGCTTAACCATTGAAATAGACTGGTTGATGTCATGATGGAAAACTGTCTGTACAAATTAAGCAATGTTACAGTACAAGTTATTTGACATGAGGACAAATAGCTGGCTACAAGAATTAACCAATAAACAGCATAATATGGTTGTCATCAGGACAAATAGCTGACTGCAGCTTCCTATGAAATATGGCATTTGATAGGTTTTGAAATAGGAACAACAGAAAGAGTGTAATGTGCAAGACCATGTGGAAGTAGAATGCTGTGTGGTCATTGGCTATTTTTAGTCTGGGTAGACATGGTCAAAATGTTCCAAAGGATATGACACTCACTCTCACACAAAAGTTTCTAACTAGCATCCAATTGGGCAAAGTACAAGCTCACTCCAGTACTGAAAGAATATACTTAGAGAATGAATTTAAGTATAAGTTTTTAAAATTGGGGCCATATAGTCCCATGTTAAACCCAACTGAGTCTGTATGATCTGCTATAAAGGCATGTATCAAGAGGAATCTGAGAGAGACTATTAGGTCAATATTGATCAAAAAGAATTTGAATTGGGTTTTCAAATGCTGAATATCATTTAAGAAAATTGATTCAGTTTATAGAAGATGCTGTACAAGGTATAGGTTCTGAAATATGTATATTTTATCCATCACACCCAGGGTTTGTTTGCAAATATGTTGGAATTAAAAGACAAAATTTTAATCTATTGTGTTTTTATTAATTCTAATTCATACCTTATTTTTCCACAAACACTATTTTTATAAATTTCAATTAATACTGTTTTCATGATTTAAAAAAAAAAACATTGAAAGAACTATTTCCACCTTTCTTCTTAATTCACCCTCTCGCAGAACTCTGTTCAGATATGTCTGGTAATATTACACTATGGAGGATAAATAAATTTAATTTTAGTGTATTGATTTACCTTTGAATTTAAAAAATAAATTATTTGGTATGCTTCCAGGTGTTGTTTGGCTAGCTAGGCTGGGTACTCTTGGTCTACCACTTGTTGTCAGATGCTGCTGTCTCTGAGCTGATAGTGACACTCATTTTTTTCTCTCTCTCTCTCTTTCTCGTGTGTGGCACAATCATGTTTGGTGCTAGTTAATGTACATTTCTGGCAGATGGTGATTGTCTCTGACAAAGACAACTAAATTTATGCATGGAACAAGCAATGACAAGCAGCAAACATCTTGGATAGAATGCTATTACTGACCTCATTGCGACAATAGGCTTGACCATGACAAGGGGCCAAACCATTGGTTAGCTTTGGTAGCTTGACACCTTCACCAGCAAGTAGAGGCATGAGGTGGTAGTTGAACTGACTACAACTTCTGGTATTTATAAGAAATTTTAATCTGAAGTTTATTCTCAGTTTGAAGCTGAAAAGGTCTAGTATGGATTTTACAAGCAGATGAAATATACAATTAACTGTTGAGTGAATGGAGTCAATCTTGCAAGTTTAATGTAAAAGGTCTAGAAAATTGATCTCAGTAATTTGGATTTTACAAGTAGACAAGTAAGACCTTGAAGCTATCTGATTTATCAAAAATAAAATTCTTTATATTGAAGTGAAGTTTGAAAGACAAGAAAAAGTAAGCACTGAGAAGAGAACTCAGAATTGATGAAAATGAATGTAATATGATTGGTCAGTAATTTCAAAATCTGAAAATAGTTTTACTGAATTGAGAGTTGAAGTATATATTTCATGACTGATGTATATGTTTTCAATTTATTAATGACAGATCACAGGATAAAATCAAGGACAGTCATCCCATTGTTACTGGATACATTGGTTGAGTGATCTATGTATTGTGTTTACACAGTGGAATTAAGTTTATTATGACACCCGGGAGAACTATGAGGGTATCATACAGCCCTGTCAGGTAGCAAAAGCAAAACTGTGTCAACACATGAGTGCATTCTTCAACTGATCTATATGTCTAAAATAATAGCTAGACAGAAGTTTACCCACAGAAACAGTTGAAATACTTAATGAAAACTTTGAGTTAGGTGAAGAGTTTAATGGCTATTCTAATACTGGAAGTGAAGTGAACATGTCATCTCTTTTCTTTGGTTTGAAAGTTTCCAAGCTGGTATTCAACCAATCCTGTTTTCCTCTTCATTACATGTTTTAGATCATATGCTGATTGAAAATTCTTGAACAGTCATGCTTTTAAAAATCAGCAGAAAGAGTTCAATTAAGTCTGTAACTCTTTCATTAATAAATCTTGTTTTTATTGTTTGACCCTAATTTTTTTCTCCATTATTTAGAATATCTATAATTCCTGTGTTGGAATTAAAAGACAAAATATGTTGGAACAAGGATGTTTCAATCAAAGCTACAAGGATGTTCTAATCAAAGCTTTCATCTCTTGATCTGCATAATGTTGAAATCACAATGTGGGCATAGCTGTCAGGAATGAAGTGGAAATAAACCACATAACCCTAAGGTGTACTGTTACAATATATTTAATATACAACTGTAAAAATCTTTTGAATCAGTGTTTGTTTTTTTCATACATCATTTTAGTATTATACACATAGTATGCAAAAATAATGACGGTATTAGTATTTTTTATAAGCCAGCCATAATTTACCAGCTATTTAGTGTTAGGAAGAATAATGTTTTCTTGTACACCGAGTACTAATATTAGCATTAGTGTAGCCATTGCTACACTAACACTGAATGTGAATATAGAAAGATGAGATACACGCCCGTAACAAACAAAACATTTAATAAGGCAAATACAGCTTACATACACATATTAAAAAGTTTTACACATGTCCCAAAACAGATTGTTCATAGTGTCCAAAGGATGAGAATGTTTAACAGAACAATGAACAAAGAAATAACATACCAGCCTTATGGCCTTTGACTGTTCATTGCTACGTGAATCAAAATTACTTTTTTCTCCATGTTAGGCTGTGCACATGTTATCCATTTTCCACATGTGTGGACACCCTGGTGGTTAGGAAGGTATTAACCATTCCCCAAACGGAAGCAAAGAAAAAAGGGATAAGAGTTCTCCTCTCTAAAGAGGCTGAACTCCCATGTGTTCAACCCAAGGGAAAACAACTGTTATCTCCCTATGAAGTCTTGCAAGAATATTCATATAAGGGCACATCTTATTTTTCTGTTATGCTAATATTTAATCTAGCAAAATAAGATTATTCTTAAAGTGATTATTCTAAAACATCTTTTGTTCTGACTAACTTTCTTATAAAAAGTAACTTAAAAATAATATACTGACAAAAATACTCTATTTAGGAGCACCACAATATAGCAATAAATCTCTATATAAATATTCATCAGTAAATATAAGCAATGTCAATATGCAAATAAATGTCATTGCTTGTCTTATGAACTAGTTGGTATTTTATCTAATTATGCTGCTAGAAACATAACACAAGGACATTTTCTGTATGCAATTTTATTTAATTTCCCTTTAATCAAACTGTTACTCATATTTTATTACCCTTAGTATATCAGGACCAGTTCTAATACATGCAGAAATAGACTGATTTCTCAGATTATCATATTATAATTCTACTTGATCATAGCTTTGTAAATTAGTTAAAATGTGTCTTATACCCTCCCATTACCTCAAATAAATAATGGATCATTTCATTTTGATTCCAAGTAAAGACAGAAACAGAAGATATATCACAGATGCTGTTTTAATGAGAAAAGAAATCATAAAGAATAAGAATGAAAAAAAAACCCTCAAAGAAATGAAGATAGAAGAGGCAACATCTACTGTTGCATAGCTCTCTCATGCTGGGGATCTCTTGGTCCCTGCACCAATTAATACAATATTGTATCTTCTTTCTCTTCTCTTGTCTTCTCCCAGCTGGTTGGTGAAATTTTTTGGGGTCCAGAGATAAAAGAACTTCAACAAAGGAAATTTTTTCGTAACTATTTTATTTAATGTTGATATATACATCTCTTGCTAGCCAATGGGGTCGCTCTCTTACCCCACTGGGGAGCAGATCCAGACATGACAGAGGACACATCTACAATGCTCAATGGTTAATACTTGACTCCCAGAAAACCTCTTTCTATCTAATGTTCCCACACTGGCTCAGCCAATCAAAATTGACTTCCTTTGTTTTGTCTTGTATCTGATCTCAAAGGTCAAAACTGAGGAAGTCAGAGTAGAGATACAATTCTCTAAAAACTAAAAACTGCTAAACTGTTATTTAACACTACTTAAGTGAAATGAAAAACCTTGTCAATTTTTAATCTTTTCATTTGTACCCTCTTACTTCTTTAAATAATGACATGCATTTATACTTATGATTGTTGTTGCAATATTTTGTTGAAGTTGTTAAGCTCAAATATTTAACGAGGCAATAAGGGAATTTCCATGGGTATTTTCTAGTGATGAAAATTGCAAGTTTATTCAGTTATTGGATTAAGAATTATGATTCATCACAAAATTCAAATAGGAAAACTGAAATTTTTATGCATGCTGCTACTAAAGTCTTATTTTGCTACAAATAATTATACAAAAAGTTACAATGACTTTCATTAATATTTAAGTACAATTCTTTACTTGTAAAATCCTCAATCATTAGGAATGGTTTATCTTATACAGAATAAATCAAAGATAAAACTACTTTATCACTGAAACAATGAGTAGAAACATTTGTTTTCAATTATGATTTCTTACCGGATGTCACTAAATAAACATAATCTCAAATCAGAAACTATCAACAAACAGATAACATCTTATGGCATATATTAAGTGAAGAAATCAACCATAATTACAAACAGGACACTTTCACTGCAGCCATGTGGTGCTGGTCAGTGCCTGTAGTGTTGTTTTTGTTGTTGGTTAACCAGTCTATTGTCAGTGATACCAAGGATTACTTGACAGTAGGCACTACTGTAGTTCCAAATGCAACTGGCAGTGATGTTGTGGATGCAGTATTTAACAACATTACCAAAAATTGCATATTCCCAGGTTGCCATTTTTTTCTCCAGCATCTGGCCATAATGGAATCTACAGATGGCAGAGATATTAAAACTCGAACCTCAAAATACCATGGTGAAATAAAGATAGTAAGTGTTTTATTGAATATTAAACATGAATAGAAAACAACTTTTATATAAAACTAAAAATTTGTCATTTATAAGGATATTATTTGGGTATAATTTGGACATAAAAGTAACTTGAAATTAAATAATTAAGTGATTTTATTATTTTGAATAATGTCATTGCATTTGATATGCCTTATGAAAATATTTATTCTACTTTAGGTTTTTAGGGATTTGCTTTCAAGATTAGATATAGTAAGAAATATATATATATATATATCCGGATTATCATCATAGTATAAAAAATTCAATTTAAATTTTAAACTTCTTTATAATAAATTTATTTTTTATAAGTGAAAAACAAGGTTTAAAAAATAAAAGTATGAACAGTCAAAGTAAAATTTATCAATGTACAAAATTTAAAAGAAAAGCAGCAACAAAATGAAAAAGAAAATATATTTGTTGCCCAAAGAAAATAGTAGTTTTGTTTTTGTTGTTTTGGGATCTGGTCAAATTATTTCTATTTTGCTAGTGTGAATTTGTGAGATAATTTGTTTAAAAAATTTGAAGATATTCATTTAAGGATAAAAGTGTGTGTAAAGTATTTGTTTAGGATACATAATATATCTGTTAAAAATGAATCATTACTTAATAATAACATTCCTTTTTTGCAGCAATGTTTTTTCAATAATTTTCCTAATATCAGCTAAAATAACTAAAGTTAATTAGGAAGTGATATAGGATTATAATGATGGCATGTTTTGTGAAAAAGCATGAAAAATGGAATTATTAATGCCATATTCTCTCATTTTGCACTGCAATATGAGATATGTCAAATTGCATGGTATGTGATAACTTGAATGTGAGTTGTCTTGGTAAATAGAATAAGTAAATATTTAACAATCATTGTAGAATTGAGTAAATTATGTGGTATATTAGTACTTGGTAGTTAATACAGTGATTCATTAAAAGTATAGACAGTGTAAGTCTGATAAAATGGCTGGAAAGTTTATCTGATAGGTTATATATATTAATGTGGCAAAAATCTATGTACTGCTTGCTATTTGTATCAACTTGTATTATAGGCTTATATGTTGTATAAGGAGTTCAGTATAAACTGATTTAGTGAAGATTCTTTTAAAGTATTTCCTGAACAGCTAAATTATACAGGGAAAAATATGAATTTTTGGCCAGTACCTCAAAGATTTTCCTTGTGGATACTAAATAAGATTAAAATAAAATGAAATTGTGGTAATATATAAATTTATACAGTAAGAATATTTTTTGTTTCTTTATCACTTTTAGTGAGTGAAAAATTATAATGAAATGAGTGAAGCACATGAGTGTAATGATAAAAAATTCCAGTGTCATTAAAGAAATTTAAGATGTTGATGTTCCACACAACTTCAAACAAAATGTTACAAAGGAAACCCCCATCAATACTGAAAAAAGCAATAGGGGACTTGAGAAACCTATTTTTCTGAAAAATTGTTTTAGCAGAAAGATTTCATAAATTTCAACCAATGGTAGAAATGGCTGCTTGGTCAATGAATGCCAAAAGGAAAAGGGTCTGAATCTTCAAATAAACTGGAAAATTCTAGGTTTCGCAATCACCACCAATAGTTTTAGGGATAGGTGTAAGCTATGTTTAGAAGAAAAAATCAGGATAATAAAATATAAAGATCAATGCAAACTATTAAATCAATGGAGAGAACTAATCACGAAATGTAGACATACGAATAAATTCCAAATTACATAAGAATACAGGTGCATATATGTGGGGGTGTATGTGTACGTATAGTGGCATGTATGTATGTTCATGTAAATGTACACATATATATATGTATAAAGGTATGGATGCATATAAGGGTGTTGGACAGCACGAGTTATTCCATTGGGTGCTCTGGTATTACCCATAATCTATAAATCTATAATTCAACTAACATTAATCTTAATGGGCTTAAATTTAAATCCCCCATCACTTAGTAGTACAAAAACTACTTACTGTGAATCCCAGAAAAACACATTCTGGGGCTGTTAGAAGAAACACTACATAGTAGGAACTGATATTAAACTACAAACAAAAATCCTGGCCATAAATAAACTCCAAACTCAGACCGCTTCCCCCGGGATAAGATACCTTATGCCCTCACCAATTGCTAACACAATGTATATATATGTGTGTGTGTGTGTGTGTGTGTGTGTGTGTGTACTGAAGAGAAATGTCTTGAAAAACTTGTAAAACAGTATCATTTTAATGATCACAAAGTTATAGACATCATTAATATGAAATGCATGATCCATGTACTGAAACTAATTTTACTTGTCTATTCATTGATTATGTGAGCTGTTGTATTTCTTTATATGAAACTAACTGCACAGCATCCTGAATGGAATTTAATGTTCTTTATTGAAAAATCATCATCTGGCAATATAAACCTGTCTCTTTAGAATGCACCACAAATTTTTAATCATATTATGGTCAGATGAAGAAGCTGACCACTTATTAAATGCATGTCTTCAAAACCTATTTTATTCAGATCATCTTTAGTTTCCTTTGTTGAATTTGATTGTGCACAAAAATTCATCTTTCTGATGTCTTCTTGAACCATGGTTACACATGTGCCTTCAAAAAATTAGCATAAGCCTTAGCTGCTCTCTTAATACCACCTGGAACATACTTTGTGCTCGCCACTGCACTGCCTATAATGGCGCCCCAAAACATGATACTACCTCTACCTTGTTGATATCTCAACCTGTGAGGGCAATTTCTACCAGTAGCCAATCAGGTTTTGCTTTAGCTATTTGGCCATTTGGGGATATTTAGGCATTTGTTGCTGACAAGGACTGAAATATTGGTTTTCAGTTATTTTGTTGTCCATTTTATTCCTTATGAATGTATTTCAAAGGAGCTCCTAGTAATTAGGCTCATGTTTTGCCATTCAATTTATAACCTACCAGCACTTCCTTGATACCACTACACCTAAAAGTTTAATAGCCTGATAAAGGTAAATTTTATAATTTTCATAAAATAGAGTCCTTAATTTACCCTTAAGAAGACTTGCATCCAAATCATCCAAGATCATCAATGAACTTCTTCTGTTCACTGGTACTTACTGAATATTTTTAGCATGATTTTACATTATGTAAGTTCTGAATTTCTTAAAAATTTGTTTTTATTGATTAAATAAACATTACATCACATTTTAATGCTTCAAACTTACAAGATAACTATTAATTTGATATTTAAGACATTTCATACAAATAGTTGCCATTTCTTTACATTTAGGCAGAACAAACCAACTTCCATTCTAACTGCACAGGTAGATATTGTCATCATTCAACAAATAAACCTTTACATCACAATAAGTATTTATTTTATATATATTTTTAAATCAGGACAAAATGCCATTCTTTTCTACTGGTATATCTTTTATTTTGAAAATCTTTAATATCAAGAAGGTATAAATATAAATTTTGAAATCTCAGTGTTCATGCTGTGTAAATAAATTGTTCCAAATTAGTATCAGTGGTAAGACTGAAACCTAATTTAACTTGTTAATTTATTAGTGATATATCACAGCTTTTACCATTTAATGATAATTTCATATCTCAATTTAATTTACTGTGTATTTAACAATGTACTAGAAAACACAAAATTATTGATTTTCCAGGTATATTTCAGATTTACTTTGAGCTTATATATGCATACATATTCAACTTGGTGGTAGATGATCTGATTATCTAAAAGTTTCTTAGACCATTTGTATCTAAGAGGCACAATGTATTTCCTATAAAGTAATTGAGATATGCATGATTACACTTCACTCATTCTAATCTAAAATAATTAATATGCTAAAGATCATTTTAGAAAACAATATAATAGCTGTTCTTATATAATCCTTCTTGTGCTTTTTTTCTCTATTTTAAGGCTTATCCCAAATATAACACAATGAATACTGGAAATGCCACTGGAAAAGGCAATCTAAAACCAACAAAGACTCCAGCACTTCACATCAATACGATTATAGGTAGAAAGAAGATTTATTTAGATGGCCAAAAACAAAGTTACAATGAAAGCAATCACAATGGACATAAAACAGAAGGTAAACGTTAACTTTATTAATTCAGTATCATTCAAGGTTTTTCTTTTTATATAACTTGTATCACTCTCAGAGAAAGTTTTCTTGTCATATATACAAGCAAATTACTTTGTTAAGAAATAATTGAATACACTATTTTTGGGTTGATTTACAAATTATTTTGTCATTCATGACTATAGTGGAATAACAGTTTTAAACAAACATGAGAGGTGAAATTTATTGGTTTCTGTTTGAAGCAGAGAGCAAATAAATAAATAAAAAAATGTCCACATTGCAGATGACCCATTTTAATATTAAAATGATTGTTAATTTTTTTTATGAATACCATAATCATATTTATTCATTATCAAAATATAAAGCAAATAAATTTTATATGTGTAATGCAATTTTCTTTTAAAAAATAAACTAGATTATTCATTAAAAAGAGTAATCAGGTTCTATATTAGTATTTATATATACACTTTTTATTTGCAGGTATTCTGAATAATCTTTGTACCCAAAGAGCAGTAAAGGAACAAAGAAAATTTCCACATCCATCTGACAGACATAAGTATATAATATGCAGTACAGTTAGATTATATTCTATAAAGAATTGTCATGAAGGGAAATATTTCAGTGATTCTCAGCAAGTATGTACAATGTCTAATTGTGAAATGCCACTTTGGGTTAACCAGAAGGAAATTGTATCTCTTGATAAAAATTACCCTAACCCTTGTAAAATAGAAACTGACCGAGTATGTGATTTCATATTTGTGCCACATTTATATGATAATATGAAATTCATACAATGTGACAAAATGGGACAGGCAATTCTAAAAACTTGTCCAATAGATTGGATATGGAGTAATCAAGTTAAAGCATGCACTTACAGACATAAGAAATTCACAACAATGCAAATATGCACAAGACCGATGTGGGATAACCCAAATGAAGTAGGGACACCATTACCATCATTCTATTTAAATCCATGTAAAGTTGATAGGATCAGAAATTGTAATTACATTTATGTTGAATATTTGATGGATAAACATAAATTCATTAGATGTGATAGATTAGGACAGGCTCTAATAAAAACATGTCCAAGATCTTCCAACTGGAATGATGCTCAGAATAAATGTTCATCTTCAACTATTATAACCACTCCAAGACCACAATGTCCAACTCCAATTTGGGATAATCCAAATGAAATAGGAACAGCATTGCCAGATTTTTATCCAAATCCATGTCATCCAGATTCAACCAGGGCTTGTAATTATATATATATGAAACATATAATTGATAATCATAAATTCATTAGATGTGATAGATTAGGACAGGCTCTAATAAAAATGTGTCCAAGCTCTTCAAACTGGAATGATGCTCAGAATAAATGTTCATCTTCAACTATTATAACCACTCCAAGACCACAATGTCCAACTCAATTTGGGATAATCCAAATGAAATAGGAACAGCATTGCCAATTTTTATCCAAATCCATGTCATCCAGATTCAACCAATTATATATATGAAACATATAATTGATAATCATAAATTCATTAGATGTGAATTAGGACAGGCTTTAATAAAAACGTGTCCAATCTCTTCAAACTGGAATGATGCTTTTCATCTTCAACTATTATAACCTCCAAGACCACAATGTCCAACTCCAATTTGGGATAATCAAATGAAATAGGAAGAGCATTGCCAGATTTTATCCAAATCCATGTCATCCAGATTCAACCAGGGCTTAATTATATATATATGAAACATATAATTGATAATCATAAATTCATTAGATGTGATAGATTAGGACAGGCTCTAATAAAAACGTGTCCAAGCTCTTCAAACTGGAATGATGCTCAGAATAAATGTTCATCTTCAACTATTATAACCACTCCAAGACCACAATGTCCGATTCCAATTTGGGATAATCCAAATGAAATAGGAACAGCATTGCCAGATTTTTATCCAAATCCATGTCATCCAGATTCAACCAGGGCTTGTAATTATATATATATGAAACATATAATTGATAATCATAAATTCATTAGATGTGATAGATTAGGACAGGCTCTAATAAAAACGTGTCCAAGCTCTTCAAACTGGAATGATGCTCAGAATAAATGTTCATCTTCAACTATTATAACCACTCCAAGACCACAATGTCCGATTCCAATTTGGGATAATCCAAATGAAATAGGAACAGCATTGCTTGATTTTTATCCAAATCCATGTCATCCAGATTCAACCAGGGCTTGTAATTATATATATAAACATATAATTGATAATCATAAATTCATTAGATGTGATATTAGGACAGGCTCTAATAAAAACATGTCCAAGCTCTTCCAACTGGAATGATGCTCAGAATAAATGTTCATCTTCAACTATTATAACCACTCCAAGACCACAATGTCCGATTCCAATTTGATAATCCAAATGAAATAGGAACAGCATTGCCAGATTTTATCCAAATCCATGTCATCCAGATTCAAAAGGGCTTGTAATTATATATATATGAAACATATAATTGATAATCATAAATTCATTAGATGTGATAGATTAGGACAGGCTTTAATAAAAACGTGTCCAATCTCTTCAAACTGGAATGATGCTCAGAATAAATGTTCATCTTCAACTATTATAACCACTCCAAGACCACAATGTCCAACTCCAATTTGGGATAATCCAAATGAAATAGGAACAGCATTGCCAGATTTTTATCCAAATCCATGTCATCCAGATTCAACCAGGGCTTGTAATTATATATATATGAAACATATAATTGATAATCATAAATTCATTAGATGTGATAGATTAGGACAGGCTCTAATAAAAACGTGTCCAAGCTCTTCAAACTGGAATGATGCTCAGAATAAATGTTCATCTTCAACTATTATAACCACTCCAAGACCACAATGTCCGATTCCAATTTGGGATAATCCAAATGAAATAGGAACAACATTGCCAGATTTTATCCAAATCCATGTCATCCAGATTCAACCAGGGCTTGTAATTATATATATATGAAACATATAATTGATAATCATAAATTCATTAGATGTGATAGATTAGGACAGGCTCTAATAAAAACGTGTCCAAGCTCTTCAAACTGGAATGATGCTCAGAATAAATGTTCATCTTCAACTATTATAACCACTCCAAGACCACAATGTCCGATTCCATTTTAGGATAATCCAAATGAAATAGGAACAGCATTGCCAGATTTTATCCAAATCCATGTCATCCAGATTCAACCAGGGCTTGTAATTATATATATATGAAACATATAATTGATAATCATAAATTCATTAGATGTGATAGATTAGGACAGGCTCTAATAAAAACATGTCCAAGCTCTTCCAACTGGAATGATGCTCAGAATAAATGTTCATCTTCAACTATTATAACCACTCCAAGACCACAATGTCCGATTCAATTTGGGATAATCCAAATGAAATAGGAACAACATTGCCAGATTTTATCCAAATCCATGTCTTCCAGATTCAACCAGGGCTTGTAATTATATATATATGAAACATATAATTGATAATCATAAATTCATTAGATGTGATAGATTAGGACAGGCTGTAATAAAAACGTGTCCAAGCTCTTCAAACTGGAATGATGCTCAGAATAAATGTTCATCTTCAACTATTATAACCACTCCAAGACCACAATGTCCAACTCCAATTTGGGATAATCCAAATGAAATAGGAACAGCATTGCCAGATTTTTATCCAAATCCATGTCATCCAGATTCAACCAGGGCTTGTAATTATATATATATGAAACATATAATTGATAATCATAAATTCATTAGATGTGATAGATTAGGACAGGCTCTAATAAAAACGTGTCCAAGCTCTTCAAACTGGAATGATGCTCAGAATAAATGTTCATCTTCAACTATTATAACCACTCCAAGACCACAATGTCCGATTCAATTTGGGATAATCCAAATGAAATAGGAACAGCATTGCCAGATTTTTATCCAAATCCATGTCATCCAGATTCAACCAGGGCTTGTAATTATATATATATGAAACATATAATTGATAATCATAAATTCATTAGATGTGATAGATTAGGACAGGCTCTAATAAAAACATGTCCAAAGCTCTTCCAACTGGAATGATGCTCAGAATAAATGTTCATCTTCAACTATTATAACCACTCCAAGACCACAATGTCCGATTCCAATTTGGGATAATCCAAATGAAATAGGAACAACATTGCCAGATTTTATCCAAATCCATGTCATCCAGATTCAACCAGGGCTTGTAATTATATATATATGAAACATATAATTGATAATCATAAATTCATTAGATGTGATAGATTAGGACAGGCTGTAATAAAAACGTGTCCAAGCTCTTCAAACTGGAATGATGCTCAGAATAAATGTTCATCTTCAACTATTATAACCACTCCAAGACCACAATGTCCAACTCCAATTTGGGATAATCCAAATGAAATAGGAATAGCATTGCCAGATTTTTATCCAAATCCATGTCATCCAGATTCAACCAGGGCTTGTAATTATATATATATGAAACATATAATTGATAATCATAAATTCATTAGATGTGATAGATTAGGACAGGCTCTAATAAAAACATGTCAAGCTCTTCCAACTGGAATGATGCTCAGAATAAATGTTCATCTTCAACTATTATAACCACTCCAAGACCACAATGTCCGATTCCAATTTGGGATAATCCAAATGAAATAGGAACAACATTGCCAGATTTTTTATCCAAATCCATGTCATCCAGATTCAACCAGGGCTTGTAATTATATATATATATATGAAACATATAATTGATAATCATAAATTCATTAGATGTGATAGATTAGGACAGGCTCTAATAAAAACATGTCCAAGCTCTTCCAACTGGAATGATGCTCAGAATAAATGTTCATCTTCAACTATTATAACCACTCCAAGACCACAATGTCCGATTCCAATTTGGGATAATCCAAATGAAATAGGAACAGCATTGCCAGATTTTTATCCAAATCAATGTCATCCAGATTCAACCAGGGCTTGTAATTATATATATATGAAACATATAATTGATAATCATAAATTCATTAGATGTGATAAATTAGGACAGGCTCTAATAAAAACATGTCAAGCTCTTCCAACTGGAATGATGCTCAGAATAAATGTTCATCTTCAACTATTATAACCACTCCAAGACCACAATGTCCGATTCCAATTTGGGATAATCCAAATGAAATAGGAACAACATTGCCAGATTTTATCCAAATCCATGTCTTCCAGATTCAACCAGGGCTTGTAATTATATATATATGAAACATATAATTGATAATCATAAATTCATTAGATGTGATAGATTAGGACAGGCTGTAATAAAAAAACGTGTCCAAGCTCTTCAAACTGGAATGATGCTCAGAATAAATGTTCATCTTCAACTATTATAACCACTCCAAGACCACAATGTCCAACTCCAATTTGGGATAATCCAAATGAAATAGGAACAGCATTGCCAGATTTTTATCCAAATCCATGTCTTCCAGATTCAACCAGGGCTTGTAATTATATATATATGAAACATATAATTGATAATCATAAATTCATTAGATGTGATAGATTAGGACAGGCTCTAATAAAAACGTGTCCAAGCTCTTCAAATTGGAATGATGCTCAGAATAAATGTTCATCTTCAACTATTATAACCACTCCAAGACCACAATGTCCGATTCCAGTTTGGGATATTCCAAATGAAATAGGAACAGCATTGCCAGATTTTTATCCAAATCCATGTCATCCAGATTCAACCAGGGCTTGTAATTATATATATATGAAACATATAATTGATAATCATAAATTCATTAGATGTGATAGATTAGGACAGGCTCTAATAAAAAAACATGTCAAGCTCTTCCAACTGGAATGATGCTCAGAATAAATGTTCATCTTCAACTATTATAACCACTCCAAGACCACAATGTCCGATTCCAATTTGGGATAATCCAAATGAAATAGGAACAACATTGCCAGATTTTATCCAAATCCATGTCATCCAGATTCAACCAGGGCTTGTAATTATATATATATAAACATATAATTGATAATCATAAATTCATTAGATGTGATAGATTAGGACAGGCTCTAATAAAAACATGTCAAGCTCTTCCAACTGGAATGATGCTCAGAATAAATGTTCATCTTCAACTATTATAACCACTCCAAGACCACAATGTCCGATTCCAATTTGGGATAATCCAAATGAAATAGGAACAACATTGCCAGATTTTTATCCAAATCCATGTCATCCAGATTCAACCAGGGCTTGTAATTATATATATATGAAACATATAATTGATAATCATAAATTCATTAGATGTGATAGATTAGGACAGGCTCTAATAAAAATGTGTCCAAGCTCTTCAAACTGGAATGATGCTCAGAATAAATGTTCATCTTCAACTATTATAACCACTCCAAGACCACAATGTCCAACTCCAATTTGGGATAATCCAAATGAAATAGGAACAGCATTGCCAGATTTTTATCCAAATCCATGTCATCCAGATTCAACCAGGGCTTGTAATTATATATATATGAAACATATAATTGATAATCATAAATTCATTAGATGTGATAGATTAGGACAGGCTTTAATAAAAACGTGTCCAAGCTCTTCAAACTGGAATGATGCTCAGAATAAATGTTCATCTTCAACTATCATAACCACTCCGAGACCACAATGTCCGATTCCAATTTGGGATAATCCAAATGAAATAGGAACGGCATTGCCAGATTTTTATCCAAATCCATGTCATCCAGATTCAACCAGGGCTTGTAATTATATATATATGAAACATATAATTGATAATCATAAATTCATTAGATGTGATAGATTAGGACAGGCTCTAATAAAAACATGTCCAAGCTCTTCCAACTGGAATGATGCTCAGAATAAATGTTCATCTTCAACTATTATAACCACTCCAAGACCACAATGTCCAATTCCAATTTGGGATAATCCAAATGAAATAGGAACAGCATTGCCAGATTTTTATCCAAATCCATGTCATCCAGATTCAACCAGGGCTTGTAATTTTATATATATGAAACATATAATTGATAATCATAAATTCATTAGATGTGATAGATTAGGACAGGCTCTAATAAAAACATGTCCAAGCTCTTCCAACTGGAATGATGCTCAGAATAAATGTTCATCTTCAACTATTATAACCACTCCAAGACCACAATGTCCAACTCCAATTTGGGATAATCCAAATGAAATAGGAACAGCATTGCCAGATTTTTATCCAAATCCATGTCATCCAGATTCAACCAGGGCTTGTAATTATATATATATGAAACATATAATTGATAATCATAAATTCATTAGATGTGATAGATTAGGACAGGCTCTAATAAAAATGTGTCCAAGCTCTTCAAACTGGAATGATGCACTGAATAAATGTTCTGCTTATCTTTTCTAACACCTTTAAAATTGCAATATCCTATTTTAGCTTGTAGCAATCCCAATGAAATATGAACAGCAGGTGTCATGAAGATTGTGTTCAAGCATGAAATTGACTATCACCTCTCAGTGCCTTCTCGTATCATCTACACATAGTCTGTCCTGGATATTGAGGACTTTTAACCATAAATATAGTACACCTGGAATTTATATTTTGTCATATATATTTAAAACATACTGCAACCTTTATACTGTAATTTTTCATAAATGTAAGATTTTTGGGCTTGTACATTCATGAACTATTAAAATTTTCAATACAAACAAAATTTATTCTACTTGTTACTTTTTCAAAGAAATTAATCTATAAAAAGCATGCAGGAAAATTACTTTTCTAATTTAAATAAAGCAAAATTAATAATGAATTTTACAATAAAATTCTAAAAACTTATATATTAAACTAACTATTCTAGGTAAAACAAGTAAAGAAAGAAAATCTTAGATTAAACTACATTGACATAGAGAAGTATGTTAAATTAGTTTATTGCTATTGCGGCAATGGGATAAACACTGTATTTTAAACATATTGGTAATCAGTACATCCTGTGTATTTACTTATTACATAAATATTTAAAATTTAGTTAAAAATTCAGTGGTTATTACAGATTTTATGTGAATGGATATTATAACTGTTATATATTTTTCATAAACATATTTTTAATAAATTTAAAACAAAAGACAAAGTCATTAATTATCCATCATTGAGCAACTTCACCAACACTTGCTCTCAGGGATTACAGTCTGCTAGTTCTCAGATCCTTTTTTCAAGTGCTAAGTTGGTGATGCTTATGAAAAACATTCATCTTTATTTTAAAGTAGGTCAAAGTGTGGTGCTACTGGCAGGTTTATGTATTCTTGAGGACATTCATTTTATTATTCACTATCTTTCTATTAATGCTATCACTAGAAATATTTGTTCATATAACTTTGTTGGCAGAAAGGAATTATATGCTGAGACACTGAACAAAGCTACTATTAAATATCAGTCTTATGACTACTTTTGAATTTAAATTTAGAAAGCAATGGGTATTCTTCATCATTAGTTGTAAATGTGTTGTGTATTTTGATAATTAAACGAAGCTTTTGAAATGGTAAGTAATTTCACCTATACTATTTAAAAGTGTAAACATTGACAAAACACTAATTTAAGTTATAATTATGTAAAAGTGATTTTTTAACAGCTAAATTAAAATCTTATTGTAATTTTTTTCCCCAGCTCTATAATTGATATGAGTTAAAAGAAATAAAATTAGAAATGGAAAAAAAGAAATAGTAAAGGATTAGCATTCAGGAATTGGATATGATCACATTCTTTAAATACAATCAAAGCATAAGATCAGTGTTGATTGTAGACACTCGTGTTAAAATCAACTATAAATTTTCATGTTCTGAGTACTTATATACATGTGTGGTTATGTCAATATAATCAACTTACAAGCATTTCATAAATGCTTACTTTATGTTATATCCAATTATATATTGGATTATAGATTATGTATAATAGCTTATGTCAGATATAATTTAAACTGCAAAAAATGTTCTTATTTATAGCTTAATAATATAAATTCAGGATTATAACTTATGCAATAAATCATTACATCATCAAAGTTGAATTAACATATGTAAAATAAAGTAATAACTATGACTAAAAGATAAGTTGTGTCATTTCATAAAGAATTTGCTGAAGTTGATCATGCTATAAAGTCATAAAACTTTCAGGAGAATTACTCTTCACTATTCCAAACATTTAGGTGGTCACAACCATTGTTGATTTTTTCATGAAACAATGGAAAGAAAATTTAAATACAGGAAATAAGCAGTTATTGTATCATATTACTAGTATGAAAAATAATAATTCTTAAAAAAACAGAAAAGAAATTTTATTAAGATTTGTTCCAAAAATTTTAGGTATAAGCAATATTATAACGGGGTGAATTCATTGAATTGATATTTATTAATGCATGTGATGACTGAATGGTGATTTGAGGAATGATCTCAGTGAGAATGAGAGACAGAAAAATCCAGATGATGTGTGAGTGGCTTTTGATAGATTAAGAACAAGAACAGAGTAAAAATATGGATTTATACCTAAAATGAAATGAATGAGGGCCCTGAGAGGATTGAAACTTGGGACAATGTAAGTAAAAAGCAGTAAAACTTAAATGTTCCCAGGCTTACTAACCTACAAAGAGACGAATTGATAAAGGGTTTGTGCCTTCTCAAAATTTACCTAAATTTAGTTGGGATTGTTTTGAAAAATCTTATCTGGGTTAATCCCATTCTGCAAAAATTATTGTTATTTCATTACTAGAGGGTGGCATACATTTCAGTCTCTTGTCTTGTGCTGGGTCATTAGGTTGGAGATTGTTTCAGACTAGGGGTCAGTGACCCGTTGCTTATAAAAACAGGTGGATTCTTAATAAAACTAAACAACCAAAATGATTTGTTTAGTTTCATTCAGGTCTCACTGTGACTGCAGTCAAATTCCATACTATTGCTGCTAAGCTTTCAATGAATGGGACACACAGATGAAGAGCTTTTAGCAACTAGATCTACAGAAAAGAGAGGAAACTTCTATTTATAGGTTCCTACCTAGGAATAATATTTGAAGTATAGTATCGAAATAATATCACTGCCTCAAGTCACCTTTCAGTTGAGTAAAGGGTAATACCCACAAGCTCACTAACATTTTATACTCATACATATACATATATCATTGTAATAAACCTGTAGTTTCACAGTTGTTAGTGGTTTCTTCAGTGTTTTCTTTCACATCTATAATTTCCATTTAAGCTCTGAGATCCTGCAGAAAAGAGTTAGTATGGTCTCACATTGAAATTCAATTCTATTGTGAAATACACAATGTTTTTGAAAGTAAGTCTCACCACTGTGGCGGCATCAGGAACACTATTGCACCATAAGGAACCTATACAGGTATATGAGAATACTGTGGTGGTATCGAACCTCTCATGATGAGGGTCTGTGAACTGTTATAGGGTATGTTGGGTTGTCACAGATCTATGGATGGAAAGGAGGAGGCATAAGATTAGTAAATAAAAAAATCACTTTAAAAATGCCAGTCAATATGAATTTTAGTTTTTTTTTTATTATAATGACTTTTTCATTCAAATATATTTTTGGCAGAACTATATGACAAATTTATGTTTTCAGTATGGAATTTGACATTAATTACTCTCAATAAATTAAAGTTAAAATATGAAATTATCATGTAGTGTTTCTTTCAACATTTTTCTACATTTTTAATTAAATACACAATTCTTTTTTTTCCTTAGCAATTAAATTCAAGATATAAATTTATTTTAAAAATAGAGAATTTTAATGAACTTTTGGTATAGTACATCCTCATTATTTTGGCAATTTATCATTCAGCACTTTTAATCTGGACTAAAATACAAAGAGCATTTCTTTCAACTTTGTAAAATGTTTGTTTATTTGGCTGACATTTAATCTCTGTAATGACTTAATAAAAGTCACACAAGTATCAGTAAAGGTGTAAAACAAAAATACGAGCCCATATTGATTCATAAGTAGGTTAAACTATTGTTTCATTATGGGTGGATTGCATAATGTGTGATCTGTTAGCTCTTAATGATATTAAGAAGAAAAAAGACAAAAATACTCAAATTCTGTGTAGATAGTTATTCCAAGAACCCTAGACATAAAAAAGAAAACAAGAAACACTAAAATTAAAAAAAAACACAAGAAACTATGATAAACACTTATCATAGTTTCTTGTGATTTTTTATAGAGATGATAATAATCAAATGATAATGGAAATTTGAATCTAAAGTTGATTTAGTGTTTACTTGACTTTATTTAATCTGACATAATTCTTACTACAATAATACTCTTGAATCAAAGGTGCCAGAAAATTGATGACATATTGTAGACTCGTCCTTTTCTACCTATCACCCCTAGTAACAGAACAGTCTATACCTTATGCCTACGTACGGAAAACTTCGACTAATAAAAAAACGTACTAGGCGAATCAACAAATCTCATTGGTTAACGACACAATAATCTGAAAGTTTCACGTGCAAAACAAAATTGTGCCAAAACTTCTTTGAGCTGATTTTGGACTTTCAAAACATTTAAAAGAAAACACCGACTGACCAAAAGGGTCAGAGACGAACATCCACAGAGAAATTACCAACATACTCCACATCACTTGAAATCACGACTTTACCGCACAAAAGTACATCAACGCTGACTCACTTGCAATTTAAACTCGACCAACTCTGTGGACATCAAATCACAAACCTAAAACAACTTTGCTTATCCAAAGTGAATTATACTCACTACATTATTAAGTAAAAATCAACATTCGAAATATTCAGAAATATTACAGTCAAAGGTAGACCACTCTATAAGAACTCATTCCTAAAAACACTTAACATTGAAATTTTTAATATTAATTAACACAATTCCAGAAAGACTGTAACTGAACATACAAATACAAAAAGAGACATACCGAAACCTCAAATATCACACACACTTTGCCATAGTAACATATACCAAAAATATCCTGTATATATATTACTTTTAATTGTATATAAATGTTTTGTTGGTTTCTAAATTGGATATGTCTTGTTTTTGATTGTATTTAAAATTCATTTATTTATTTGTTTGTGGATGCAGAAAGTCATGCAACCTACACAAATTCCTTCTGATTCACTCAATTACAATTAATTAATTCTGCACATCCCCAACAATATCTATGCTCTAACTAGTTGGAACAAGGCAAATCCAAATTATTGCCTTGAGTTGAAAGGAACTAAAATAAATAAAACAAATCTATTTAGAAACCATGAAAATTTTCCTTGCAGCCTGATATTTGTAATTTTTTCTGCTACATTGAGTATGAAAATGAAAATTGCTGAAAAGTGAATTATTCTTCATCAACAAAAATTACTAATAATGTTATCTAGTGTGCCTAACATTAAAATGAACTTTGATTTATTTAAGGTAATCTGCAAAAAGGTAGTCTGCAAAAAGGTCAATTAGTTTCTTATCAAACTGATAAAATTTACATAAATACACTGAAAAAAAGCTCTGACTATTCACTTGTTGCATTAAGTATTTGCCATGTATTGCTTACAGATTTTCTTAATTTTCCTTTTGTTCTTGATAACATTTTCCATCCATGTTCCAAGTTTACATTCAAAACCATATAGAGAAATTAACCTGTCTCTCAATAAATCCAACCATATTATGAACCGGAATATATTCTGGCCACCAAATGAAAACAACTGGAAACTCCATAGCTTCATTGCATATCATAATAGAAAGTGGAAGGTAAGTGATCTATGATATATGATAGTGACATATAAATCCAGAACTTTTTAACTAATATGAATACAAAAAAAAAGAAAGCACACAAATTTAATGTGTAGAATAAATTATCAAATAATTTGGAGGTATTCTTAAAAGGAATAGAGTGAAAGATAATGGTTTTAATACTGATCTAAAGAAATATTTTATTTTTATTAGCCAGGCTTAGAACTTCTTAAGTTGTCTAAATTTCTTAGATGAAACATTTTGATTATGCACTTCCTTTTTGCTGTTGATTTTTACAATAACAATTGGATTATTTTATATATTTTACAACTGAAATTAGAAATAAAGAAACAGTCTTCAACATGATTTGAATTCACATCCCATATCATTGGGACTTCTGCTAATATGAACAACATTATAGTAGTTTGGCCACAGTTTGGCTATCAGCAGACAAAATTAAAATTTAGTCATATAACTTTATTTTATTTAGGCCTTAATAATATTCATTTAATTTTATATATGCAACAGAGTTCATCATTTTTTTATTTTCTACATATTGAAACATTTCTGTCTGAATTTCTAGGATTAGGAATTATCACTACAATCCTTGTCTTTGTTGCTATTATCATGTTTCAGTTGTTGTACCTTCCATTCTTCATTAAACTATGCTTTGTTTTGGTTACCTGGGTTGACAGATATCTGAAGGTGATCAGAGGGTAAAACAGCAGAAATATTATGAAATAACAACAATGATAAGGATATTAGTCTGAGTATAAATAAATAAACATGTATTGCAAAAATAAGAGAATCAAGTTACTCTTATACATTTTGTAGATATAGCATTATACTATGTCAGATTTTATTATGCAATAAAATTGATATTAAATAAACAATATTTGTACAGTTTGGAAGATATATTTATATTATAAATATACCATGTGAATTTTAGATTATTACATTTGTTTTTATTAGATATATTTACAATAGCTTAATTGGTTGTATGAAATGTATCATGCAATGAGGCTTGTTCATAATTTAAATATATATATATATATATATATATATATATTTACTGCTATTTAATTTTTAATTCCTGACATATAAAGATTGTCAAGGGTCATAAAAAATGTTTTAGATAAATATATATAATACTATATTTACTGCTATTTAATTCTTAACTCCATATATGTAAAGATTATTGAGTGTCTTAAAAATAAGAAAAATCACTGGCTTTAAAAATATCACAAAAAGGTTTGAGAAAAAGTAAAAATCTTTTAAGGAGGAAAATGTTTGAAAAATTATACCATTTGTTCTTGCTTTGAATATTGCTGCTACATCTCGTCTATAGATTTAGGAATTCCTGATAAAATCCAAAGAATCTGCAATGTTATTGGTCTTAACCTGGTATCTCAGCTTCAGCTACTTTCCCACCACAATAGCATAACAGCTTCCCTGTGCCTTCTATAAATGCTTTCATGGTAATTGTTCTGATGAACACACCTTTATGGTACCAAGACTTTATAAATGTAAGCACAGTACTAGATTGGCAGCACGGTCTCATCATTTTACAGTTGAAATGGCTAGATGTAAATGAAAGTTCTATGTTAACAGTTTCTTCTATAGCACTTCACACTTGTGGAACTCTTTTCTGGCTTCTTTCTTCCCAGTTAACTTTGATTTTTAAAAATTTAAATGAAATACTAATTGTTATCTTCTGTCTTATTAATTCCTGTTCTTTTATTGTTCTCTCTCCTTAATAGTGTTTTTTTTCTCATATTTTCTAACACTCAGTAACCCCTTGTATTTTAGTGGCTATATTGCCTTGTTTGAAGTGAAAGACAAAAAGAAAAAAGCTGTTGTTGCAAGTATAAACAGAGAGAAAAGATGCAGTTTAAGAACATTAGCTAAAGACATGAAAATAATCAAACTATCACCTTTAAGTAAACATCACAAAAACAAATGTGTAAGTTAGGTGAAGAAGAATATGAAAACTGATTATTCAATTATGATTGTAGTAATGAATAAAGATCTAGATTAGAGGAACTGGATGGTTGAACTTGAGCTACTTTCTTCATGGAAACTAACAACTAACATGACTTAGCAGATAACAGGTGGAGTAATATTTTAGGTTAATATTGTAAGCATTATAGGTTAAGACATTTTTGAGTGGTATAATTTAGAATTAAAATGCTTTAAGCTAAAAGTTTCAAAGACATCAAATTAATGGAATGTCCTCCAGTTTGTACAAATATTAATC
Organism: Acanthosepion pharaonis; assembly: GCA_903632075.3. Taxonomy (NCBI): domain Eukaryota; kingdom Metazoa; phylum Mollusca; class Cephalopoda; order Sepiida; family Sepiidae; genus Acanthosepion; species Acanthosepion pharaonis. The sequence continues at coordinate 3,292,305 of CAHIKZ030004103.1, read as the reverse complement.
CAAAAGAAGACTTCTGGTCCATTATTAAATAAAATATATATGAAAATCGAAAGCAATATTCAAAAAACTGCATCAAATAATGCTAAAGTTGAAGCAAAAGAAAAGTTAACAAGGACATGATGATGACAGATGAAAGTTATAGTATATCAAAGAGACTCACATGTAAAATATTAATTTATTCTAGTATATGAGGCAGTGTGTTTATCAAATATATGCTTCTTATGGCCTTTATCTTTTGGATTTATTTATATTTAGTTTGTTTATATCATAAAACCTGATACCTGTATTTTCCACTCTATGGCATCTTTCCTACAGATACAACATCATGAGTTTATTGCTACTCTATCACTATTTCCATGGCAAATGTTAAGATGTGCTTCATTCTTTAGTTCCACCATGTCAGACCATTACAGTTTGGACACACTATCTTATATTCAATAGAAAATAAATTGACTGTTTATATCAATGAAAGAGGCTGAGATCTGTAGAAATAAGTGTCATCACATTTTATGAAAGTAGAAAAAACTTTAGACATATAATGCTTATTTTTTAATATATTTAGTAATTACAAATGAAATAGGTAGTTGAATCAGCCGCATTTCCTCCATATCCTAATTGTAAGGAGAAGTTCCACTCAGATATCTTCTTTCCAAGAACTGCTACTTTGTGAGATAGGCTCCTGTATGAATGCTTCATTGAACATTACAATTATTCCCTTTTTAAGTCAGGAGTAAATTGTCATCTATCTTCCTTATTCTCATAATTTTTACTTTCAACCACTTCTCTTGTATTTATATTGCATAACTCTTTCAGTAACCTTGAGTGGTTCTTAAGCCTTGTATTTGGGGAACTTTAGTATATAAAAAACATGTTTTTATCAATATTTTTCAATAAAGATAGATATAAACTTGTAGCTTAAATGAGCTTGTGTTCCTCTGGTGTCGCTTGTACAACACAAAATGCTTCTTTTTCAATCTGCTGTTCTTGATTTCCTGCACATGTCACCAATGTAAAAATTGTTCTACTTCTCACTGCTTCAGTTCTCTTTTATCATACCAATACCACCACTGACTGACCAATTAGTGCTCTTCATTTTATCTTTTATTACCCAGTCAAATGGCATCCTCCAGTCTGACCAATCAGCACACAACTTGCTATTGTTCGAACCACACTAAGCTGTACAAAAGCTACCATTACAGAATATATACTTTTGGAATCTTAAGTGGGGGGGAGGAGAGATTTATGTCACATTCAAGGAACAAAATGCCACTGCTAGGTGCTGTGTATTGAGGTAAAGAACTTATTTTCCTTTGCATCAGATGCAAGACACTCTGATTCGCTTGTTTCCACATAATTGTTCACCACACTCACCACTGATCTGCTGATCACAAAAAATATAGTTGCGAGCAGGTCTCTTTTGGTGGGTTCTCCTCCGAAGTGGAACAACACGAGCTTCATCCTCAGATGAACTGCCACCAGGGGAGTTAGCAGGATATACCGCATTAGTATTTTGGCCACTGACAGTTGGGGAGTCGTCCTGTGAGAATGTTTCATCTTCAAAGGATTCATTATTGGTGGAGTGATCAGGTTCTTCTAGTGTGGTTTATCACAAATTTACTAACTGCTCACTCTCTTCAAAATTACTGTCATGTGCAGGCATCTGGACCAATCCCATGAAGGGATGTAGGTCCTTCATGTGACGCAGAACTCCATCTCTATTAACCTGAGTCACATGGTCTATTCTAACATTGGTCGTGCATCTCCCGTGAGGAGTTTTTACCAAAGTCTCCCACTTCATATGCTCTTCAAGTATCCTGAGGTTCATGGGAGTGCAAGGCCTCAATGCCCTATATGCGGGTATGGTACCTATGAAGCACATCAGCTGATACCATAGTAGGCGAGTGGTTATCTTTAGGCATAACGTTATACCAGTTGACCATCTCAAGTATAGAACATTGCTTTCTAGCTGCAATGGTTTTGATGAATTGGTAACCTCTTTCTACTATTCCATTCCCAGTGGGTGCATAGGCACATCAGAACTGCAAACGTATACCCCAATTACTCAAAAAGTTCTTGAAATGCTGTGTCATTGTCAGTCAATATCTTGAGCAGCAGACCCCATTCATAAAAAAATGACTCCAACTGGCAAACTACACTGTTAAAATCTTGTCAACATAGTGGTTGCCATATCATGACCTGAGAGGGTTGGCAATCAATTATTGTCAGAAAATGTCTACTACCATAGTGAGTGATGTCCATTGCTAATCTGCTCCAGTTATCCCTCACGCCCAGCTTTCCTATTTGTCAATGCACTGGTACCGGGTCAATAGATTGGTAAGCCTCATATTCCTTGACAACTGATTTTATAACTTCTGGCGATACTGAAGGGTTTCCTAACCTGAAAAAGTACAGGTTCCTTTTTAGGCCCAGGTGTCCGGTTTATCTCTGAATATTAACCACTTGATTTGCGTCCAATTTGGTCTTCGTAGTAGCGCATACCGACTGTAATGGCTCTGTTCCCTCTTTATGTAGTTTTAACCACCTCTGTGGTACCCTGGTAAGGCAGCCCACTTGATTCAGATTGGACATGACATGTTATGTCTACAGTTAAGCTGTATTCAGTCACAAGCTTGCGAAATGTGTTCAGCCATCTCTGCACATAAACATTTCACCAGATGCCTTCATATTTATTCGTCCATTGCCAGTTAGCATGTTTGAAATCCATTGATGGACATATGCTGAATTGGTAAAGATATGTAATGTCGACACCTGTCATTGAATAGCCAAATTGACACCCTTTATCATTGCATCTAGCTCGGCCAAACTGATATGTTTAGCATCTCCAGTCAGATGCAACCAAAAAGCATCCTCAGTGACATTTCCATTTACTTCTAATACTACTCCTGTAGCTATAGAACTTGTATCTAACCACACGTTCATTTCACGGCCATTCACACACCAGTCTCCTCCTATGGGATCTGCTTCATGTATTCTGGCTATTATATCAGTTAGCATGCAATTAAGAGAGGCATCCTCAACTTCATCATCCCATCCTGTGGTGAGGGTGCTTGCTGGTCACTTTACAGATGCAGTTGCCACTCACAGTTAGCTGCAAATGGGAAAGTGGCCCATAAGTCTCTCACATAAGGAAAACGAGCATTGTCAAGTAATCCTTGTTGGGATATCTGGGATTTCTCCACTTCCCCTCCATCAGAGAGTACTGTTATCACTCCATACCTGCAAGCTCAACACCTTAGTTATGTCTTCTAATCTTGCTGGCTCCATAATTGGACAGGTGCTCTTGCATGTATGACAGGAACCAAGCTCTCATTGGCATAAATGTCATCATTATATGCCAATGTGGCATTCCTAATGGCTTTGTCTTGAGACAGTACTGAGTCAATTACAGCTTTCATTATGAGAAGTGCCACATTTAAACTGAAATCCTGTCGAGTGAGGCAGTATCTTCAACCCTAAATATTACAGTTTGATAGGGCCACAGCACCTTGTCACCATGTATCTGCAGATATGCCCTTTGCAAGGATATGTTAGTTTCCAATCATCACCATTCCCACAACTTTTATGCACATACCTCCAAGTTAGCAGTATACAATTCCATAAAGCCATTTAACTCTTGGTAATCCAGTTCTGGACAGACTTTCTGCTTGCTCTCTTTTATAACTGTTGGTAATAGGATCCGACAGTTAAGTGGGCCAAGTTTGTCTTCAGGATATGGCTGCAGCCAGACGTTATAACACCATGATTGGAATGCCATCTCATATTAGCCCTGTGCATAGTTTAGTACCACATATTCTGGCACCCTATTCCTTAGGGCTATATGTGGTTTTCCATTTGTCCACTCCCATGAAGCTGTCCACATGGTTTTACGATGATTGAACTCTGCACTGAACTCAGGCTCATTGATGGAAATTGTAGCACACTGGGGCATGCTTCCTTCAAAAAATTGCACATCTCCTGAGCGAGTTATGTGCACCCATCAATCACATCAATCACAAGAAGATTGAAACCAAGTAGTGGTCCATCCACAATTGAGGCATCAATGTGCATGGGTTGAGCATGACCAATGTTCAGCATAATACTGCCATGTCCATGGCATGTTAGGGCCTTACCGTCAACTGTTATGACTTCCCTCTCCATTGGTTGCCAATGGCGACATGCACATTTGGTCAACAGTGTCTGCAAGCAACCAGGGCCATACACTTCTTTCTGTCTAGAGCCACCTCAATGATAGGCAGTGCCATGTTCCTTATTCCCTTTGGGAGAAGACTGGTGTTGATATCTGTTCCCCAGAGCCGTTTCCCTGGAACTCTAATGAGATGTACCTGATAGTGTTACACAGAAAACACCATATCTCGCAGTGGGATTTTTGTGCCCAGGTGGCTGTCCTCTCCAAGTAGCCTTGACTGAAATCTTTTGCCAGGTGGTTTGGACCAAAACACTTAAAACAAATGATGCCACCTGTCCATGCCATTATGCATTTGTTGAGTAGATGCGTTGTTCGACTCATTGGGCTCCTTGCTATTGGTCGTAACACTCCAAGCCTGAGTCAAAATCTGGTCCAAAGTCATGGTGTCCATTCTGGATGATGCCTGGAAAAGTCGTTTGACTTGTTGCAGCAGTCTAGAAATGAATGTGCATGTCATCCTTTACTTGGGCAATTGGCCCCCAACCAGCAAAGCTGTCTTAACTCTGCTAGAAATTTGTCTATGGTTTCCCCTGGGAGAAATCATAGTGACACAAATTGATCAAGTGCAGTGAATGAATTCACCGCATATGCAGTTAGAAGGGCTTGCTCAATCAGCTCTGCATCTGACCTCTGCTGCTTAGTCATCTGCTGGTACACAGTGAGAGCCCTGCCTCACAAGCACAATGGCAGTATCTGCTTGATTTTCTTCATCTTGCATCTTCAAACCAACTCTACATTTTCAATCTATTCTACAATTGGTAGATCAGTAGAAGCCACACTGAATTTGGGTATTAGTTTAATATCAAAACCTCTGTCCACCACGATTGGGAGGAAGGCTGAAAAGCTTATAGTGTTAATGAGCTTATGATCCTCTGATATCACTCGTACAAGACTAAATACTTATTTTTCAATCTGCCATTCTTGATTTCCTGCACACCTCACAAATGTAAAAAATCATTCTGCTTCTCACTGCTTCAGCCCTCTCTTATCATACCAACACCACAGCTGACTGACCAATTAGTGTTCTTCACTTGTCAAGTGGCATCCTTCAGTCTGACCAATTAGTGTTCTTCACTTGTCAAGTGGCATCCTTCAGCACACAACTTGCTATTGGTCAAACACACTAAGCTGTACAAAAGCCACCATTACAGAATATACATTTTTGAAATAATCTAAAGTGGGGAGGGGAGATTCATACTACTTTCAAGGAAAAAATGCTGCTGCTACATGTTGTGTATTGAGATAAGGAACTTATTTTCCTTTGCATCAGATGCAAACCACTTGCTTCTATATAACTGTTCACCTCAAAACTGAAACACAAATGGTATATTGCTCATATAAAAAGAAGTATATCTTGAAAATGTTACCAATGTTGATTGGTTGGTACAAACTTTATTGTGAAAACATTGACTTATAGAATCTGGCACTATATAAATCTAGAAGGTTATAAAGTTTTCTTATCTTGGTCGGTTTAGGGTTCTCATGAATTTTGGCATTCTTGAGGTCTCTTTAGAAGGACCCCTCTTTTAAATTGATTTTTTAAAAATCAGTATTTTTTTTTATTCTGTCAAGTGTTGTGGCTCAAGAATGCTAATGTGCAAAAACTATTCTCAAAAAATATTACCCTATTTTTTACAAGTGGACCAGTCTATTTAAGTAGAGACTCAATTTTAAGAATAAAAAATGAATATACTTTTTCTATTTTTATGTATCAGTTAAACATTTTTTTCAATTTAGAATTTTCAATTTTCATCAAATTTTAGACATTTATTTAATCATTGTAAGCTTTTATTAATTCCAAGGTCTTGCACTATTCTCTTTAGTAAAACTGTGTTATAAAAACAGTTTTGTTTAATTGTCAATATAGTGCCCATGTAATTTCATTTGTAATTACTAAATATATTAAAAAATAAGCATTATATGTCTAAAGTTTTTTCTACTTTCATAAAATGTGATGACACTTATTTCTACAGATCTCAGCCTCTTTCATTGATATAAACAAGCAATTTATTTTCTATTGAATATAAAATAGTATCTCTTTACTCATATGATGGACATTAAACTATATCTGTTTTAATTCTTACTATTCTTAATTATATTTGTTTAAATAACCAAATTATGATGAATGCCATCTTATTTTTATGATTGTGTTGTAGTGGATATACAGATAAAAAACAATGAGTTACTGTCAATGCATTGCTTATAGATTTACAAACAAGCTATGTATAATTATTATGATTTTTTAGGAGCAGGCAAACCAAAGGAGATTTAAGAAAAGGAATTTATCCCGCACAAATAATATTCAACCAAACCTGGATCCAAAAAGAAACCAGTTTGAACATGATATTTTAAAGAAATCAAATTTATCCATTCCTTTATATCAGAAAAGGCAACTCAGCAAGCTTGACCAAGGTTCACAGCAAAATCAGAATTCAGTCAAGATACAAATATCTGGTAAGATCTACAAAGAATGTTCATAGTTATTGTTTTTTTACTTCAGGAAATATAAAATTCAAATTGACATTTTATTAAAAATTCTGCATTAATAGTGAAACTGATTTTGATAAACTACTGAAGTAAAGTCACTGATCTTTTAATACAGAAGAGAGCAATTAAAATATATCTTCTCAATAAAAGTAAGTTTTGTGTAAGCTTCATAGTTTTTCTATTTCTGGCCATTTGTATCCAATACTGTAAAAAGAATCAGGAATAAAGCTTTAGTTGGTCTTTTTTCTTACATTTTTGGGTCTCAAGAATACAGTAGCAGATGCATATTGATAATCTGTTTCATAAATCAGTGCCAGTAAATACAGACTGGTACATATTGACATTATTTAACTTTACTCAATGTATTTTCCAAGTGTCAGCACAATAACATTAGTATAGTAGTTTGGAGCATATTCATTATAAATTATTGTCAATAAGAACATTCTAATTCTATAAATATCATTATTATTAAAATCATTTAAGAATCTACAAATGTCAGTGATTAATTTTAGCATGTCATATATTTGGGCAAAGGAATTACTCTCATTTCATAAGTACTTCAGTGCTAGTCAATAATTCCAATCAATGTGTGACCTGAATATTATAAATTTCAGGAAAGTATTTTCAGTATGTGGATAAATGATGAATTGCCCTGGAAATAATTCCTTATAAATATGAACAGGTAATTATAAGATACAACTTTGAAGAAATATCACAGGTAAATTTAAAGACAAGCCAGGTACAAGTAAAGTATATAAGTTTTTATAAGGATTCTAATTTATCATTTGTAAAATAGAGATACTTAAAAATTACAAAATTAAAAAAGATTATATTTCCTTTGTAATCACCATTATTGTCATTTTTTGCAGGAAAAATGCCATGCACTATACCAAAATGGGTCAACCAAAAAGAAATAGGAAAAATATTACCTATATTTTATTTTAATCCATGTCAACCTGACCCAAGACGGCACTGTGAATTCATTTATAAGAATTTTATATTAAAAGATAAATTTATTCAATGTGACAAATCAGGAAAAGCTCTTGTCAAATCATGTCCTCAGAATTTTAAGTTTGACAGTAAGCTCCAAAAGTGTTCATATTCATATATCTTACTAACCCCTTTATGTCCAATACCTACATGGGTTAATCAGAGTGAAAATGGAACAAAATTACCACCATTTCAATTAAATCCCTGTTCTCCAGATATCACAAGAAAATGTGAGTATAAATATGTTAGAAATAAATATGATGATTCAAAATTTATTCAATGTGACAAATTAGGCAATGCAATTATAAAGTCCTGTCCACCTTCATTTAAATGGGATGACAAAAGTAATCTATGTTCTTTAAAAACAACTACATCATTATCAATAAAAAAAATAACAACATTGCCAACATCAAATGAAAATGAAGTAGAAACAACAAGGATTTCTTATATTACATCAAATATAAACACTACAAGAGGAACAAATCCACCCTGTTTAATTCCAGATTGGGTTAATCAGAATGAAAATGGAACAAAATTACTACCATTTCAATTAAATCCCTGTTCTCCAGATATCACAAGAAAATGTGAGTATAAATACATTAGAAATAAATATGATGATAAAAAATTTATTCAATGTGACAAATTAGGCAATGCAATTATAAAGTCCTGTCCACCTTCATTTAAATGGGATAACAAAAGTAATCAATGTTCTTTGAAAACAACCATGAAAATGACAAGTACTGAAAAATCAACAATTTTCTCAAGCAGAAAAAGTACTCAAGAATTAACAAAAACAGATAAAATAACAGCACCAGAATCAACTCCAATAGAAACACCAACAACATTATCAATAAAAGAAACAACAGCATTACCAACATCAACTAAAAGTGAAGTAGAAACAACAAGGATTTCTTATATTACATCAAATATAAACCCTACAAGAGGAACAAATCCACCCTGTTTAATTCCAGATTGGGATAACCAAAGTGATAATGGAACAGAATTGCCACATTATTATATTAATCCTTGTAAATCACAGCCAACCAACAATTGTAAATTTAATTATAAACAATTTTTGATAGATGATACCAAATTCATAAAATGTGATAGGTCTGGAAATGCAAGGCTTAAATCATGTCCAATATCTTTTAGATGGGTTAACAGTTTTAATGAATGCTTAGCTGAATCTGTTATTACAACAAATCCACCCTGTTTAATTCCAGATTGGGATAACCAAAGTGATAATGGAACAGAATTGCCACATTATTATATTAATCCTTGTAAATCACAGCCAACCAACAATTGTAAATTTAATTATAAACAATTTTTGATAGATGATACCAAATTTATACAATGTGATAGGTCTGGAAATGCAAGGCTTAAATCATGTCCAATATCTTTTAGATGGGATAACAGTTTTAATGAATGCTTAGCTGAATCTGTTATTACAACAAATCCACCCTGTTTAATTCCAGATTGGGATAACCAGAGTGATAATGGAACAGAATTGCCAGATTTTTATATTAATCCTTGTAAATCACAGCCAAGCAACAATTGTAAATTTAATTATAAACAATTTTTGATAGATGATACCAAATTTATACAATGTGATAGGTCTGGAAATGCAAGGCTTAAATCATGTCCAATATCTTTTAGATGGGTTAACAGTTTTAATGAATGCTTAGCTGAATCTGTTATTACAACAAATCCACCCTGTTTAATTCCAGATTGGGATAACCAAAGTGATAATGGAACAGAATTGCCAGATTTTTATATTAATCCTTGTAAATCACAGCCAAGCAACAATTGTAAATTTAATTATAAACAATTTTTGATAGATGATACCAAATTTATACAATGTGATAGGTCTGGAAATGCAAGGCTTAAATCATGTCCAATATCTTTTAGATGGGATGACAGTTTTAATGAATGCTTAGCTGAATCTGTTATTACAACAAATCCACCCTGTTTAATTCCAGATTGGGATAACCAGAGTGATAATGGAACAGAATTGCCACATTATTATATTAATCCTTGTAAATCACAGCCAAGCAACAATTGTAAATTTAATTATAAAGAATTTTTGATAGATGATACCAAATTTATACAATGTGATAAGTCTGGAAATGCAAGGCTTAAATCATGTCCAACATCTTTCAGATGGGATAACAGTTTTAATGAATGCTTAGCTGAATCTGTTATTACAACAAATCCACCCTGTTTAATTCCAGATTGGGATAACCAGAGTGATAATGGAACAGAATTGCCAGATTTTTATATTAATCCTTGTAAATCACAGCCAAGCAACAATTGTAAATTTAATTATAAAGAATTTTTGATAGATGATACCAAATTTATACAATGTGATAAGTCTGGAAATGCAAGGCTTAAATCATGTCCAACATCTTTCAGATGGGATAACAGTTTTAATGAATGCTTAGCTGAATCTGTTATTACAACAAATCCACCCTGTTTAATTCCAGATTGGGTTAATCAGAGTGAAAATGGAACAAAATTACCACCATTTCAATTAAATCCCTGTTCTCCAGATATCACAAGAAAATGTGAATATAAATACATTAGAAATAAATATAAGGATACACAATTTATTCAATGTGACAAATTAGGCAATGCAATTATAATGTCCTGTCCACCTTCATTTAAATGGGATAACAAAAGTAATCAATGTTCTTTCCAAACAACTATGATAATGACAAGTACTGAAAAATCAACAATTTTCTCAAGCAGAAAAAGTACTCAAGAATTAACAAAAACAGATAAAATAACAGCACCAGAATCAACTCCAATAGAAACACCAACAACATTATCAATAAAAGAAACAACAGCATTACCAACATCAACTGAAAGTGAAGTAGAAACAACAAGGATTTCTTATATTACATCAAATATAAACTCTACAAGAGGAACAAATCCACCCTGTTTAATTCCAGATTGGGATAACCAAAGTGATAATGGAACAGAATTGCCACATTATTATATTAATCCTTGTAAATCACAGCCAACCAACAATTGTAAATTTAATTATAAACAATATTTGATAGATGATACCAAATTTATACAATGTGATAGGTCTGGAAATGCAAGGCTTAAGTCATGTCCAACATCTTTCAGATGGGATAATACTATCAATCAATGTTTACTTGAAATTATTACTACAATGAAAATACCATGTTTAATTCCTTCAGGTGTCAATCATACAGAAGAAGTGTCAAGTCTTCCACCTATTTATCCCAACCCCTGTCCTGTAGATCGATCACGTGCATGTGAATTTAGTTTTAAGCCATTTTTACTTGATCCTCATAAATTCATAAAATGTGATAAATTTGGTAAAGCATCTCTTAAATCATGTCAAGTGTCTTTCAGGTGGTTTCAGACTGTACAACAATGCTTACCACAATGTCAGATACCTGATTGGGTTAACCAAAATGAACAGGGTACACCTTTACCACCATATTATCCTAATCCTTGTGCTGCAGACCCAAATAGAATCTGTTTATTTATTTACAAACCATTCTTCCTTGATCAACATAAATTCATATTGTGTGATAAAGATGGTCATGGTCTTATAAAATCCTGCCCTCCAAATTTTAAATGGGTTGATCATACTCAAAAATGTTCAATAGAGAATGTTCAATGTGAAGTTCCTGCTTGGGTAAATGAGAAAGAAAAAGGAAGACCATTAGAACCATTTTATCCAAATCCTTGTGTTGCTGATTCATCCAGAAAATGTGAATTTATATATTTATTATATGTATTAGATAAACATAAGTTTATACAATGTGACAGATTTGGTAATGCAGTGGTAAAATCATGCCCTCCACACAATATTTGGAACAACCATATAAAGCAATGCTCTATCCAAAATATAATGACCACACTTAGACCAAAATGTTCTGTACCTAACTGGATGAATCCAAATGAAATGGGATTAGCTTTACCATCACATTTCCCAAATCCCTGTATTAGCACTTCAATACAAACTTGTAAGTATTTCACCTATGTAAAAGATGATCACAAATTTATTGAATGTGATCATTATGGTAAAGCCTGGGTTAAGTCATGTCCTCCCATTTCAAAATGGGATATCACTTTCAGGAAGTGCACTGCTATAATCAATGGATGAAATTCAAGTAACCTAATACAAAAGCTTAAGTGGAAAAAATGATAAAATTTAATGATAACTAGAGACTAATTCAAAATAATTAAAGTTCAAGGACCAAAAGTTTGAATTTTCTTTTAAAAACTTTTCTTTACAAATATGTTCACTATTTCATTGTTCTATTTTTTTTGTAGTAATTTGATTCTAAAATGTGAAATAAAGATATTCCAATATATAATTTTAAAAAGCGGAGTTTAATTTAGGTAACAGAAATATAACAGATGTCCCTAAGGGTTTTCATTAGGAAAAATAAATAAATGAACTTATAAAAACATGAATACAACAGCGATCATGTCCCAAAATGTTATTAACATTCATCTTCAATCTTGAAATTTAAATATTACTTAATTTATTGTATGATTATTGCCTTATTGAAAATAAATCCTTTCTTTTTTTTACAATTATAGCTTTTGTTTATATTTTGAATGTTGATAAAAGTATTTCCAGCAATCATATTTAGCTAACTGAATGATCAATCAAACCAGATAATTAAATGTTGTTTATAAAAAATAAAAAAACAACAAAAAAAAACTGAAGCAGCACTTTAGAATTATCAAAAATTTTGAAAATGCTGATTATTTTATAAAATTATTAAAAAAATAAATTCTTTTAAGAGTTTGTAGAAAAAATAAAATAAAAAATAAATTCTTAACAATATCATTAGCTTTTAAACATCTTTACCATAAGTTCAATTATGATGACAATCTAAATTATATGATCATCTTATACTGAAAGGAAACAGATATTTTATCAGTTTTTCAAAGGATAGAAAAACATCTGCTAGATGTTTTCTATCCTTATAAAAATTAATCTGTGTAATTTCTTTTCATTTATTTTTTAAAAATTAAATTCTGTTTAAAAAACATATATGTAATAAAATATGAAATGATTAAAATTAAAATCCTGAATAATTAGTATGAAACTGGCTGAGAATCTTTTTTATGACAAATCTTTCTGAACTGCTTGCAACAAATAAGTGACATGAATGGATCCAATCAATTATAGCATATTTCGGATTCTCACTTAAAATTATGCTTGAGGTAAGATTGCTTTTAATTTAAAAAAAAACATGCACTTAATTTGTTGTTAGCTTTAGTTTGTGCAATGATTTATACAGATAAGAACAAAATTATTCCTATTACTATTTATACAAATAAAGCCAAAATTATTACTTAAAAAAATTAAAACTGATAATCTTTAATTATTCTCCTTTCCTACTGTCACTTTGATGTGTGCAAGTGGAACAGTTAAGAATGATTTTATTTTTTACATTATATTCATCTAACAATTAGAAGATTTGTAATGATTTACCTCTGTGCAATATGGTTAAAAAGTTAACATAAAAATAATACAACTTTGCAAACAACTATTTGCTGATAGTTTCCCTGAGTAGTTTAAAAAATTATGTAAAGAAATTACTCATGTTATTTTCATCAAGTAATTTTTAGTTATGTCCTCTATAGAAAAAATTCACAAACATAAATCTATTGAGAAAGTTGCCAACACCTCATAAAAACACCCATCTTCATGTTAAAAATACTTTTCTATATTTTAAACTAAAAGTAAGTCATATTTGTTTCAAATTAGATTAATTAAATTTTAAATCAGCTACTCTTCAAATAAAGTTTCAGAAAAGTACATTTTATTTTTGAAAGAATTTTAATAAAGAGAATCATGTTGTGTTGACAGATTTGCAAATATAGCTGATTTTAGCAATTTTAATGATTTAAAAAAAATAATTCCAATCAGTTTAAATTTGATATGAAATGCACTACACAACAGCAAAGTATTTTTCTTATTGGAAATATTAAATTTATTAGCTTTAAATTAAAACTAAAATAAAAGCTGTAATTTAGATAAAGTAAAATTCTTCTCTTCCACTTGTCAGTCTCAGCAATTGAGTGACTGGCAAAAATCCTTAGTAGTGGTTAATCCTGAGTGACAAAGGTTCTCTAGGCAACAGGCAAACCAGTCCTTTTTTCTGTAGTTAGTGAATTGCAATGGTTTTTTCAAGATGGCTTAAAAATGAACGCTCCTTCATGGTGACAAACAAGGGCAGATAATTTTATTTTTATTTTTCTCTTCCATCTTTTGCCTCTCTGACCTGTTGATCACTAGCTAACCATATAATCATCTATCCAACCAGCTGGACGCTTTTCTCACTGTGATCTACACAGGGACCTAGTTTAGTGTTCATCATTTTTGTCTTCATCACTGAATTCATCAGTTGACTGGACCACACATCCAAGATATGATGGAGAACACCATCAACATCTACATTATTTGCAGATTATATGCCGTTATGGTATCTCTCCCTCAATGAGTAGCATATCAAGAATCAGGTGGTTTTACTTATACTTCTTTGCCTGTTTGCACAAATGCTGGTTCTTCACTTGCAGTGGCCATAGGAGTAGCATGTAAGTACTGCCATTCATATTTAAACACTGCTTTTTGTGGCACTGATTATTCTTATCCTGTCTTTAGTGAAAATATTGTACCAAAAGACAGCTTCCATTGGTGAAATACAGCTTTAATTGTTTGATGATGTCTTTTGACAATTTTGTTGCCACAGACTATATGCTGCTCTGAAAAAAGTCCTAACTCCCCACTTATCTAGCATCTCTTTCAGGGTCGGTAAACAAAATGTGATGCTGTTGTCCTTTAGCACTTCATCTACTGTACCTATTTCCAGAGAAATCTCTTCCAGCACCTATGAAATTTCAGTTGAAGAAGAAATTTTCTGCCATACAGATACTTGTCTAGGTTCAGAGTCAACCATAGTCAAGTACAGCTTCTGTCAATAATGGGTTACATCAATAGCTAATCAGAACCAACTTTCTTCCACATGAATAATACCAAGTTTTTTGTCTACTTGGAGCTGGGTCTATTGACTGCCACCTTTCATATCTTTTTAGCACACACTTGACAACATCTCTAATAATATGAAGATCCACCTTCCTGGCCAGGAGTAGGGTTCTCTCCACTCCAGAATGGTACATATCATGCAGTCTTTTTTAATTCCTCATTTCCTGGACAACGTACAGTAGCAATTGTATTTATAGGCTTATCATGCATCATGAACCATTTTTGCTCATCCTCATAGTTATATCTGCCCTGTACATCTCTGATGGCACAATATTGATCATGACTTGAAAATCAAATTCTTTGATCAGTTCTCTAAATGTCCCTAACCAACACTTGATGAGCATCTCTGTAGATCCTTTTGTTAACACTCTCTTTGTAAACTCAGATTTGTTCCAAGAAGCCAGTGACAGAGTTGGGCTTCACCTTAATCTCTCGTAATCCCCACTTCAAGGCCAAATTGATGCCTTTGATAACTGTTTCCAGTTCAGCCACATTGAAATGGGCAACATCATCTTTCTTTTGTAACCAGGAAGCATCTTCTGCAGTGATACGCCCAACTTCCAACTTCTATACTGCTGGCATCACGTCATAGCACTCATTTCTCACATTTGGGCACATTCCAACTACATCTCAATAGGTTCTGTCTCTTGACATCTGCAACAATCTTCTTTATCATGTTAACAGTCTCCATATTGAACTTGTCTTCTCAAGCCATTCCACCAGTCTGCCTCTTGATATAGCTACATGTAATTTGCAGCCATCCGCCAACAGGGTTGTGACCAAATAACTTCCCACATATTGAAAACAGTTCTCTTCTTCACAGCTCATCTTTATCCAGAATTTCATTTCCTCTCCAAAATAGCTATTTTCCTGTTCCATCTTCCATCAGTTAGAGCCTTAATGCTGCCCCATCTTCTAACAGCTCTTGATGTTTTGCTGCCAGTCCAAATTTGTTAAGGTGGCTTATCACCTCTTCTGCTGTAGCTGTTGTTTCATCCACCAGGATGTTGTTAATGTATGAGCTGGTTATCTTTTTCACAATTTCATCTTTGCCGAGGATCATTTTAAGGTTTTTGGCATGATTTTTGGTGCAGGATTCAGACCAAAATCCAAGTCTGGTTAGGCAGTATGTTTAGCCTTTATATTTAACCAGCTGATACCTCCATAACTTCTTTGAGATGTGGATTTGTAGATAGGCAGATTTTAGGTCAACAATCATTAAAACTTTTTGCATCTGGTTCCATTCATGCATGATCTCCACACACACATCCGTTGCTTCACCTACCGTGTGACATGCTATGTATTCATTTAATTCCCAGTAATCCAGCACTGGCCAAACTTTTTCTTTGTAGGCTGAACAGCAAAGAATAGAACAATCATACTAGTCAAAGACTTTTCTTTGATGTGAGAGTGACTTAGATGTTCCTTTTGTTGTGGAGGACTATGTTATTAAGAAATATATTATATATATCAGAAGGTATTATTTGTGTTGGCTGTGTGAATATAAACTTCTCCACAAACATTTAATTTTGGTTATGGGACAAGGTCATCAATGACAAAATATAAAACAAACAATATTCCTTTTTAGAAACATGAGAATAAAGCATTTATATAACAAATATATACAACATGATAATGAGAATGTTCTTTAGGTCAAATAGAGAGTTTGTTAAGTGTTCCTGTCAGTAAAAGGATTTTCAAGAATTAATCAGTTCAGATTAATTAATATTTTATATCATAAACTTCTGTAATAATTTGATATTGGAGATTAAGGTAAGAGTTGTCTCCCTTTACCTGTTGTATATATTCATATATATATATATATATATATATATATATATATATATATATATATTTTTGTTAATGAAACATAAAAGATTGGAAGTTTAAATATTATGTGTATTAAGTTGATTCAACAAATGAATAAAGTCCTTTGAAGAAAGTAAGTTGTGTTTTCTGGGAAAGTTTGTTGTAATCGAAATTGGTAAATGAAATGTTGGTTGATATCAAAATTTGAATTTTGTGTTTAAAAGATAAACTTTTAAGCTTATAACTGTTGAGTAAATTATGTATTAAGAAATTAGAAACCTTTTGGCTGTAAGATAGTTGACTTGAAGTAAGTTTGCATTAGGTTATGTTCAAAGTTGCTTTTGGAATAAAATGTTTGTTTTGCAAACTGTATGTTATTTGAGTAGAATTCTTGTTGTCTTGATAAAAATTATAGATGTTAAATTTGAAGTGTAGTTTGTTGGTGAGTAAATTTGAAGTTTGGGATTAGAAACTTCAAAGATTTGAACGGCATTAATTTGTTTAGCAAATTGTTTGATGCCGCGAAGCTCACTGTTAATACTCAAATAGTTTCTGTTGCTTGTAGTTGAAGAGTTAAGAGATGTCCAATGTTTGTATATATGTGTGTGTGAGAAGGCAAAAGAGAAAGAGTTGAAGATGTCAGTATCTATTTATAATGTTGTATATCACGTGATAGGTGTGAACACATAGATAGATTTTTAGCGGTAAATTAATTTTAACCCTGCAGACATAGTAGAAACATGATATCAGCATTAATTGACCAATCAGGAGTCAGAGAAATATCAAGGCTCTGTGATCCACTTTTTTACAGATTTTTGTTGATCGCAGTAATGTTATGTAAGAAATATATTGGAATCTTTTTTAACCATATGGAATTAGTTAGATCACAAATAAGATATTATTAAATTGAAATAGGACACTAAACTTTCAATTCTCATCTGGTGATTGTCAAATTTCTTCTGTATTGTTTTTCTTTCTGGACCGGGGAGGCCTGGGGGATTCCAGCAGCAGATGTTTGTTGACTCCTTGAATTAACTCAAAGGTCACCCTTTTATAACCTACATTTAGGCTCCAGATTCATTTCTCAGAACTTGGAAGGTTAAATTGATTCTGGACGGAAAAACAAAAGCAGCTGTTTTCCCACAAATTGAAATGTATCAAAATTTTTTTGAAATTCTAAAATTAAGCAAAATCCCAAAGCAGTGTCTGCTTTCTCTCAGAAAAGCAGCCAATGCACTCTCAAGCAGCTTAATTTCTTATATTTAGGCTATAACAAAATTATTTTCAAAAGGTCCATTTTTGAGTTTGAAAAAAATGAGCCTTTGTTTCTAAAAGATATTTTTTTTCCTAGCGTTGTTTTTTTAGGACATTTCCAAATGCATTCATCAGAACAACTTTTGGATACCAATGTAATATTGCAGCAACAGTCTACGCAAGTTCTTCATTCTGCAATTTTTGTTTTCTTTGAAAAAGTTATAAAAAGTTCTTGTTCTAAATTTTCGTTCATTTTTGCACATGCAAATTATGTCCCCTGTTTTATGGCTCTGATTCTAGACATTTTTTACCAAAAGAAAAATTAATTATTATGCATGATTTAATGCCTGTGAAGTATTTAACAATCACTGGTATTAAAAATATTTCTACAGTTTAACATTGACATGAATTTTTTTCTTGCCATGTAAATAAACTTGACAAATCGAAGAAGGCAATATTTCGTTTCGTCGTAACACAGCATACCAGCGAGCAAAACCCTAATTATTAGGGCCTAATATTAGAATTCTAAAACTAAAATTATACAACACGCCAAAAAAAAAAAAAGAAAAAAAAAAGAAAAAGTCTTTTTTTGAAGATAATAAAAATGTGATTTCTTAAGATTTGAAAGTAATTTTTGGAAAAAAATCATTAAATTTTTCTTTTTGGTCAGTTTTTACTGCAGAGAAAGAAAGCGAATCTTTTCTAAAATTAAGATAAACTTCAACAATTGTATATATTTTATGCTGATTTTTTTTTACGTTTTACATCCCCCAAAATGAGTATTATTAAAAAGTTTACCACACCTAACATTTAATTACATCCATCACATTCCCATTTTTATTTTATTTAATTTTTAATCCAAAATTTTGCTAAAAAACGCATACCCTGATGAAAAAAGAAAGCCCCAAACTTGATTAAAAAAAATTTGTATTGTCTAAATTTTTATGTCATTATTAAGAGGAAAGATCAAAGTACTTTTTGAGTGTTTTTAAAATTTTTTAAATCTTTTCTAGCATGTCCGAAATTTTAGCTAAAAATCATGTTTCTTTTGAGTCATCAAAATTGACATAAAATCAATCATGTCAGCCATTATTGACAGTTTTATAAACCAAAGTAAAATTTCCCGTTAAAAAATCTTGTAAAATTCAATTATACTTTTTTCAAAAGTCTGGGGAATTTATCGGACGGTAGAGCAAAAGTGATATAAATCGTTGTAGCGTTCTAGTTTTAAGTGAACCTGGATATATATATATATATATATATATATATATATATATATATATATATATATATACTTCCAATTTTTTTACCTTACATTTGAGGGAGAATTCTAGAATAAAAATAACATTTAAATTACGAAAAAATACATTTATAATTCAAATCTTATAAGACAAAAATTTTGTAACAATTGTTATCTACACATAAGATTTTATGTTTATTTTTTAAAAATTAAGTTTTATCTCAGCACAGCTGTTTGAGGGTTCCTTAGCCCCACTAAACTTAAATAAAGTCAGTTCAGGTTTGCTATAATAAAAATTTGTTTTGTTTTTTAACACCTACTGACCTGGGTGATAACAACAACACTTAGCAGACGACATTGTTTTTTTTCGCCGCATGTCTTTCATATGACAAAAACAAGCGTTTTAAACAGCTATTTTAGTTATGAAATATTTTTCTGAGGATTTTGCCCAAAGACCCCTTTTTTATTGTTTCCGTCCCTAAATTTCAATAAAAAAAAATAATAATTAATATTTGCAGTATGTCTCTCACTGAAAAAGAAGAAATTGATTATATGTAAAAAACAAAATTAGAAGAAGAAAATTTTTGACAATGCGACAATAATGAGAATTTGACATGTGCGTCCAGAACGAAAAGCTATTCCAAGATTAATAATTTCACACAATCAGGGGGAATAACTCTAGCATGATTTTTTTTCAGAAATGGGCATCCATAATTTTGTCGGAGATGATTTTATATTTTTTGAAATAATAAAAAATTATTTTAAAATATGCTGCGAGTAACAGATTATAATAAGCTTTCTAATTTATAATCTATAAAAATAGATATTTTTAATGAGCGAAAAACCCGAGAGGCAACTGTTCAAATTTATTTTTGAAACATTTATCAATATTATCACTTTTTTAATTTAGAATTGAAAAAAAGAAAATAATTCTCGTAAAGATTTATTTATCAACCAAAAAAAAATTTGACTTCAGACAAAAAAGTCCTTAATATATGTTATTGATAAAATCCATTAAAAGCTGTTTTCATAAAATAATGTCTTAGTTTTCTTGCATTTTTCTATTTTTTATTTCAGAGTTAAAATTGGGATTTCTGCAAGTCAAAATTTTACACGAAATCTATGATTTATATTCCTCAAAGTCTTCTTTTTTTAATTAAAAAAATAAAAATAGAGGCAACTATACTAGTTTTAAAGTTTTCATAAAATTGAATAAATGGGGGTATCAGAAGTAAAAAAATATTTTTACCATGACTTTCTAAAAGACAAACATTTCTAAAATAAATTCATTCATTTTGAAATAAGTTCTGAAAGTTTTATTAAATTCCGACGATTATTTGATTTTTGCAAGAATTTCCAATTAATGTGTTTTTCAAGTGAAAAAGGTTATCTAAAAAGCTAATGCTAAAGGTGACCTTTGACCTAAAAAACAAGATTTTCAACCACAAATTCAAACGTGCTAAAAAGAAATAAAAAATTTCAAAAAATAATTAAAAAATACTTTGGTCTCTCTTCTTATTAATAACAAAGTTTTTCGCGATAAAACGTTGCTTTTATTAAGTAGGGCCTTTTTTTCATCAGGATATGCCACTTTTTTATCGAAAAAGTGGACATCATAATTAATATTTTGTGTTCGAGTCCTTGGAAACCAACTATATACCTTTCCTACGGGAAAGAGAGCTGATATCATGTACTAGAGGTGTCCCTAAGAGAAAAAGTGCCGAGGGTATTTCAACAAATTTTTGTCTCCAGTGTTCACGGATGCATGAACTAAATGCCAACCAAAAGCAAACTATTTTAAAATCAGTCTTCTTGTGCTGAATTTCGTCCAGTAGTTGTGCAGTTTATATATATATATATATATATATATATATATATATATATATATATATATATATATATATATATATGTGTTTTATTTTATATTTTTAATATATGTATTTATTTTATATTTTTAATATATATATATATATATATGTATTTATTTTATATTTTTAATATATATATATGTATTTATTTTATATTTTTAATATATATATATATATATATGTACTTATTTTATATTTTTATATATATATATATATATATATATATGTGTGTGTGTATTTATTTTATATTTTTTAATATATATATATATATATATATATATGTACTTATTTTATATTTTTTAATATATATATATATATATATATATATATATATGTGTGTGTATTTATTTTATATTTTTAATATATATATATATATATATATATATATATATATGTATTTAAAAATGTGAAAATAATTTTTTAGACGAGTGAGAAATCATG
This sequence comes from Acanthosepion pharaonis, assembly GCA_903632075.3. Lineage (NCBI taxonomy): Eukaryota > Metazoa > Mollusca > Cephalopoda > Sepiida > Sepiidae > Acanthosepion > Acanthosepion pharaonis. Next base: position 3,270,964 of record CAHIKZ030004103.1, on the reverse strand, counting down.
AGTTGTGACAATGTTAAAATAAAATTGTTTCGAAGTTGATAAAAATATATTGATTTAATCATAATGAGTCAAATTAAAATCGTTTGTTTACGAAGACACAGAAAGAATTGCCGCTTTAGTAAATAAATGGAAATAAATACTCACCAGTATAGCCATATAACTTGGGAAGCCATTGGTAGAATTGGAGTTGAAAAACGAAGACATCAGATTTCAGTGTAGCAGACGATAACCCGAAAACGTGGAGACGCTTAGTCATATGACTGTTGTCATGTGACTGAGTATGTTGAAGTTCGAAATTGACGGTGAGAATGATGATGATGACGACAACAACAACAACAATAAAAAATTAGTTGATTAACTTTGAGTTTATTAACGTTATTTGTGCACCATTGATTATCGCCAGTTCTACGGGAGACAACTCGTAAATTTTAAATTTAAACAAAAGAAAAAATGTCTAAAAAAAATGTTTATTTATAAAACAACCAAATTCGATCTTTTATTGGGTCTCTTCTCTGAACATCAAAACTACACAATTTTTTTTTTAAAATTAAAGGATTACGAAGACGTTTATCTCCTTTTGGTCAGATGAAGTCATATAGGAAAATTACTAATTTCCAATATGAATCATGTCAGATGAATAAAAGAAGATAACTGAACAGTTTAAAAAGCATACTTTATATATGTAATACATTATACAATAGGAATGATAAAAGAGAATTGCTAAACATATTCCTTTAGGAGTTAATGTCATGGTATCGGGGACAAAGTCCAAATACATGTATCTGTTTGAAATTCATGGGTGCAGTTTAAAGTCTTACCCAGGACTGGAGTGGTCATAAATGACCATTAAGAAATTGATGCAGTTTAATGTATTACTCAGGACTGGATTAGTCATAACTGACCATTAAGTGGATGCCATTTAAAGTTTTATCCAGGACTGGAGTGGTCATAAGTGACCATTAAATGAATGGATGGATGCAGTTTAATGGTTTACCCAGGACCAGAGTGTTCAAAATGACAAGTAAATGGATGAAGTTTAAAGTCTTACCCAGGACTAGATTTAAAATCATGTCTCAAGGAAAGTTCCATTATAAACAGATGTTGTATGTTATGATTCTCATAAGATGCATCTCCTCTAGTCATGTGTATGGAATGTACATTTCCATCATTTCCACAGAAAAGTTCAGTTATCCTGCCAAGTTTCCAGAATGGTTTGACTTTTGAAGGATTTTTAATTAATACTATATCGTATACTTGTATTTTATTATTAAAATCCATATCATGTAGATCCTTGTAACTTTCTCTTAGACTCAAGAGGTATTCTTCTTTTCATAAATCTTTGAAGTTAGTTAACAATTTCTCCCTTTCCGTGAGAGCATCTAATAACTGACACCTGGAAGTAGGTTCAATTTCAGGAGATCTACTAGAATCAGTTGTCACAGAAATTTCTCCATTAACATTAGGATGTAAAAAGGTATTGGGTGTTTATGGTGATAGTTCAGTATCAGACTTACTCCAATATGCTAGAGGTCTGGAGTTTATAGCTACTTCTTCATCAGATTTGAAGACCAGTCTGTGAGGAATCCAAATATATTTTGAAAAGTCTTTCTATAATCTCTTCAGTCAGTATATCATTGTAAGCAGTAGCCAAATTTTTTCTTTCTAAAGAATGTAGTATTTTATCAAGCACTTTCAAAGCTACTTGATAATTAGATGGCACTGATTAAATCTTGTTTTTGTGTCAGGGTAATTCCATAAAATATGAATTATCTTTGAACTCTATTGTTTTTTTCAAATTTATCTATTTTGTTCTTAGTTGTAATCACTGATATATTCATCTTCATTGAAGGATCATGCGCATGAATCCACAGCAAACATTTTCTCTAAGTTTTGTTCAATGTTAGATAATTCAAAGGCATCTGGGAATGTTTTAGTGTTGGTGGACTGTGGTTCAAATACAAATTTTACTTGCTGTTCAAGACACGAAAAATGTTCAGAAATTATAGTATGGTAGTTGTCTTAAATGTTGGATAGTAAATTATAGTATGGTAGTTGTCTTAAATGTTGATAACTATATAGAAAATTTAGACGGTTCCCGAAAGGGGCAATTCTATTCGGCATTTTTCATGTCAAGCCATTCATGCATTTAACAATCTTGATATCGGTCCCCTCCCAGAATTCCTTGAATGTTTATTTGATTACTATCGTTATTATGAGAAAAGGATAATTTGTAATTTAATTTAGTCAAATTGGTTATCACTTGACTGAAGTCATCAAACTTGAATGAAATATTAAATTTGTCATTTATCAAAACGGGAATTGGAAGTGATCTCCCTTTGCTCACATTTACTTCCAACAGGACTTGGTATTGAATCTCTTATTGGAAACAACTCTAGATGATAAGTTTTTACTTGGAAATCGACAGGATTTCGACACCAATCAAGACATTTTAACTTCTTTAATATTCCTTTAGAGAAATACAACCACTGACTAGCTGTGTCTAATAAGCAGTTTATAGAGTTATAACGCCCCAATATAACGTGACTTTAGTTAGCGTTAAAGTTGTTTTAGTTTTCCTCATTAGTCATTCATTCGTATTTAGCACCCACATGAATAAAAAAAGAGAGATCCCCTTCTTACGATTATCGCATAGTGGCGTTATATGTCCCTTAGAAGAACATTGTTTACAGGAAAGGAATAATTTATTCTGAAGTTCAGGGCAGTCTTCATTTTTATGTCTGCCACTGGAACATCTAATAAATAACTTCAGATGTCTTGTAGACTCGTCCTTTTCCTACCTATCACCCCTAGTAACAGAACAGTCTATATCTTACGCCTACGTGCGGAAAACTTCAACCAATAAAAACCGTACTAGGCGAATCAACAAATCTCATTGGTTAACGACACAATAATCTGAAAGTTTCACGTGCAAAACGAAATTGCGCCAAAACTTCTTTGAGCCGATTTTGGACTTTTCAAAACATATAAAAGAAAACGCCGACTGACCAAAACAGTCAGAAACGAGCATCCACAGAGAAATTGCCAACATACTTCACGTCACTCGAAATCACGATTTTACCGCGCAAAAGTACATCAACGCTGACTCACTTGCAATTTAAACTCAACCAACTCTGTGGACACCGAATCACAAACCTTGCTTATCCAAAGTGAATTATATTCACTACCTATTAAGTAAAAATCAACGTGCGAACGATTTAGAAATATTACAGTCAAAGGTAGATCACTCCATAAGAACTCCTTCCAAAAAAACACTTAATATCAACATTTTTAATATCAACATAAATCTAGAAAGACTGTAAATGAACAAACGAATACTAAGAGAGACATACCGAAACTTAAAATATCACACACACTTTGCCATAGTAACATATACCAAATATCCTGCATGTATATTACTTTGAATTGTATATAAATGTTTTATTGGTTTCTAAATTGAATATGTCTTGTTTTTGATCGTATTTAAAATTCGTTTATTTATTTGTTTGTGGATGCAGAAAGTCACGCAACCTACACAAATTCCTTCTGATTCTCTCAATTATAATTAATAAATTCGGCACATCCCCAACAGTCTCACCGCTCTAGACTCATAGATAGGCTATTTCGTACACTTCCCCATGAGGCGACCGTGTGAAACACAAAATTTGCATTGCGTCCCATCACAGCTGATGGCGAAATTCTAACGCCACACCATTATTTTCCTTTTCATTCGATTTATAACTTTTAGTATCTTTTCCATATACATAGAAGGGCCTCTTATTCTTCATTAGTGTGCGGATGACTTCATTATAATTCTCAAATACTTCCCTTGAGGAAGGGTAAATGCTACCTACCATATGAATGATTTCCCGCCTTAAATTATGCGGTAGTTTATCAAATATGATGTGGTTTGTGAGTTTGAATCCAGGGAAATTTTCCTAGAAAATACATACCATACGAGGTTCTTAACTCGGACAACTCAACCCCAACTCCGGCAAGATATTGTTTAAGTCACTAAATCGGGGAGCCGAGTTCGAATTCCAGTTGAATACATACATTCATGGATTATAAAAAGCAAAAATTGTTTCGTTAACAGACTTACTGCTACTTCGTAATTGTCGTCTTCTAAGGTAAGATGCGATATTAGTTGAAGAGCATAGCCAGTAAGATAACTCTTTAAGAGGGCTAGCTTTGCTTTGTTATAATTGACAGAATTAGAATTTTTAGTGTTATAAAATTCTTGAACTCAAACTTAGAAGGATTAATACTGGTAAAGGTTGCACACTGTACTTTGAGAGTTGAGATCAGTGAATGGCTGTTGGATAAGGAACTGGCTTAGTTACCATGGGAAATACCCTCAAACAGATTCCTCAATACCAGCAAGTCAATTATTGACACAGACCCGAAAACCAGATTCGTTCCTTTGTACAGTGACAAAACCACTTTCCTTTAAATCTAGGTTGGCTTTGGTACAAATCTCCTTAATTTTACTATCTAAAGCTCAAAGTCCAAATACACGTATCTGTTTGAAATTGAAATTGATGGAAACACTTATCTGATGTTGATCATATTCTTCTCCTGGTGGCTGTTGTTCGATGTATTTTTAAGGTTGCTCGTTGCCAGCATCGCTTGTTTTTGTTCGAGCACACATCCATTCACCTCACTAGTCTTGAAGCCTCTCAGATTAATGGACTTATCTCCCTAGCAGGGGGCATTATTGACCAAAGTGAGATAACCTATATTTTTCATAGTCATGTATGTCACGTGACAGCCGCTGAGTAACCTCATTTCATGCTGTGGCGAAAGTGGCAGTCGGTCAGCTAGCTTCAAGAAGTCAAACCGAGCAGTCGTTTTTTAGACAGGGCCGAAGCTAAATCTGCCCACCCCGCCGCCACATGGTGCAGCTTCCAAACCTATGACGCCGTTTTCCTATGGATATATACTATTATATATATAAAATATCTCCAGCTCACTGTCCTCGTGTTGGAAAAAAAGCCTAAGACTCGCCGTTTATCGTTTGCGGAATATGTCCTCGCTAGGGACATAGCATATACATCCGACCCTCTCGAAGCTGGAATGTTAAATATGGCTTCCCGAGGAACACAGAATACTCTTCATATTATAGGTAGACAGTAGCATTTCATTTTCCTTTCACTCTGCATGTTATGTCGATATGTGTTATATTTTCTTTGCATGGGACACGTGTAAATAGTTATATATAATTTTCTGATATAATTGTCTGACTTAGCATTATAAAACTCTTTCTGAGAACCAAGCATGTTTGTTATTCCTTTTCCTTTTATCCTTTCCGTTCCGTCCGTAATATTAGGTGTTATTATATAATGGATATGATAATGCTCATAATGGGAGATATGCAAATGTGTCAATAAACCTTTCTTCCATTTTTCTTACTTTCTATGTGCCGTGGCCTTTCAGGACGTAGGCGATCATGACTTTCCAACTCCCTCTATCCTTAGCAGCTCTCAATAAGTTCCTTCCTTTTGCCACCCCCCCGAGGCCACGTTCTGTCATCCACTTGCTTAAAGCCGCTAGGTATGTCATGCGTTGTTTTCCCTTGTCTCCCTTTTCCTCTATTCGACTCGTGAGTATCAGATTCCCTAGGCTCTCCTCCTATGTCCCAGAAACTTCAGCTGCCTCTTCCTGATGTTAAGTATAATCCCCCTCCTTGTTTGCATCGTCTCTAAGACCTCATCGTTGTTCACGCGCTCGGTTCATGATATCCTTAGCATTCTTCTGTAGAACCACAATTCCATCGCCCCGAGTCTCTTCTTCGTCTTTGAGGAAACCGCCCAACATTCGCTGCCGTAAAGGACAAATGTCACGTAACAGTTCAGTATTCTTTTCTTCGTTACCAAAGAAATCCTCCTGTCTCGCAGTACTCTGCCCAGCTTTTGGAATGTGTCCTTGGACATCCCAATACGTCTATGGATCTCAGTGTCGCATTTACCGTCCTCTGTCAGAACGCTTCCCAGATATTTAAACTGCCGAGTCTGCTTGCGCACCTATTATCTGGGTCAACAGGACGTGACATGATATTATTAACCCCCATTAACACGTATAACTTAATAGTTGAAAGGTATATATTTATATATACATGTGTGTGTGTGTGAAGAAATATACTCTTAAGGTGTGTTATATTTATGGGATAAAGTGCTCAATATCAGAAATAGAGCGTGTGTAAATATAAAAGTGAACATTGAAGTCAACACTTAGAGGCGACAGGCTGTTTCATGCTAGACGCAATCGTCAGGCCACGACTGTAGTTTTTTTTTCTCGGTTATATAAATAGTGTTTTTTCTTGACTATATAAATAGCCGAGAATATAAAAAAAAAACACTCTCAAAGTTGACTTCAATTTTCACTTATATATATATATATATATATATATATATATATATATAATTCTACATGTTTTTATGAAACTTAGGATAAATCATTTTATTTTTTATATTACATTATAATTACAAAAAAAGAAATTAATTAAATTAAAAACTAATTAAATGATACTTTTGAGTTTAATTCATTACTATTATTTTTTTTGATTATTTTCTTATCTGTTTGATGTTATTGTGTGAGTACGAATGATATGGCACCTTGTTTTTGGGGTTGTTATTTTTATCTGGAACTATGTCATACGTGCACAATATGTTAAATTAATATTTTTGTGTATTTGTGCGCAATATTACATGAAATCATGAAATAAAATATGAACAGTTTTTCGTGTGGGTTTATAACATATTTATTAAATGATTTGTTTTGAATTAAACATACGATTGCTTAACTGAGTTAGAACACACACACACACACAGTATACACACACATTGATTTGTATTGTGCAAAGAAAGAAATGGTTTTACATAGTATTTAGAAAGTTACTAATTGATGGAAAACGATAAAGTTATGTTGGGAGAATCTTGTGTCGTTTTGATATTTACTACCCGGGGTAAATATTTGTGGTAGTTGTATTCATGCCGGGAGGTCACCAGGGTGATTGAGTGTGATATTTATTTTCTTTACCGGAAACTTTGGAAGAAAACGGACTGACTGAAGGGTATAATATAAATAATATATTTTTATTTATTTTCTTTAGACTCTAAAGTTTAGAGTGACGAGTGAATCATTTTATATTCGGTATAGCAAAAAAATGTTTGTTAATTAGACGGATATTGATAGAAGTCATAATCATCTTTGAAAATAGTCGAGTAAATTTAATAATGTGTCTTAAGCAGGACATAAATATCCATTAGCAGTTGACCTGTTCTACTACGTGTTCGCGAGTCACGCATGGCTGGTTTCTCTGCGGTAGCATTCTTTTGTTCTGTTCTCTCCCCGTCACTTCCGTTTCTAGAAGAGACAGGTTTATCCTTTTGACTAGGCTCGGGAATCTGGCGTGAACAAACATTGCTTACGGCTGACATCAAAAATATCTTTGTGTCAATTTTTTTGATTGACCTAAATTATTTTATTTTCCGGTGTTTCTTTCTTTTTCGTTTTTTTTTTTTTTTTTTTTATTTTTTATTTTTTATAACAGAAGTTATGCGTGGAGCTTCCCTGAGTTTTGGTATTTTTCACTAATAAATATGTAGTCTCTTCTGCAAACTTCTCTGGTGTTTTTCGGCCAGGTTTAATTTTCTTCTTTTTCCTCTTTTCATTTGAGGGTTGCCTTCACGTCAGTTGAGAGAAGTATAGATAGAGAAGTTTAGAGTATATGTGTGTGTGTGTGGGCGCGCGCGCGTGTGTGTGTGTGTGTGTGTGTGTGAGAGTGTGTGTGTGTGTGTGTGAGAGAGAGAGAGAGAGAGAGAGAGAGAGAGAGGTTTTAAAAGAAAGAACAAATGCCTTATCCTCACCCCAAACAAGGCAGTACATCCACTAGCACGCAGAGGGTTACAGGGTTTGGAGGAATTATGAACAGAAACATCAGTAATGAGGAGAAAGAGAAAAGAGCAATCAGGAGGACAGTAGATAGCGATTGACATTGCATTTAAATTTTTGCAGATTAAAGTTGGTTGGAAAGCAAAGAGGCGGGAGGGAATTCCACAAGTGAGAAGTGCTAGATAAGAAACTGTTAGCATAGAACTTATGGCTAAATCTAACTAGCTCAACTGTAAATTGATGAGATCTCGCTGCCAGTCTAGTATTGCGCTTAAATTCATACAGTCTAGGATCCGAGCTTATCCGAACAATTAACATGAAACTATTTATAAAAAAAGTAACAGAGAGGCAACCTTATAGCGCTGGGCAAGTGACTGAATAATATTGCTGATTATTCTTTGATCTTATCAAGCCCCAGGAAATAGCAGGGGCACCGGACCATATATGGCAGCAATTTTCTAAGTATAGACGAATGGTAGACTTATAGATATACAAGATAGATTCCGGAGAGAAAAAAAATCTCCTCTCGACACAGTGAACCGACTTTCTTAACAGCTGATCTCGTGATGGATTCAATGAAGTCTTTCCACCTCATGTCAGCTGAGAACGTCAGCCCGAGATGGCGCAATTAGTCACTTTCTTGGAGGATAGCATGAGACATGCTGATGGAAGGCAGAAAGGGGTTTTCAGATGATTAATGGAGAGAAGTTTAGTTCTTGAAGCGTTAAAATTGACAAGCCATCTTTTGCCCCAGTTAACGAGGGTCTTTTTGTACACCAGCTGCCATTTTTACCTTAAATGTTAGTGTCATTAGCGTAGATGTCAAGTTGAGAGCTGATGTCACAGGGAAGGTCGTTAATGAAGATTAAGAACAGCGTGGGGCCAAGGATGGATCCCTGGGGGACACCCGTGTAAGTACGAAAGGATGTAAACGAGTGACCGTTCCGGACAACATTCATTTCACGATTTCATAGGAAAGACTGGATCAGCTCAAAAACGTGCCCGGAAATACTGTAGCTTTTCAGCTTGTGGAGAAGATCTGAATGCCAAACCCTGTCAAAGGCTTTTGAGATGTTACAGTCCGGGCTTCGCCGTTTTTATCTAGAGCATGATAGACTCTTTCTTCAATTATCGTTAGTACATTAGCAGTTGATCACGAGAAACGAAAGCCATATTGCTTATCTGAAAAAAGGTCCTGTGATGAGAGATGATGAATAATCCAGCATTGATTAGGGCCTCTAAGAATTTCTCCCAAAGAGGCAGAAGGCTAATAGGCCGATAGTTGGATGGGTCAGATAGTTCACCAGAGTTATTAAAAACTGGAACAGACGATGACTTCCAACAAGCAGGAAAGCAGGAGGCAGGAAAGCAGGAGGCAGCAAAGCATTTATTATACAGTTTAGAGAGAACAGGGGCCAGTTCGGGAGCACACTTTTTAATGTCTATTACAGGGATGCCATCGGGTCGACATGCTTTGTAGGGATCTAGATTAGAGATGATAGCAGAAACCATGGAAGGGGTTATATATATATCACTCAACAGAGACTCAGTTCTAAGTGGGAAGTTAGGCAGGGATAGTCCAGATGAGTCAAGAGTAGAGTTTGAGGAGAACTTGCGAGCATAGTATTCAGCTTTATCAGCAGAGGATGATAACACTCAATTGAATAATCGATTGAAGAGGAGTGGATAGAGATCTTGAACTTATTTAGTCCCCTATTACAGAGACGCTAGTAGTCACGAGAGCAAAGTTTTTAGAGGCTATGCGGTGCCCCAGTCTCTCAGCAAACGTGTATTTAGCTTTTTCGGGGACTCGCTTACATTTGTTACGAGGAGTAGCAAATAGACACCTGTTATGACGAGAGCTGTTACGCTGATATAGAAGAAAATAGTGGTTTAATTTGAATTCTTTTTATTTTTTTATATATTTTATTTTTACCGGGACTCACTACTCATTCATGCATTTTACTCTTAGCTAACATTTCTCCCCCTGGTTTACCTACTCGGTGTTTTTGTATTTCAATGAATGGTTTTAATCTGTCCACAGAGGCTTAACCATAAACGTCAACGCTAGTTTTGATTAGGAAATATTTGGATCTTCTTTGTAGGACTGTGGTCGGACTTGAATTGGGTGCTTTTAACGGCTTCCGAACACGATCTACTCTAATCCAAACTTTACCACATGTCTGAAGCTTGCCTGGGGCATAAGATTTTAGGGATTTATATTTTTCATTATTTGTAATGTCTATATGTAACTGAGGTATTAAAATTTGTGTGTCTGTAACAGCATAAAAGGAGAAAAATCAAAACTGTTATGTATTCTACGAATTCCCAGTAAAACTATTGGTAGGGCTGAAAGTCACGATTTCTTTCATGTTACAATAGCAGTTTTAATGGTGCTATGTGTTCTCTCAGCCAAACTGTTACATTGAGTATGATAGCCTGCAAAAACCAATTCGCTTTCGAATTGTCTCCCTCACTGCAGAGGTAAGCTGCATCGTGTGATCCATAACGACCCAGAATTGCTTCTAAGACAGTCGTCACACCCGCAGTTTCCGTGTCACTGCGAAAACACAGACACGTGCATAACTGAAAAATTGAGAGAGAGTTGATTGGCTGGACATATTACTTTAACGGTTGTGACCAGAATCTACAAACCACTCCAGGCAGTAGAGTATTTTGATTTGCAGTAGTTAATAAAGACCTTTTATTCAACCAGTCTTTCTTTATACTTAATAAAACGGCTGTTAGAGATATCAACAGTTTTGTGCATTTCATTGAAAGGGTTCTTTTTCCAGCCTAGCTTCAGACGTTGCATTCGGACATAAGAGACAAAAGTTACAGCAATGCCGTTAAGAGATTGGCCATATCCTTTAATTTCTTATGAGGGGCCGTTACTGGACGGGGCCTACTGGTTGCTAAAGAAGGGTTTTTCAAATTTCAAAGTATATCAAATCTTCAAAGAAGAACCAAATTTTTCAATCAAGACGAACTGACACAAAATTTCATCATGAATTCAGAATAAGGATCCAGAAAGGAAATCAATTTTTGGTTACCTCCGGAGTAGCATACACACAAAAAAGGAACTAAACTTGTTATTAGAACTGTGTTTTATAAAAGAAAAATTATAAAACGTTCCCGTGACATTGATAGTTCTAAATTGCTTAAGCTCCCTTTGTTTCTGTGATTTTTTTCGTCTTTCTATTAGAGTTACAACGACAGGACATTTTGTAAATCTATTTTATAACAGTCAATAGATAGGAATGACCATGTTGGGACTTTTGGTTCATTTAATTAATCAGAAGGATTTTGTTCGGATCGGTTGTGTGTCTAAACCTTGTCCCAAACAAATATATAACAAACATGAGATTTCAAACAAAGTAAAAACGAGACATTTATAGATCGAAACAAATAAAACATTTATATACAATTACATATTTACAAACAAGGTTAATATTTGTATTGTTGCGTGCGTTAATTGTATATGTTGCTGAAATGTTGGATGTCTCTGTGTCGTTATGTTTGTTATTTTGTGTTTGTGTTGAAATATATAATAAGAGTTTTTTGGTAAAGTTTGCTAAAGTAGTCTACCTTTGAACGTGTCTGTGTTTGTTTTCGTGATTCGTATTTCTTATTTTTAGTAATGAATAAATCAATGTGCATAAGAAATATTGTTCAAAGTTTCGATAGTTGTTCGTTGAGTGTTTCAGGTGAGTCAGTTGAAGTTCGTCAAAAATGCGCAGTAAAATTCTGTTTTTGAATGTCGTGGATTAATTAGGCAATCGATCGGCGAGTTCGCTAGACTGAGATATTCAGTCACCCACCCACGAGGGTGTCATGCGGCACAAGGCCTTTTTAATGTGGGCATTCCCGAGCCATTAGGCTCAGCCAAAAAATAGCCCATTTGAACCCGTATAAACGGGTTCAGGGCCGATTTAACCTCCCGAAGGAGACTTCGCCCTTCGGCGTAGCCTCCTTCGGGTTCCTCTCTCCGTCCGGAGACAGAGAGTTGAACCGTGCAGTCGCTCAAAAAGTGAGCTGGACTGAGATATTCAGTCACCCACCCACGAGGGTGTCATGCGGCACAAGGCCTTTTTTAATGTGGGCATTCCCGAGCCATTAGGCTCAGCCAAAAAATAGCCCATTTGAACCCGTATAAACGGGTTCAGGGCCGAGTTAACCTCCCCCCAAGGAGACTTCGCCCTTCGGCGTAGCCTCCTTCGGGTTCCTCTCCGTCCGGAGACAGAGAGTTGAACCGTGCAGTCGCTCAAAAAGTGAGCTAGACTGACTGACTGGGGTTGTCTTTTCTCCTTTTTATAACCTTTTGGGTTTTCGAAAGTGGCTCAAGATATTTTGGCGCAATTCTTGCTTTGGGAGGCGATCTACCAATAGAATTGCTTGATTCGATTCTTTGCATTTTTATTGGTTGAGCGTTATCTGCGCGTAGGCGTATAATATGGATTATGCTTTTTTAAGGTTGGAGAAGGTTAGAAAATTAGAAGAGTCCACAACCATTTGTTTCTGGTGTCAACTATTGTTCATAGATGAGAGTAGCTTGATACTAACACGGTATTGTCTGAAAAAAAGAAGGGATGTTATTAAACAAGCCAAAATTGCTGTAATTATGGGTGGCTAAAAACTTATAGCCCACTGTATTACAATAAATCGACCACTTCCGTTGCAACGTCTTGGGGAAGCTTCTCCACCACATATGCGTATTTAGTATGTTGTGACGTGATCCACTTGGCATTGAAAATTGCCTGTAGGTAGGGAAAACCAAGTTTATACATTTGTAGTGTTGTATGCAGTAGATTTAAAGTCAAAGCGACTTTTATGGGATTGGTGTTTAATTCTGTGATTATTGCTGCTCCAGCGTTGCTGTGTTTTTAGATATGTTCTAACATCGAGTTGTTGGCATTTGTGTGAAGGCAGTGTTTGGCAATGTTAAAGACTATATCTATAAGTGCATCAGAAAGTTGGTTTTTATCGTCATGGTCACCATTTGTAGGAGATTCGGCCCTCCATTTTTTTTTACATTAAAAATCCGAACGTCCGATATCCAAACAATGATCAAATAAAAATAAACATGTTCTCATGCATGTTCAATAAAACATTTGTATTTACAAACATATGTACATGAATTGGAAAAAAGGCAAAACGGAGTAAAAATAGTTTTAATCAAAGTTAAAGTATTTGGATAGTTGGTCCACTGAAAACTCTGCGATTTAGAAAAGACTTTTAGTAATTGTTATAAAATAAAATAAGACATATCTCGGCTGATTTGAAGGCAAATAAACTAACATACTCAAGAGCGAGAGCCGGATGTGAACGGGACAAGGCCCCGTCACAAAATTACCATATTTACGCGTTTACGCATATTCCCGACGCACAAGTTCCGGACGAAAAATAAAATAATATTTTAAAGTGTTTCTATTTTTCGACCAATAAAAATGCTTCCCTCCTAATTATACTCGCGTCGTTTTACGAGCCTGTCAAGCCATAAAGAAAACGCCATAAAAGGGGTCACACGGAAGTACAACCGCAGTCAACAGGAGGCCAGGGAAGAGACTTGTCACGATCAGGCTGAGCGGTCAGCAGCAGCAGCCAGCAACAGTAGCGCCACGCCAACCAGCGAGAACTACTATGAGAGATCAACCTAGATCTTCAGCCGACCTATGAACTATACCGCAAGGTAGCTGTCCCAAAACCACACGTTCTTATTGAAATAAATCACGTAAATCTATTTCTGCTGTTGTATTTCTTTCTGGCAACCATACGCTTGTCTATAACATAATTGATCCGCAGTAAAAAGGCTTTTGAGTAGTTGGTCCATGGTCAACTGTGGTTGGGAAAAAACTTTGATCGTCAGCGAAGATTCCCTGTTGTTGTTCAAGATGATTCGTTTGAAGTCGCTGACACTTTCATTCAGTACTCACCGGAGGGGGAGTGGAGGGAAAACTATTCAGTCACATCTTCTCTTTTGTTTGAACAGCTTGGAGAAGGTGGCATCTTTGCTTCTGGAAGTCTAAATTTATCGATCTTTATTTCAAGAAAATTAGGCTTGAGAAAAATAAGGTTTTAGTTTTCTCTGATTGGTCAAATATTTTACATGCTGATGTTAATTTCTAACCAATAGACAATTTAAACATTGTGTTGTGTTGTGGAATCTTTTTGGCATGTTTGTAAATATTGTGTGTTACTGAGTAGAAAATAAACTTTGTTCATGTTTTTACATGGTATGTATGTGAGTATGTAATTGTGTTGGAAATAGTATTAATTTCCTATAGAAATGTCCAAATGATCTTTGGAACCGAGCGCTTTCGGATAAATCTATTAGCCATTATCAAAGATATTTTTCCGCCTGTCTGTATATGTAGATTTTCTTTATAGCAATAATTTTAATTCTTGAACACAGCCACTACATTGTGGCCGTGTTCATATGAAAATGTACCGAATCTGTTCGGAAATTAAAACATTTTTATTGCTACAAAAAATATACATATACAAACAGAAAAAAACATTCTTGATAATAGCTAACCAAAAGCGCTTGGATTCAAAGATCATTTGATCAGTTTTAGGAGATAATAATGATTTGCTGATACAAGTTCTACTAATTAATTCATAGCTGGTGGGGAGAAGAGGTAGATTCATACATTTCCCAAAATCATTTGTGCGTAAGTGAATATAACGAACCCAATTGAAATTGGAGCTCCACTCTTCGAATTCCACTTCCGAGGTGTTATCCATTTTAAACCATCCAAGCTGACAGTATCTGGTATTCCCAAGCGGTTACACATCTAGGTACTGAATAGGCTCGACGTTGCTTAAATTCGGTTATACGAAAACCGGTGTTTCGACGTGATATGGCCTTAAAACTAAAGTAAATAAATTGTTTATACAAAAATCGAACCAAAAAGGTTAAAAAAAGAATGAAGGCTGCAAGTGTCATTATTTTGCATGGTGATTGTTGCATTGCTCTAAAAATATCAACTACATTGGTTGCTATGATTATGATTCGTTGTCATTAGTAACTTCAGTTTATCAGTAACAAAAACAAATTATTTCTACGAACAATAACCTGGGACAATCAGCTTTCTTGATGTTACTAAAAAAATAAATTTAAGAAAAGCGCGACCACCTTTTTTTTTGTTTTGTTTCAGAATGTCCAAAATTGAACCTTTGCTCCAGGATGGGGTTAATCCAAAGTGGATACCGAAGAGAAAATCAGATACCTCGAAATCTTTAACTGCAGGAAATGTAGTACACCCGGCCGAAGATGTTTTATATCCAAGAAAAAACGTGTCTAATGATAAAAGTGAAACGTTACCAAATGAACCTGTAGAAAAAACTAACAGTGATAAAAGGCTTGTGCAGCGGGGTTTTAGTGCAGATGAACTAAAGCGCCGAAATGTGGACAGATCGTTGGGGAGGCGAGCTTCGACATGTTACTTTATTAACTATACAGAGAACTCTCACAAAGATGACGCTCCTGCTAGTGAAACTGTAGATTTCGCAAGTACAGAAGAGGTGAAGGCGGAGGCAATACAAAGTGAAGTTGGAGGAGAAGGGATTGGTGTAGGTCTTAAACGATTAAGTTTTGTCTCTCGTATATTTGTTCAAGATTCTGACATGGAAATGGAAACGATGATAGATGATGGTAGCAATTCGGCGGATGACCACAGTATTGCCGAGAGCGAATATAGTTTAAGTTCGGAACTACATCATTTCACGCTGCATCAAGTAAGTTAAACTGACAAAATTTTAAATCTTGGATTTTTGCTGTAAGAAGCAATAATTTGGCATTAAAAAAGGTAAATTCAACAGTAGATGATAATTGTAGATTGTAGAATTTGTTCATTTTTTATCGTTTGTTTTCTTTTCTTATTTTTGTGATTTTTAAAGAAACAGATGTCATCACAATGAATTGTTTCCTTTGTATTTTTTATTTTACTACTTTCTTGAGATACTGAAACTGAACGTGTTCGTTTTTTTTTTTTGTATTTTATTTTTATTTTATTTCAAAGCACGTTTCTTGTTGTTACTAACTCATATAGCCTCTTCAAAATAAATCCACACTCTACACACATTCTCTACATTTTTTTACAAGATTCGATTAACTAACAACATCTTTTTAAATTTTTATACAATGCTTTTTAAGCCATCGGGGTTGAAGCATAACTAATATTTTGAGTGAAGTTTTGTATCTGAGTGTCAATTTGTTATTTTTCCATGCCTTAATTTAATCTTCAGTAAAAAAAAAAAGAAAAATTGATATTTTTCGCGTTTGAAATTTAAAATATCTTTAAAAATAAAACTGCAACAAACACGCCTTAAATCATTAGTAAGAAACAAATACTTATTTTAAAAAATAAATTAGACAGGTGCGTGCGTCACTGGGTCTATTATAAAATAAGCTGTAGAAAATTACAAAAATAGGAAATTTTTACGTTGTCTTTTCATGCACTCTACTAGTAACTAGTTAGTAGTTCATTTAAAAACGTTGGTTGCTTGCGTTTTTTTTACAATTTTGTTTATCAAACTGAGTTGAAAAGTTGAACTGTAACATTTCAAATACGTGTTAAAAATGAATAAAATGTAGTTGTGTTTGAGGTAAGAAAACCAATTAATTATCTTATTAGACATTAAAGTTAAAAAATTTAGAGTTACAGTTAAACGAAGTAGAAGATAAACAGTTAACTAAAAGTAAAACTACTAAAAAGTGACTGGTCAAGTAAGGGAGTACAAAGTAGCAGTTAAAATAAATTGAACAACGTGACTGTTATCGTTTGTTTGTTTTATTGTTTTGTAAAAGCAGTAAGCAGATAAAACACGTGTATTCTCGATGCACACAATAACAAAAAAGTGACAGATTACACTTCACTTAAAGCAATTTTTATCTTCCAGATGGACAGGAAATAACGAAAGCTGTCTGAATGAATCGGTGTGCTGCAACAGTAGTAGTAATATGTGAAAATAAAAAAGGGAATTGCTTTCGTACTCTGATAAGAAAGAAGCCATTTAAAAAGTGAGAAAGAAATCACATTTTCTCTATATTTTTCAAATTCAAATATTACTACTGCTGTCGCAGTGTACCGCTTCATTAAGTGTGTAAAGTCTGTACATACACACTTTGACTTATACATACATAAGTGTGTATAAATTACACACTTATACAAAGAGAGTGTAGTGTATGCATGTAAACACCACAAACTCATAACATGAAGGTAAACATTACTCCACTTCCTTTTGCTAAGGATATATTTATAGAACTTATGATACTATGTACCAGTTCAGTGGAGTTAGTTTTGATAATGTCATGTATAGTCAAGTGGATGGGGTCCAGATGGGCAGTCCCCTTGGCCCTGCATTGGCTGATATTTTTGTGGGCTACCACGAGATGTTACTTTTTGGCAAAGTGTAAACCGTTTGTTTATGTCAGGTACGTCGATGACACTTTTGCAACTTTTTCTAATGAAAGTGAGGCTGTTGAGTTCTTTAATGAGCTCAACTCCTTACACAATGGTTTGTCCTTCACTATGGAAGGGGAGAAGGACAATACAATTGTCTGCCTTTTTGGACGTTTTTGTTGAGCGTAGTAGAAGGTGGTTTTCTTACAAGCATCTATCGTAAACCCACCTTTACGGGTCTCTATTTGAATTGGCGTTCATTTGCTCCTGCATCAAGGAAAATCAATCTTGTTAAAACCTTGGTGTATAGAGCGCTTAAAATTTGTTCTCCTATTAGATTGGACCGTGAATTTGAGAACATTAGGGAGATTCTCCTCAGTAACGGCTATCCGGAGGCCCTTATTGACTATAAGACTAAGGAATTTCATTTCCCTAAAGTCTAGGGTCCTTCTAAATGTCCGGTGTATTTGAAGATTCCCTGGATTGGGGATAGGGGTCAGGGCTTAATTAAGCAGGTTAGCAAGTCGGTTTCTGGTTGTTTCCCATCAGTTGCTTTACGTAGCATTTTTCGAACTAGGTCTGTGTTTCCGTCGCTTCGCAAGGATGTATTGCCCTACATCAAATTGAGTAATTTAGTATATGAGTTTAATTGCCAGTGTGCTGCTGGTTATGTGGGGCGTACAACCTTGCATTTGGAAACTAGAATCAATCAGCATGTACCTTCCAAAATACGACTTGGTAAGATAGATAAAATATGCTATCTTCCCCCCCCCAAAAAAAAAATATGGAATCGGCTATTGCTCAACACTTAGTTGAGAATATAGCCTGCGCCAGGTCGTATAAAAAAAGAGTGGTTTAAAAAAAATTATTCATACAGCCGATTCCAACAATCATTTGAAGATTTTGGAATCGGTCTGTATAGGATTAAGGAAACCTCTCTGCCGGCAGAAAGAATTTGTAAAGTCTCTTAATATGTTGGGGGATATTTTATTTTAACTGTCCCTCGCTTATTTATTTACACGTTATTTCCCCCTCCCCTCGTTACAAGTATATACACTTGTTTGTTATTTTAGTGTGTTTCCCCACTTTTTTGCTAATCATTGTTGTTAATATTCTTTTCGTTAATTAATTATCCAACGATTGTCTCCAGATGAGATGTTGGTTGAAAGG